>MU214424.1:382551-414508 GCA_018584345.1 Thuja plicata | reverse complement strand
ACTATGAAGATATGAATGTGATTTATATCAGATTGGAATGTGGAAAGATTATAACATAAGCATCAAAGACATAAAGGTCAAGATGACTTTGATGTTAGCTTACCCAATTTAATGTAGCAAAACCACGTTCGCATCAAGGCATAGATGCCATGATGACCATAAGAACAGTTGTGCAAAAACAGTCAAGGATGATGCCTCAAATCTCCTAAGTGTTTCAAGGGGAAAACAAGAGACACTCTAGAGTTTCAATACCACACCCACAAGCAGTAAGAAAGTAAAAACATGCCTCATGCCCTAAGTCCTCTATCTATGCATCCTAGAGAGACTTATTAGACAAGGATACTCAACGAAAATCAATAACAGTCAGCACACAAAGAAAAGATCATGACATAGCTCAAGCATTAAGTGTTGTGCTTAAAAATTTAAGTGTGTTAACTGATACTAAAATCCAAGGATAAGGATCGAATGCTTGCAAGCAGGTAAGATCACATGACAAAACTGGGTAAGACCAAACTGATAAGTGTTGAAAAACACTTGATGTCAGGGGTTGTATTGAAAAACACAGTGGGGGTGGCATTGAAAAACACCGTTTGTGAGATGTCCTAAAGACTAATGCATCCAAGAGACCAAAGCTAACACAATTATGCCCCATAGAAAAAGACAAAGACCAATTCCAAACCAAGGAAACAAGGACAAGGCATGATGGAGAAAGGCTAAGTGTCGAGTACACGCGCTAAGAAACATGGGTGCAAAGGCCTCAAGTAGCGCCCATTTCTAGATTTTCACCACTTGGATATATATATATATATATATATATATATTTGAATTTTTGAATTTTTTTTTGTATTTTTGGGATATATAATTTGTTTGGAGATACATCAAAGCGCCTATTGCTAGGTTTTCACTAAGATGATCATTTTTTTCAGGACATTTTCTGATTTTTAGAATTGTTGACAATATATCATTTTTTTGGATTTTTTCAGGATCAATAAGTATGTACAAAGGGTGCCCCTAGACAAAATGGGCATCATGGATAGAATTTATTTAGGTGCAAGACATTGATAAGATTATGGAGCTACTCTCCCTTTGCTGTAGATAGTAAAGAAGCACCTGAACCAAAAGCTGTTGTAATGATGTAAGGTCCAAGCCAATTAGGTTCAAATTTCCCCTTTCGATCTCTATGCTGTTGATTCTTAGGATTTTCACGTAGGACAAGATATCCCACTTGGAATTCTCTAGGGAAAACCTTTTTGTTGAATGCTTTGGACATGCACTTTTGATAAACCCTCATATGGTCAAATGACGCTTGACGTTTCTCATTTAGAAGTTTTAACTCTTGAAGTCTCATGGCACAATAGTATTCATCTGTAACTAGACCTTTGAGGGAAACTCTAAGTGAAGGAATCTCAACCTCCAAAGGTAACACTACTTCAACACCATATGTAAGGGAAAATGGAGTAGCCCCAGTAGGAGTATGAATACTCATTATATAGGCCCACAAAGCTGGATTTATCTGTAAGTGCCAATCTCTACCATTCTTACAAACTATTCTATGTAGGATTTTAAGAATGGTTTTATTTGATGCCTCTTCTTGACCATTTCCTTGCGGGAAGTAAATAGAAGACCAATGTTGTTTAATCTTGAATATCTTGCAGAGTTGTTTAATATCTTTATTTTTGAACTGGCATCTGTTGTCAGTGATAATCTCAGAAGGCACTCCATATCAACAGATGATATGGTTCAGAATGAATAGAGAGACTGTCTTTCCCAAGGCAACAGAAAGTGGGACAACTTCTACCCATTTAGTGAAGTAATCAGTAGCAGTGATAATAAACTTGTGTCCACCTGATGAGTTGGGATGAATCTGCCCAACAAGATCAAAGGCCCAACGCTAAAATGGCCAATGAGATATAAAAGGAATGAGATCCCTGCCTGGAGCATGTATCAGGTTACCATGTTTCTGACACTTTTCACATGACTTTGCAAAATCTACTACATCAATCTGCATCATAGGCCAATAGTACCCCACCCTAAGAAACCTTCAGGCCTTGGCAAGACCATTGAAATGTCCCTCACAAATGCCTCTATGGATATCAACTAACGCTTGGTCAGATTCTTCCTTTTCTAAGCATCTAACAAGTGTTCCATCTGGACCCCTCCTATACAAATAACAAGAGATAAGGGAATGGTGAGAGGCATTTCAGGTAAGGTTTCTGCATTCAGATCGGTTAAAGGTTTCAGGTATAATTCCATCACAAAGGTATGAGTAAATGGCACCATAACGGGATGACTCACGACTAACTAGGATACAAATGACATGAATTTCTTGGGAGTCATAGATAGGGTAATGTAGCTCTTCCACCAGGAATTCAAATCTAGATTCATGTTGCCCTAACTAAAGGAGTGAATCAAGTGTACCCATAGCATCAACTGCTTTGTTTTCTGCTCTAGGGATTTGATGAAACGTGACAAATGTGAAGTATCATTTCAAGGAATCAACCATTTTCTTGTAAGGTACCAGCTTCTCATTTTTTGTTTGATATTCATCAATGACTTGGTTGATTATCAACTGTGAATCCCCATAGATGTGTAACTCTATGATTCTCCATTCTATGGCCATCTTAAGTCCATTTGTTAAAGCTTCATATTCAGCAATGTTGTTTCTACATGGGAATAATAACTTGTAAGACTTAGGAATCGTGTACCCATGAGGAGAAACAAACAACACACTAGCTCCTGAACCGTTTTGCATAAAGGATCCATCAAAGAACATTTTCCATGTTCTTTCAGTCATATACATGAGGTGTTCATCTAGGAAGTCAACTTGAATAGGTGCATTATCTTGTATTGGGAAATCAACCAATTGATCTGCAATGGCTTGTCCTTTGATTGCTTTACGTTCAATGTACTCTATGTCAAACTTTGAAAGGATCATCATCCATTTAGAAAGTCTACCTATGAGGGCAGCCTTACCTAGTAAATACTTGAGTGGATCTATTTTTTCTATGAGGTGTATAATGTGCACAAGCATGTAATGTCACAAATTTTGGGAAGCAAGCACAACTGCAAGGCAAGATTTCTCAATGTTGGTGTAGTTAACCTCATATGAAACAAGAGTGTGGCTAATGTAGTATATTTCTCTGTCTTTCCCATGTTCATCTAGTTGAGCTAGTAATGCCCCCAACGAAGATTTTGTCACTGAAATGTATAGAATAAGTGGTTTCCTTGGGATAGGAGGCATTAAAATGTGAGGATTTTCCAAGTATTTCTTAATTTGATCTATTCTCTTTTTTCAATCCTCATTCCAAACACATTTGACTCCTTTGTGTAAGTTCTTATTGAAAGGTTGAGCTCTATCTGCCAACTGTGAAATGAATCTCCTTATGGATTGAAGACATCCTTGAAGACTCCTCATTTGATGAATGTTTCTAGGAGGTGGCATATCTATGATTGCTTGGACTTTTTTAGGGTCTACCTCTATTCCTCTAGCTAAAATGATGAATCCTAGTAGTTTTCCAGAGGTGAATCCAAATGCACACTTTTTAAGATTTAACCTTAGTTGAAATTGTTCCATGCAATATAGAATGAATTCTAAATCATCTAAGTGTGTGTCTCTTTTCTTACACTTGGCCAAGGTGTCATCCACATAATATTTCATGTTTTTATGCATCATGCCATGAAAAATGGTCGTCATAGCTCGTTGATAGGTGGCTCCTACATTTTTTAATCCAAAAGGCATAATGTTCCAACAATAGGTACCCCATGCACAAGTGAATGCAGTCTTTTCTTGATCTTCAGGAGCTATCTTCATCTGATTGTATCCAGAAAAACCATCCATCAAGGAATAAATCTCATAACCCATAGTCATATCCACTATCATGTCTATATTGGGAAGTTGAAAGTCATCCTTTGGGCATGCTCTATTGACATCTCTAAAATCTGTGCAAATTCAAAGGGATTTGTCATGTTTGGAAACTGGTACAATGTTTGATATCCATTCAGCATAGACAATAGCTCTTAAGAATCCTGCACTAATGAGTTTCTCTAATTATGCTTTGACTAGGAGAGCTATGTGAGGATGCATCTTTCTCAATTTTAGTTTAACCGGTTTGACACCCGGAGCTATGGACAAGTGATGCATGATAAGATTAGTGTCCAAACCTGGCATATCTGAATAAGTCCATGCAAAGTTGATCTTCTTTTTATGTAAGAACTTAGTGTAAGCTTATTTTTCTTGTGGTGACAAGGACTGAGCCAAGTTTACTATCTGTGGAGCCTCATCTACACCCAAATTGACTGCTTGTGTTGGTTCAATAAGCACTGAAGATCTATCTTGAAACTAGCTAGGGAGACGATCAAGTACCTCATCCTTGGGTGCCTTAGAGAGGTTTTCACCCTTGGATATGTCATTTATTTTTACTTTTATTGGTTCTAACACCGCCACATAGTGGTTTTCGCCATCAGAACTCCTATTCTTTTGATTTGATTTGATTTTTATTTTGTGACTAAGGTACTTGATGTCTGGCTTTGTCATGCTGGTAGTCGGTTCACTGGTGGAAGAGACTACAGGTTCAAAGGCATTCAAGTAACAAGCTATCTCATAATCATTTTGAAATGTTAAGATATCAGGTTCTTGATAGTGTTGGGACCAATCAATGAGGTCAAGAGGAACAAGGGGTAAGTCAATGACTGGTTCAAGGTTGTAAATGTGAATGATATCATTTCTGGTGACTGAAGAGTCAGAGTCCGTCAAGTATCCTTATAAGCTACCCAAATCAAGATTCATCCTAACAAGTGAAGAATCATCCATTAAGGCAATATGTGGGTTCAAATCCTCTAATCCTACACGTGACTCATTGGCTACCTTGGGTTGAGAAATATAAGTGTGGATGACATCAACATCCATGTCAACTATGGAAGGCTCTGATAAGGAATCTCATTCATACTCATATGAACTTGTTTCTGAACTTCGACTAGGATGTTTACACCATGAAGACTTGGGATATCTTGATGTGGAAGTTCTAATGTCATCAAGGGTAACACATTCTCTTTCTATCAAACAAACAAGATTCTTTCATTGATGTTCTCTGAAAGGATCTTCTACATCTGATTCATCTTGTTCTAAGGTTGCAACTGTCTCACGAGTGACTGAAATATCTGAATCACCCCAAAGGAGATTAGTGGAAGGGACCCAATCTTCACACCCATCTTTCTAATTTGTCAAATTAGATATGTATTCTGGTTCATCTTCACTATTCGACGCATCAAGGATAGGAGTAGTGTTCTTGTTGCGATTCGCAAATCCTAGGCCAACTGGATTCTTAGACTTGCATCCAAAAATATTATGATCAAGGGGTTCAACTCTAGCATCCACTTTGTGACTAAGAGGGCCATGTCTAGGATAGGCCATCTGTTTGAGAAAAGTATACCCTCTTCCATAAGCCTTAGGAGAGGGAGAGAAATTCTCATTGTGCATGTATTTCTATTCTCTATAAATCTAGTCTCTAATAACTGTCTCTTCCTTCTCATCTTGAATAGGCACTGAGGACTCTACAAACGTGCCAAATAAAGTCATCGCTGAAGAGGAAGGTCTCATTTCTTGTGAAGACTTTCCATAAGACCTAGGTAAAACTGCAAGTGCTGCGAGGGAGTTCAGTTGATACGCCCCCGATGCTAAGGTCTACTAACTTGAACTGGTCTTTACATTCAGCTAAGGTTGTATCGAAGTCTTCTACTTCTCTATTGAGGGGAACATGAGCACTTGCTGAAACTAAGTTAATGGATAAAGTGTTATCCCCAGGTATACAAATCTCTATTCCATTATAACGGAACTTAACACACTGGTGATAGATAGATGAAACTTCTTGCATATCATGAATCCACAGTCTATGGAGTAGGATATTGTATGCAAGGGTGCAAGCGTCAACTATTTGGAATAAAACATCTTTTTCAACAGGTCCAATCCTAACAGGAAGGATGATCAACCCCTTGGAACTTCTTTACGCCTCATTATAGGCTTTGCTAGTGATCTTTTTTCTGGTATTTATGACTTGTTCAGAATAACCCAACTTCTTCAAAAGACTCAAGGAACAAATATTAAGCCCAACACCCCCATCTATCAACGTGCACCTAACATAGGTTTTGTGGATCATGACCTCAATATGAAGAGCAAGATTGTGTGGGTGGCTTAAAGCTTTATCATCATCCTCCAAAATGGTAAGGTAATGAGGGCTAGCAATATGGTTAACCATGTGTTGGAATTGATCAACGTCTAAGTTGTTGGGGACATTTTCTGCACACAAATCATCCTTAATGACTTGCTTTTGTCTCGGGGACAACTCTAAGAGCTCAAAGATCAAAATATGAGTTGGGGTTCTTTGCAACTGATCAACAAGATTATAGCTCGACTTAGGATTGACTGTTGGTTTTGAGGTGACATTATTGGATGTTACTTGCTTAGGTTTACTTGGTTTACTTGAATTGGGTCCTCTAATGACAACAAGACCTTGGCTTTGTGTGACAACATTGAGAGTTTGAGACAACACTTTAGAGTTAGGACCCCTTAGCACTAGGATGGGTTCTTCATCAAAGATAGGAGGAGAGTCCATGTCTAGATCATAACCATAGGGATATTTATCCCTAATCATGTTGGCATTCTCTTCTACAACTTAAATCATGTTGACAACATTCTCTACATCTGTGTAAGTGTAATTGACTTCTGCCTTGCCATTCTTAGGTTTAGAGGTTTCCCCCTTCTCATACTTGGGAAAAGGATCTTTGAATGCCTTATGATAAGCATTGGTGTTCAAACCATCTACCTTAAGTTTTCCATTCTCAATGAGATCTTGGATGATATGTTTGAGTTTCCAACAATTTTCAATATCATGTCCAATGCCATTGTGAAACTTTCAAAAGGCTTTCTCATCCCACCAATGTGGCCTAACATCAGGTATATAATGCTTCACAGGATCTTGAGGATGTGCAAGGTTTTTGGCAATGAGTGTTTTCAAGACATCCTCATATGAATCACCAAGTTTTGAAAATTGACATCTCTCTTTCTTAGGATTATATTGGTATCTTGGCTTTTTATCTTGTTGATTAGATACATTGAGTTTCATGGCTTGAACAACGCTAGACAAGTAGAGAATAGTTTGATCTTTGGGTTGGGAGGAGTCTAACACTCCATCATTTACCACTTGTTTGTTCCTATTCCAATGTGAGTTCTTTCCTTTATCTTTCTTAGGGTTGTTGTTTCCATGTTTGGTCAAAATTACTTGTTCTTTAAAAACATCATCAATCCCACATGCGGTTTCAACCATGGTGTCAAAGGAATCAAAAACCATCTTCCTAACTTCATACCACATTTTAGGAACCAAGTTTCTAAGAAGGATTTCAATCTTCTCATTTTTTAGGGATGGTCCTAGAGTAGCGAGAGCATTGTTTTCTCCACCTTTGCAAGAAAGTGGCAAAGGGTTCCCCTTGATTTTTCTTTAAGTTGCATAAGTCCAACATGGTGACAGATCTTGAAAGGTTGTATGAAAAGTTTTGGACAAATCTATGGATGAGCTCTTTGAAAGTCTTAACGGGGGGAGTTATGTTGGTGAACCATTCCATCGCTTGACCCTTAAGACTCCTTGGGAACAATCTCATCAGGTACGATTCATCTTGATGGAACTCAAAACTCATGGTATAGAATTGATGCACATGATCATGTGGATCTCCATTCCCACCATACTTTTCATATTGAGGGATCTCAACCTTTCTAGGGAAGTATTTCATGTTAACACTTTTGTCAAAAGGATTAGGACAAATTGAATCAAGTGAGAATGAACTCTTGGGTGCCAACATATTTTCCACCATAATCTTAATTTTTTTGATCTCTTCTTCTTGAGATGGACCTTGCTTCGTAATCTTCTTGTCCACATAAAATTTATAGGGGACCCTAGCACCCTTGTTGATTAAACTCTCTAGGAACTTGTCTTTGTTCTTCTCTAAGTATCTCTCCATGTACTGCTAGAAGAGTGGTTCTTGTTGTATCTTCCTAAAGTCAAAACTTGAGCTACTACCCCCACATTGTAAACCATGGTGAGAACGTTGGGAAGGTTGTCTTGAGTTCCTAAGAGTTTTTCATCTCCTATGATGATCATGTCTTGAATTCCTTCTTCTAGGGCTAGGAGATTGTGAAGGTGTTCTTGAACGTCTTCCACTTCGTGGAGTCTTAAGAGGGGTGGATGGAGGAGAGTTGTTTCCACCACCAACATGCATGTTGTTAAATTGATCATTAAATTTTTGACCCAAGAGTCTATCTTGCTCTTTGTTAGTGAAGATATTTGTCTTTCCACATAAGTCCTTTCAAGTTTACTCTATCACCCTTAAAAGACAAACTATCTATAACATTTGGGTAAGTATCTTTTATGATCACTTCCCTCTGAATTTTATAACAGGTACAGATCCCTAATAAGATATTCAATGAAATGAGATAACGATTCAATCGGTTAGCTTTTAACCAGAAAGCTTATAAAGGCTATAGTATCATTCTTTGATGATATTCTACTAAGAAAATATGAAGGAAATAAAACCGAACAATGAGTAGGAAGGAAACACAGTTACTTCCACAATTGCATTTCATGAAATATAAAAAACTTCTCAGCCAAAGATAATAGAAAGTAGATAAAACCAATAATTTGGATATTATGAACCAAAAAACAAATATATAAAACAAAATAAACAATATGTCAACACAGGACACTTTGCTTTGGTTTATAAACAACACAGATTCAATAACCTTACTGTCATATATTTCAAAAATCACGACACAGATAATTACCTGAAATCTATTCTGTTCATAACATTCAACAATCCAAACTGTAACTATCAAAATCTATATCTATCCGCCATAAGTTTTTCAAAACCTTTAAAAGTTTGAGCAGCTAAAATAAATAGTAGTAGAGTGCCAAGAGGCCTCTCAAAAAACATGGCCTCTCAGGCAAATAGTTAAGTAACTAAACCACCAGAAAGAGGACACACGTCCTATAAAGTTTGCATGTTAATTAAGTAAAAATAGATAGCCAAATCAGGCTCTTTATCAATAGCACGATCCTCGCTCCCCGCTGGACTTCCTTCTTCATCGGTAACTGATTGAGAAGGCTCCCATTCTTTATACGCTTGAACCAGTTCTTTCGCGAGTGAAAGATGTGGGATCTTATAATTTACTATCCGAGCCATAGAGGCATCTTTGCTCCACCTCAATTTCTTCACCTTCTCAATGACATTGGATAACTGAATGACACACATATATAACATAGATTCAATCCTTGCTATCTGAGTTAAGTCAGAGGCTTTAGGATTGATATTTTCCCTGATAGTCTTTGTTTCTGAGTTGAAAGCATCTAGAGCACCCTTTAATTCTTGCTCACCAAAGACTGATGGGTAGGTATAAGTGAAATTAATCACTTTCAACTCATTCAGGGCAGCTTTTTGGATATGCTTAGCTTCAATTTCATATTCTTTATTTTCTGCAATAGTACCCCTTATGAGAGTGATGCACCAACTGATATTCTTTCTAAGGATGAAGAAAAGAGACTCTTCGGCACCTTTTAGGGACTTTTCTACGCAGAATTTATTAAATCCATGTCTCTCTATCTCCATAAAATTTGTCATTGCTGACACCCATTTTTCCTCCTTTATATTCCAGACCTGGTGTTGAGCTTGCAATTCTCCCATTAATGCCTCGGTGTCATGAAGAACTGAATGTGAATCTTTAATGTATTTCCTGTCATTATTGAGCACTTGGGACATCCACTCGTCAACTGAAGAGACCAAAGTCTGACCCCTCTAAACTTGATTCAACAACGTTTTACTTTCTGTAGAGTTGGGGTCAAACACCTGAGATGATTGGGATAGTGGGGTGACATCAAAGTTGCAGAATGTATTGATGAACTGGGAAAGTGAGACAATGGTTTTCTTCAATTCCTTCTTCTCCTTGCTATCTTACACTGATGTGATCAACATCTGTTGGGCTGTTTCCTTGAAAAGGTGGTTCTTTCTTGCTCTATCCATAGTCCCTAACTCAATTTTAGTTACTTCAAAATATTCAACTGCCACATCCTGCTTTTCTTTGTTTGGTCTGTAAGTAGCTACCTCAGCTGTTCACTTCCCAGTTTTAGTATCAGAAAAAATACATGATGTACTCTTCACTTTCTTGGCCTTGGGAGTCTTTTGAGCATACTTACTGACTATATCCTGCACCAGAATAGATACAGGACTCAAACTCCATTTCCTATTAACTGAAGAAGTTAACCATTTGGGCGTATCATTAGTTGTTGCTGGTTGAGGGCCAAATTTAGTAGGGGTGTCCATTAAATCCAGGGTTATATCATCAAGGTCAAAGAGATCTTTCCCAATTTGGTCATCATCTCCAATTTGATAGTTCAAATCTCCAAATTTGTCATCCTCCAAATTAACTGTTTCTGTCTGCTCCTGAGTCATCTTCCCTTTTCTTTGTGATCAGGATCTCGACTTGGTAATGCGTTGAGGGGAGGCCATAGGGGAAAGTTCTGCAATAGAATTCTTCTTGGAATCTTTCTTCTGCTGCTTATCAAAGGAACCTGCATTACCAGATGGTTTAGGAGAATTAGAAATAGAGGGGGAGGAAAATAAAATTGAAGTTTTAACTCCAATTGTTTTAGGACTAGACTATTCTCTTTTTGTCTGCAGCCATTTTTCAGTTAATTTGAGCACATGTTGTGTTCTGCATTTAATGTCATCTTCCTCCTCTTTTGACCAATCAATATTTATCTCTTTAGTGTCCAGGATTCTTTTAAAACTGGGTTCAACCAAGTCAGAGCAGTCATCTGTTACCCCCTCTATGCTAAACTTTATTCTCATGGACAGAATTTGGGATATGTATAGTCTGCTATGGCCTCTCATCATGACTTGGGACTCATTTGCACAATCCTCCCAAAAATCCTCTAGATGGGGAACTAGAAACATGTGAGATCTAAGACCTAGGCTCCCGCTAGCAAAGTTTTTTTTATCAAAGCCTGTTCGCTCTGTATAATACTTAAAATCAAAATGACCAAGGTCACTTCCAATACTTATTGCATCTTCAATAGTCAGACATGAAAACTTACCTAACTGCAACAGGAAGATTTTATCCCCTCCTTCCCCAGGAAGAAAACATTTAAGAAGAATAGAAAGCTATCTACAAAATTTTTCAAGGATGAAAGTATCAAAGGCATACCTAGGTAATTTTGTAGGGGCGTATTCAAAACCACCAATTCTAAAATAAGAGAACCTAGGGAATTGAATATAAAAACTCCCAAATCTTGTCGCAAATTGCTGAGCTTCTGAACTCATCCTCCTGGCTGAATCTCTAGACATCTCAAAACAAAGCTTACCCATAAAGGTATCATGAACCCTTCTGTAATTCTAAATCACATTGTCTTTGTGAAGAATAGGAAAATATTCAAAAACACACATTCCATCAATCCAAGGCTCATGAATCATACCATCCCATATCCTACAACATGCTAGATAGTACATCAGATAAGAAGACATGAAAAAGCTACATCTAGTAAGTTTGGAATTATTCAGTTGTTCTCTCATAGATTCTACAATTAATTGTACCCAATCCAACTTGTGTCTATCCTCTAAACCAATTTCTACATAACAAAACAACCAGTCTGAAAATAAGGAAGCCTCAGGTGACCCTCTGACTCTATGTAATATTACCATAATATCACTAATGTATGGATGCACATGACTTCTACTGAGATTTTTGGGTAAGCAGGAACCTCCCCTTTGGGCATTTAATAACCAGTGCTTTGCTATTGTGGTACAGTTTGCGTCAGTATTTGGCTTGAACTTAACAAGAGATTGTGCAGGAGAGAAAGCAGAAAAAGTTCACTCTTGGATTTGGAAAGCTGAAGCGATAATTCCTCTGTTCATAGCCATTAATACCTCACCATTTCTTTTGAGAATTGATTCAGGTCAATGGTCATAGTGTCAGATACAGTCATGGACAAGTTCAAGACATACCATTGCAGGAGGAAAGCAAGCGGCTAAACACAACCCACTAATTAAAGTTTCAACAGAAGGGACACTCTCTTCGATAGACGTAGTAAGCCTATCAGCTATTCCTTCAACATCATATCCCTCTAAATCTATGTCTATTACAATAGGATTTTTGCACACCAAACTAGACACACTTCCAAACAAATGGAATGCAGACTTCATTCTTGCAAGAACAGACTGAGAATTGCTACAGAAACTTTCGTAAATTTCACAAGCTCTTAAATTTAAACACTAGAGGAATGGTATCCTAACTTACCTTAATCATTGTGGAAAATTCTGCAACCAGAGCTCCAAAAACCATTACCTCCACTCTTCGCGCATACAAACAATGACATCATTGAAAAAAAATAATGAACGCTAAGAAGGGTTTTAATAAGAAACACCACAAATTTGGTAATTGATTGCCCGTCATTAAGGCAATAAAAGCTCAAAGAATGAAGTTACCGTTCACACACGCAATCATTTACTGCAACTTGCGCAAACTTTTATGCCGCATGAATTCCTCATTAATTTGACAGCTGAGACACACTTAACCGCCGCCAATACCTTTCTTTATTAAAAGCCTTTTTTGAGCGGGGTCCACAACTGAAAAGATGGCGGTAGTCCTTTGCTTATGCCACGTGTCACTTTTTAAAATCATTGAACACTCTTGAACCAAGTTCAAGGTTGTTCTTATGTGTTCATCACTATTCAAGTCTGTTCCTTTTATATCCCGCCTTCATCTTCAAACTAGGAGTCCCATGCTTAACAACTAATTCCCATCTTTGATTAACCAAAAAATCTGAAGCTTGCGATCATGAAACACCCCTTTTAGCAAAAATGCTATTCACCTGCTACCGCTTCATAAAAACATGAACGAGCTTGAACACTCTTGAACACTCTTGAACTAAGTTCAAGGTTGTTCAAGGCTGTTCAAACATGTTAGCAAAAGATTTTCCTTTTTTTACAAACATAGGTGAAACAAAGAGGAGATCCTTTCACTGAGATTTTGAACATGAGGACTTAGGCAACTTTGAGATTCATAAAAATAACAAGGTGACTCTAAAAAATGAACATAAGGACAAAGATCAAGATTTGGACTAACACTGGCTCTGATTGGGGACTGGCTTTTCTCAAAAGCCAGAGAACTCAAATACTCTGGTTCCGCAAACTGCTACAAAGGGCTAAGAAAAACTCAAAAGAAAGGAAAGACACACCAAACAAAAGCAAACTAAAACTAATATATGCAACAGGACACAGGAACCTAGACTAAAGCTTCAGCAATTTGAGATCTTGCCTATTATAGGAAAATGGTAAGATTGTTCCATATGGATACGCCAACTTAAAATCATTGGTTCCAAACTCTTCAGTGACAACAAAGGGGCCTTTCCAAAGTGATTCAAATTTATTGTGCGCACCTTTCGAAGCCTTTCTTTTGTCCCATAACAAAACCTCATCTCCTTTCAAAAAAATTATGGGTCTTGCTTTCCTGTCAAAAATTCTTTTCACTCTAGCCTGATGCTCAGTAATTTTATCTACCAGAGCTTCTCTTTCTTCTTCTAGTTTATGCAAATACATAATCCTTTTCTCCAAGGAGTCTTTAAAAGTTTGATCTTCAATGGCCATTTGCAGTTTAGCTGCTGAAAGTTCCAAAGGAACTGAGACTTGTGCACCTATTCCATACACCAATTCAAAGGGTGCCATGCTGATTTATCTCTTGGGTGTAATTCTATCAGCCCAAAGATCTTCAAAAAGTTTCTTATGCCAATTCTTGCAACTATCATCCACTAACTTTTTCATGATCATTATCAAATTTTTATTACTTGACTTAGCCTGTCCGTTTCCTTGGGGGAAATAATCAGATGAATGAGCCAGAGAGATATTATGATCAAAATAGAAAAGGGAAAGCTCTTGGGAAGACAAGTAAGTGGCATTATCTGCTACAAATTTTTGAGGTACTCCAAAACGTACCAAAATATTATCTTTTAATAAATCACATACCACCTAAGAATTATCCTTTTTGGTTGGAATGGCCTCGACCCACTTAGTGAAGTAGTCAGTCACTGTTAGGATGTAAGCGTGACCTACACTTGACTGAGGATTGACAGGACCGATGAAATCAATTCCCCATTGTTTGAACGGTTCACTCACCACAACTGGTCTCAAAGGCAAGACAACTAATTGGGGTCTTGCAGAGAATAACTGACATTTTTCACAGTTCCTGACAAATGCATAAGCATCTTTGAACATCCCTGGCCAGTAGAAACAATTTCAAAGAATTTTGAATGCCATTACGGTAGATGAGAAATGACCTCCACAGGCCTCTTCATGAAAGGTTTTAAGCAACTGTAACTGCTGACTTTTATCCACACATCTTAGAAATGTACCATCAAGGCCTCTCTTATACAACACACTTTTCCATATTACATACTTCATAGCTTGCAGTCTCAGGGTCCGTCTCTCTTTAGGCGATAGTCTTTGTGGACATTCTCCATAAGTCAGGAAATAAGCAATGTCACAAAACTAGGAATCTGTTAAACTGACCAACAATACTTGAGATATTTCACATTCTGGATTTTCAGGATGACTAACACTTTCTGCAATGAATTTAAATAGACACCTACCCCTGACCACTTTGGTGGGATTTATTATCAAGTCATATTCCTGAATCTTCATCACCCATGCTGTTCTCTTGTTCATGGATATTTCTTGTTGGGTGAGAAGCGCTTTCACTACTGAATTAGGAACAAACACTATATAATGAGATTGAAGGATATATAATCTAAACTGATTAATTGATTTCACTACAGCAAAGGCTTGCTTCTCAATGGGAGAATACTTTAGTTCATGTTTTTTTAACGGTGTACTCATGAAAGTAATGGGCGCCTCATTTCCTGAAACATCCTTCCGAGTTAGAATTCCTGACAGAGTGTGATCAAAAGCATAACAATAAATGATAAAATCTTTTTTGTAGTCAGGGTAAACCAGAGACGGGGAACTTTCTACTGCTGTCTTGATTGCTCCAAAATATTTTCTACCTTCTTCTATCCATTTAAAGGGTTGTTTTTCACTCATCATTCCCACTATGTGCCTTGTTAACTCAGAAAAGTCTGGGACAAAAGCTCTTAAGAAGTTAATCTGGCCAAACAAATATTTGACTCCTATTCTAGTTGAAGGTAGACTGATTTGTTGAATATCCTTTACTCTTTTAGGATTGATCCTAATCCCTTCTTTGGATATGATATGTCCCAACAATTTTCCCTCAGTCACACAAAAAACTGATTTTTTAGGATTAAGAGATATGCCATGGTCTCTACACCTCTGTAGGACTGATTTGAGATCTTGAACATGATGTTTTCTTCTTTTGGAGTACATAGTTAAATCATCAAGGTAAATTACTATAATTCTATTTTTCAAATCAGCAAAGGAAGAATCCATTGCCCTTTGGAAAGTTTCCCCTGCATTAATCAGGATAAAGGGCATTCTATTATAAGCAAATGTTCCCCATGGTGTGGTAAAAGCAGTCTTTTGTTTATCTTCATCAGACACACTCGCCTGATTATATCCAGAAAACTCATCAAGTAGAGATATCATTTCTGATCTGGCAACCACCTGTAATACATGTTCCATTTTGGGTAGGGCATAATTATCTTTTAGACTAGCCTAATTTAAATTTTGGAAATCCACACAGATTCTCATTTCACCATTCTTTTTTCTGACAGGGACAATATTTGCAATCCAAGTTGAGTGATGAATAGGGTAAATGATTATGTCTTTTAGCATTTTGTCAACTTCCTTTAGAATCACTTCAGAAACTTTAGGATTGTAACTACGAAGCTTTTGTCTGAAAGGTTTTAATTCAAGCTTAAGAGGAATATGATGACTAAATTTCCCTTTTCAAAAGTCTTTAAGGTCACTATAATCCCAAGAAAAAACATCAGTGTAGGCTGTTAACAGGATCTGAAGGTTTTTCTTCTCTTGAACAGACAAATTCTTACCTATAGATATCCATCTGGGTTTAGCCGCAGTGCCAATGTTTACCTTGTCATATTCCTTTTGCACATCTGACTGAGAGTTTTTTCTTGAAATGAAACTATCATCTTTTTGAGAAAACAAGTTCTCTAAGGAAACCAAACCTTTGGGAATTTTTTTGCTCTTCAACTGGACAACTTATTCTTCCGGTAAGAATTCAGGATTAGACCTTTCACTGTCTTCATTCATTCCTTCAAAGTACGTGGATGAGAAAAATTCTACACATGCCATAAAATCCTTAATCCGGGTATCATCTTCAAAAAATTGCAGGTGTTCAATGTTATTTGGCATAGCTGGTCTATATATCATCTCAACCCTATATGTTCCTTTTTTGAAATCTGGGTGAGGAAGAAGTAGAGACACTGATACAGCTAGGGAGTTAACCCTTGTATTGAGACTCTTGGGAATGGCTTCTATGGAAAAAGATTCAAAAGAATCCACTTCATCCCACACTAAATTTTTGTAATGTTTCAGACGCTCATTTTTTACTGTAAACTGACCCTTCACTTGTTTAACGATAAGCTTGGCGTCACCTTTCACAACAAGTGCCTTTATTCCCAATGTCTTTGCCTCTCGCAACCCTAATAATAGAGCCTCATATTCGATGATATTATTGGTATTTTTAAAATCGAGTTTGTAAGAGAAAGGGCTATATTGATCATCTGGCCCTTTAAAGACTACACCTGCTCCAAAATCCGCGGTAGCACAACTACCATCAAAATCCATCAACCAAATTTGCTCATTTTCATTAAAGTCTTCACAAATAGGAGGGGCTTCATCTGAGAAAATATGTAAGTACCAAACTCACAGTCTTGGAATAGGATTTGTGCCTTAGGATCATCAGATGGAATTACAGTGTATTTATTTTTAGCTTCAGGTTCCAGTTTGACCTTTTTCTTCCCAATAGGGATAACGGCTTCTGACCAATCCATCTTTATTTCCCCACCCATGTCTCTGCAGAAAGTTCTACTCAAGAGCATACCATAACTTGTAGGTATATCTACTACTAAAATGGTTAACTTGAGTCTCTTATCAGGATGGGTGGCTAAAGCAGCTTGAGCATCTTTAACTTAACCTATTAAGGGCACCTGTTTCCCATCCGTAGAATAGCACCTCCCAAAATTTTTGGTCATGGTTAAACCTAAATCTTTGGCTATAGATGAAGGCATAATGTTATCAGAGGCACCTGAGTCTATAATGAAATTAATCAGTTTAAGACTGTTAAGGAGTAGAGGAATATAGAAGGGGTCAGGCTTCTTGGTTTCATCAAATTCACATTTCAATTATGAGGTAGGAGTGACAGTAGTGTCACTCTGATTCATGACAAATGGTGAAACAACTACAGGAATATCAACTGGATCATCAATTTGATCAACAGTGCATTGGTTAGATTGAGATGAATTCGGAAGGTCACCTTTGATGTACTTGACCAACTTATCTAGTTCTTTGGGATTTAATCTCAGATATTCTGCAAGAGAGATTTGGATAGCATAAGACTTGCAAAATTCTACGATATCAAAAGAGGGCATGCTAGAATCTTTTTGCACAACCTTAACATTAGGAGTCCAAGGACTAGGAGGAGAATAATTAATTCTAGGATCTCGAGTCTCATGGAAAGTATTAGCCGATGTTGAAGTGTTCTTTGAAAACTTTTGATTTCGAGTGAGCATGGCACAAGCATGATCCCTAAGGGTGACCAGAATATCTCCTCTTTCTGAGTCAGATTCGTATTCTAAAATGTATGAGGTAGAGTTGCTAGGTCTATCTTGAGGGAGATCTTCTACAGTACATTCTCCTAACACATATTTGGTGGCTTCCATTTGTACATGTCTTTGCATATCAGGGCAAGAATTACCATCATGATCCATTGTCAGGTGAAAAGAACACATGATAGCCTCTTTTGGTGAAGCTTCCAGGGACAATCTTGGTTGATTAGAAGGCAACAAAGGAGTTTTATTCTGCCATTGCTTAGGCTTCTTTCAGCTGATTTCTTGATAAGGGGAAGGAAATGAAGATCCTTGTTTCGGTAACTACCTTTTCAAGGCCATTACATCATTCATGAGTCTTTGAACAACTAGATATGTAGGAGCTGAAGTAGAAGGTTGAGAGTGAGAAGTCTGCACATCTTTTCTCCATTTTACGACTGTAATAAGATCATCTTCTAACTTAGTGGCGTGTCCTTGGGCAATAGCTAAATCAGCTGGCCTACTCCTTCTTAAGTGAAAACCTATGTCCAAGGGCATAGAGTTTACAAAGAAACATTGTTGGTTTACGGGGGTCGATCTTTTGGCAGCAGGAATTCTATGGATAACTTTGTTATATCTTGCCACATAATCTCTCATTGGCTCATGAATCTCTTTCTTCATTTGTGTTAATTGTGCTAGCAGGGAATGTTCATCATCAGCCCCTTTGAAATGTCCTTCAAACATGGTCCTCATGGTTTGCCAATTTGTAATCGACCCAGCTGGCAAATGACCAAACCATTTCACAGCTTCTTTTGAGAGGGTTTGAGCAAAGAGCCTGACTGCTACATCTTCATGTTGCACTTCCAAAATGACAGTAGCGACATTGAATGCATTCAAGTGCTCATCTATTGAGACTTTTCCATCTCTGGAAAATTTAGGCAAGACTTCTTTAATACCTTTAGGGAGAGGATGATGAGCTCCTAAATTTATAGGACCAACTACTGCACCCCATGGCTGAGCCATAACTGCACTTGGAAAGATTGTTACTAGAGGTGGTGCTTGAATACTAGACAAAGTTAAAGCTTGCTAGACACTAGAGGGCGGGGAAGAATTGGAAGTAGTTTTAGGAGGGGAAGGTCTACTCTTGGCTTTGGGTTTTAAAATGGAAGAGGTCAAAAAATGAAGATTTTGCAAACTCTCATAGAAAGTATCAAAAATGCCCTCCTTCCTCTGGGACCTGGTATATGGTCGAGAATCTAGTATTATTTTCTTTTATTGCCTCTAAGCAATTCTGTCAATGATTTGTGCTTCTTGGGTGATTGGGAGCCCTCTCAAACACTCTCCTATATCTTCCTCTTCTTCTAAAACTAGGAGAACTTGTTGATACTGGTGATAGCTGGTCTTTAAATTGCAAACAACAATGTTCAAATAAGAAATTATGTCCTCTTGGGTATTTTGGAAGTTAAGATGTGGTTGAATAACAGGAGGTTGCTCCTCCAAGTTTGGTATTATCACATCTCGTAGGATCATATCTTGTTCATAAAAGAAAGCATTTAAAAATAGTTCTACACTGTAAGCGCTCCCCAGTAGAGTCGCCAAAAATCTGTTAATGAAGAGATTTGTCTTTCCACAAAAATCCTTTTAAGTTTACTCTATAACCCTTAAAAGAAAAACTATCTCTAACAGTTGGGTAAGTATCTTTTATGATCACTTCCCTTTGAATTTTATAATAGGTATAGCTCCCTAATAAGATATTCAATGAAATGAGATAATGATTCAATCGGTTTGCTTTTAACCAGAAAGATTATAAAGGCTGCAATATCATTCTTTGATGATATGCCACTAAGCAAATATGAAGGAAATAAAACCAAACAATGAGTAGGAAGGAAACACAGTTACTTCCACAATTGCATTTCATGAAATATAAACAACTTCTTAGCCAAAGATAATAGAAAGTAGATAAAACCTAGAATTTGGATATTATGAACCAACAGACAAATATATAAAATAGAATAAACAATATGTCAACACAGGACACTTTGCTTTGGTTTGTAAACAACACAGATTCAATAACCTTACTATCATATATTTCAGAAATCACTACATAGATAATTGCCTGAAATCTATTATGTTCATAACATTCAAAAATCCAAACTGTAACTATCAAAATCTATATCTATCCACCATAAGTTTTTTGAACCCTTTAAAAGTTTGAGCAGCTAAAATAAATAGTAGCAGAGTGCCGAGAGGCCTCCCGAAAAACACGGCCTCTCGAGAAAACAGTTAAGTAACTAAACCACCAGAAAGAGGACACACGTCCTATAAAGTTTGCATGTTAATTTAGTAAAACTAGATAGCCAAATCAGGCTCCTTATCAACAGCATGATCCTCGCTCCCCACTGGACTTCCTTCTTCATTGGTAACTGATTGAGCAGGCTTCCATTCTTTATATGCTTGAACCAGTTCTTTCGTGAGCGACAGATGCAGGATCTTAGAATTTACTATCCGATCCATAGAGGCATCTTTGCTCCACCTCAATTTCTTCACCTTCTCAATGACATTGGATAACTGATCGACACACAGATATAGCATAGATTCAATCCTTGCTATTTGAGTTAAGTCAGAGGATTTAGGATTGATCTTTTCCCTGATAGTCTTTATTTCCAAGTCGAAAGCATCCAAAGCACCCTTTAATTATTGCTCACCAAAGACTGATGGGTAGGTATAAGTGAAATTAATCAATTTCAACTCATTCAGGGAAGCTTTTTGGATCTGCTTAGCTTCAATTTCATATTCTTTATTTTATGCAATAGTACCCCTTATGAGAGCGATGCACCAACTGATATTCTTTTTGAGGATGAAGAAAAGAGACTCTTTGACACCTTTTAGGGACTTTTCTATGCAGAATTTATTTAAGCCATGTCTCTCTATCTCCATAAACTTTGTCATTATTGACACCCATTTTTCCTCCTCTATATTCTAGACCTGGCGTTGAGCTTGCAATTCTCCCATTACTGCCTCGGTGTCATGAAGAACTGAAAGTGAATCTTTAATGTATTGCCTGCCATTATTGAGAACATGGTACATCCGCTCATCAACTGAAGAGACCAAAGTCCAACACCTCTGAACTTGATTCAGCAACGTTTTACTTTCTACAGAGTTGGGGTCGAACACCTGAGATGATTGGGACAGTGGGGTGACATCAAAGTTGCAGAATGTATTGATGAACTGGGAAAGTGAGACAATGGTTTGCTTCAATTCCTTCTTCTCCTTGCTATCCTACATTGATGTGATCAGCATCTATTGGGTTGTTTCCTTGAAAAGGTGGTTCTTTCCTGCTCTATCCATAGTCCCAAACTCAATTTTTGTTACTTCAAAATCTTAAACTGAAACATATGTGCTGTAATCTTCACTTTCTTGGCCTTGGGAGTCTTTTGAGCATACTCACTGACTATATCCTGCACCAGAATAGATACAGGAATCAAACTCCATTTCCTATTAACTGAAGAAGTTAACCATTTGGGCGTATCATTAGTTGTTGCTGGTTGAGGGCCAACTTTAGTAGGGGTGTCCATTAAATCTAGGGTTACATCATCAAGGTCAAACAAATATTTCCGATTTGGTCATCATCTCCAATTTGATAGTTCAAATCTCCAAATTTGTCATCCTCCAAATTAACTATTTTTATATGCTTCTGAGTCATCTTCCCTTTTCTTTGTGATCGGGATCTCGACCTGGTAATGCGTTGAGGGGAGGCCATAGGGGAAAGTTCTGCAATAGACTTCTTCTTGGAATCTTTCTTCTACTGCTTATCAGAGGAACCTACATTACTAGATGGTTTAGGAGAATTAGAAGCAGAGGGGGAGGAATATAAAATTGAAGTTTTAACTCCAATTGTTTTAGGACTAGACTGTTCTCTTTTTGTTTGCAGCCATTTTTCAGTTAATTTGAGCACATGTTGTGTTCTAGATTTAATGTCGTCTTCCTCCTCTTTTGACCAATCAATATTTATCTCTTCAGTGTCCAGGAGTCTTTTAAAACTAGGTTCAACCAAGTCAGATTCGTCATCTATTACCCCCTCTATGTTAAACTTTATTCTCATGGACAGAATTTGGGATATGCAAAGTTTTCTATGGCCTCTCGTCATGACTTGGGACTCATTTGCATAATCCTCCCAAAAATCCTCTAGATTGGGAACTGGAAACATGTGAGATCTAAGACCTAGGCTCCCGCTAGCAAAGTTTTTGTTATCAAAGCCTGTTCACTCTGTATAATACTTAAAATCAAAATGACCAAGGTCACTTCCAATACTTATTGCATCTTCAATAGTCAGACATGAAAACTTACCTAACTGCAATGGGAAGATTTTCTCTCCTCCTTCCCCAGGAAGAAAACATTTAAGCATAATAGCAAGTTGTCTACAGACTTCTGCAAGGATGAAACAATCAAAGGCATACCTAGGTAATTTTGTAGGGGCATATGCAAAACCACCAATTCTAATATAAGAGAACCTAGGGAACTGAATATAAAAACTCCCAAATCTTGTCAAAAATTGCTGAGCTTCTAAACTCATCCTCCTGGCTGAATCTCCAAACATCTTGAAACAAAGCTTATCCATAAAGGTATCATGAACCCTTCTGTAATTCTGAATCACATTATCTTTGCGAAGAATAGGAAAATATTCAAAAATACATATTCCATCGATCCAAGGCTCATGAATCATACCATCCTATATCCTACTACATGCTAGACAGTACATTAGATAAGAAGACATGAAAAAGCTACATCCAGTAAGTTTGGAATTATTCAGTTGTTCTCTCATAGACTCTGCAATTAATTCTTCCCAAAACAACTTGTGTCTTCCCTCTAAAACAATTTCTACATAACATAATAACCAGTCTAGAAATAAGGAAGCCTCAGGTGACCCTCTGACTCTATGTAACATTACCTTAATATCAGTAATGTATGGATGCACATGAATTTTGCTGAGCTTTTTGGGTAAGTGGGAACCTCCCCTTTGGGTGTTTAATAACTAGTGCTTTACTATTGCGATACGGTTTGCGTCAGCATTTGGTTTGAACTTAACAAGAGATTGTGCAGGAGAGAAAGCGAAAAAAGTTTATTCTTGGATTTGGAAAACTGAAGCAACATTTCCTCTCTTCACAGCCATTAATACCTCACCATTTATTTTGAGAATTGATTCGGTTCGCTGGTCATAGTGTCGGATACACTCATGGAAAAGTTCAGGACATACCACTGCAGGAGGAAAGAAAGCGGCTACACACAACCCACTACTTCAAATTTCAACAGAAGGGACACTCTCTTCGACAAACACAGTAAGCCTATCAGCTATTCCTTCAACATCATATCCGTCTAAATCTGTGTCTGTTACAATATGATTTTTGCACACCAAACTAGACACACTTCCAAACAAATGGAATGCAAACTTCATTCTTGCAAGAATAGACTGAGAATTGCTATAGAAACTCCCGTAAATTTCACAAGCTCTTAATTTAAACACTGGAGGAATGACAACCTGACTTATGTTAATCACTATGGAAAATTCTACAACCAGAGCTCCAAAAACCCTTACCTCCACTCTTCGCGCATTTAGACAGCGACAATATTTAAAAAAATAATGAACTCTAAGAAGGGTTTTAATAAGAAATACCATGAATTTGGTAATTAATTGCCCATCATTAAGGCAATAAAATCTCAAAGAATGAAGTGACCGTTCACACACGCAATCATTTAGTACCACTTGCGCAAACTTTTATGCCGCACGAATTCCTCATTAATTCGACAGCTCGGACACACTTAACCGTCGCCAATACCTTTCTTCATTAAAAGCCTTTTCTGAGTGGGGTCCACAACTGAAAAGACGGCAGTAGTACTTTTCTTATGCCATGTGTCACTTTTTAAAATCATTGAACACTCTTGAACCAAGTTCAAGGTTGTTCTTATGTGTTCATCACTGTTCAAGTCTGTTCCTTTTATATCCTGCCTTCATCTTCAAACTAGAAGTCCCATGCTTAACTACTAATTCCCATCTTTGATTAACCAAAAACTCTGAAGCTTGCGATCATGAAGCACCCCTTTTAGCAAAAACACTATTCACCTGCTACTGCTTCATAAAAACATGAACGAGCTTGAACACTCTTGAACACTCTTGAACTAAGTTCAAGGTTGTTCAAGGCTGTTCAAACATGTTCAAACCTATTCAAGAAACATGTTAGCAAAAGATTTTCCTTTTTTTACAAACATAGGTGAAACATAGGGGAGATCCTTTTGCTAAGAATTTGAACATGAGGACTTAGGTAGCTTTGAGATTCAAAAAAATAACAAGGCGACTCTAAAAAATGAACATAAGGACAAACATCAAGATTTGGACTAACACTCTTCTTGGAAGGATTTCCTTTCTATCTCTAACAAGGTTTGTCTCTCCAACTCTAGGAGTCTAAATTGCTCTTCCTTTTCAGCTTGCTTTTCTAGGAAGGCTTTCTTTTCACACTCAATTTTCTGAAGTCTTTCACTCATGTATCTTGAAGGTGTTTTGAGTGGTGAACTTGGTCTTTTATGTCTAAACAAGTCATTTGTGTATGTTTCATTCACACGAGTGTCATAAGGTTCATCATCTTGGATTTCATGTTGTGATTTTTCTTCTTGATAGACTTGCCTCTTACCTCTTTCAGCGCTTTGGTATGCATCCAAATATCTAGTTGAGATAAGGGGTGAGACTAGTCAATTTTCACGATAGGAACTGCCAAACAAAATGGTATCTCTATATTTTTCAAATATGTCATCAAGGTGTTTATCCATTTATTCCCTCTCTCATCGAGTCATTGTGTAACTCATATCCATATCTGAGTGAGAAGATGCTAAGGGTGTATTGAACTCACTAAGGTTACTCTTGGGATCAAACCAAACTTTTGAGTTGTTCCTGGGTGATTGATCAAATATGGGTTCTTTTCCCTTACATTTTTGACGAGTTTGAACTAAGGGTAATTGGTTAAAGACTACTTGAGGTTGCTTTCCTTGATCTACTTGATATCTTATTGTAATCAACATGAAAGAAAAGGTACTAGGTGATAGGATGAACCTAAAAAATGTTGGTACCAAACTAGGATAGTAAAAGCACTCACTTGTCCAAAAGAGAGGTGATAAGATAGAATTTTGCAAGAGGTGTAAACCAACACTGCGACAGAGGTGCCCACTAAATGGGTGAATACCCTAACACATATGGATCAAGAGTATGATTTACCCAAGTTATATTGATTGAATTTGAATTTGTATGGAAGTGAATGGACAAGAGATTACTAAAACTCTCTAAGTGTGTTATCAAAGGATCCAAAGTTTTATCTTCTCAACAAGGATGGTTTTTAGCTTACCGACTCCAAGAAAGGTCACTCGTGAAATCAAAGATTACTAGCTCAAGAGGTTAAAATTCAAGAATCCAAAGTGAAAATAGGCTTCTAATAGTGGGTTAAGTGACCTAATTTTACTTGAATCAACTGTTTCCAAAAAATTGGGATAGTTTCACGCGAAGAAGTGTTCTCTCGCGCGAAGAAACGGACAGGCTCGCACGAAAATTGGCAAACTAAGAGGTGACAGGTGCTGACAGTAAGTTGTAAAAAGTTGGTTTTTGACTCGGGAACTCAGTTTTTGTTCATTTTAATTGACCAACTAGATACATTAATAGATGTGTATAATTAATCAGGCATGCAAGACAACAATCAGGGAGTTCAAGCAAACAAATATCTTCAAACAATGAGCAAGGGACAAAGCAACCTTGCGCATGAACAATAATAGTGTCGTAGTATTCTACCCCCTAAGAACTCTATTGGTGTATATTCTCAAAAAAAAATTCAGTCATGCACATAGTCCTAGAAAAGAAAAAGTTGCAAGTTTTACTTTGGTTCATAGTAATGGTCAACTTTGCAACTCTTGCAATCTCAAGTGGGCGAACTCCAATCCAAGCGCACCGGGGTTTTGACACAGTCTGAGAATTTAATCAATTAGGAGTTGTTGAGGAGATCTGACAGCCCAACAAGAGACCACACCTATGGATATTTCTTCCATAAGGATATTTATATAGTGGTCGTTGCTCCATGGCAGGAGTGGCTAATACCGCTTGAGATTCTGTCCATGTGGTTTACCCAATAAAGGGATTGTCCACTACGGTTAACCCTCTCTAACAAGGAAGACTAACAACATGGATCATATGGGGACTTAGTTCGGATTCAAGGGTTCCAAGTTTCTGATGCTCTTAAAGGGAACAAAGAATAATCCTCTAGCCTCTTCACCTCACCTAAACACAACAAACAAATTAATTGACCTGCTAAATCGCTGATACCAACTCAACAAAGTCTGTCTGTTGACAACGATTTCTGTTTCTCTCAAGAGAGAACTTACTGCCAGTTGCCAAAGACTCGACAATGTTTGAACCTAGAGTTGATCAACACCTTCCCTACCTACAAGTGGTTCTATAGTCAAGAAGAGCTTGAAGCCCACTCTCTCAAGATCCACAAATAGTGTTCATAGGGCCTAATTACTATATGTAACAGATATGCGGGAAAATAATTCTATGTTCGTTCTTTTTAGAGAAGAAATTGAAATATGATCTATGAAAGAAGAATATTACCCAAGTAAGACACGCGAGAGGTTTGTTTTAATGAAAGGAAACCAAATGTTAAAGAGCTTTAAACATAATACCTGGTAATCCACACAACGGGCTTAGTAGATTTTACCTTATTTTTATTTATGTTGAGCTTTTCCGTGCAAGCAAGCCACGAACTCTCCAACAAGCAATACAAGCAAACAAGAAAACAAGATATGTAATGTATACTCCACTTATCCAAACCCTAGGGTTAGATCTGAAAATCAATTTTTAGGAGAAATAATAACCAGCAAATAATCCAAATGACAACTCATATCATGCATTGAACCATGTGAAAAATAAGTGCAAGCTAATCATTAAATGCCCTTTTTTAATTTTGATTTTTGACCTAGTCAACAAGATTGGACCTATATGACATGAATTCGGATCCCAAACCCTAAATGCGGAAAAAGACCCCGGTTAAAAATAGAGAGCTTTCCAAAAATGTCAGAATTTTAAAAATATCTTTTCATGTGTGCCCTAGAGAGTCGTTTTCCCAAAATAGACTAGTTTCCATAAATCGACCAAATGAGCTATGATATTGCATCCAAATTTAAAACAAAAAGAATGGGCCCTTGTAGAATTCAAAGACCTTTCTGAAAATGTAAAAATTCTAAAAAATATGCTGATTTGCACCGAAAATTAATGTTTTATGAAAAATAAAGAAATAATTATAAAAATTTCACAATACCTCAGAAAATTTGGAATTTTTTACTGAAGCTTCTTTGATATGTCACCAACCTGCAAAAAACAATTCAGACTGAAACTCTAAGCCTTTTGGGAGATATGATCAAATCTTTGAAAATCTAGGGTTTTCATCTCCAAGCAAATCTACACAAGGGGGTTAGCTCCAAAAATAACCAAAACCAGCATGTAAAGGTGGGTTGCCCCGCGGTGGGTGCCAAAAATGTGTGCTAAAATGTTGACACACTTTTATGAGTCATTATATCCAAGATTGCTCAAGAATGAGGTCTCAAATGGTGACTCATAACTCTCTATTCATGGAGTGCAAGGGTTTATAATGGAGGCCCTCACTTTAGACCTAGTTTGTGCCCATGCAAGTACACCATAAAATAAGAGATTCAAAGAGGAAAAGCAAGAATGCTAGTCTCCATGATCATCAAATATGCATGCAAATAAAAATAGTAGCTATTCTATATGATAACAATGCATGAAAGCAAGCTAATCTATGAAAGGAAATATGCATGCAAGATTATTCTATGAAATGAAATATGAATCTAATCTAACATGCAAGTGCAAGAGTAATCTAAATGGATTACCATGGATGCATGAGAGAAGAAGACAAGAAAATAGAAGTTGCAATGCTCAAGCTCAAGTGCTCAAACTCTCCTCCAAAATTGCTTTCCAAACCTGTAGCACAACAATAACATAAAATATTGGATTCTAAATGAGAAGGAGAGGGATCCTTATAAAGGAAAGTGTGGAGAGGAATGCATCCTCAAGAGAAATGTGGGATAAATCCCTAAAAAGTCAAGTAAGAGGAAAAAGCCCACCACTTAGGAATATGTGTAGAGAAAAATGAATTTTTATTTATTTTAATTTGATTTATTTAATTTGTTTCCTTTTTTCATTAGAAAAAGAGCTTTAAGAGAGGATTTTATTTTATTAAAAGAGGGATTTTCTTTTAATTAAAAAAGATTATTTTATTTAATTAAAATAGAGATTTTATTTAAATAAGATAAGATTATTGAATTAAAAGAGAGATTTTAATTAAATAAGATAAGATTATTTAATTAAAAGAGAGATTTTCTTTTAATTAAATAAGATTATTTTATTCAATTAAAAGGGATTTTTTCTTTTAATTAAATAAGATTATTGATGAAATGACTAAATCTTAGGAAATATTGAAATAATTGAATTAATTACGATTTGATCAAGGAAATTGATTTGAATTGAAAATGTTGCAAAGCATTGATTTGGGAATTTGATAAATTGATTCTGTCATTTGATAAATTGAAGAATGGGGACCCGTAGTCTAGGCGACCATTTTAGAGTGCATACAGTATCATGTGACTTATGTGTCATTACGTTTATTGCTTTCATTTTACTTTCTTTAGCTATTTTATGTTTAACTTTTCGTCTACAATATTCTAAATTGCTCAAAGTTTGACATGTTTATATGGATCCAAATTATAAACAAGAAACTGAAATGGGTTTAAAAGTTCTACCATCCTTTAAGACTGGTTTTAAAGTTAAACCTGAACTACGATGTCTCTGTGAGTTTTGTAGGCAAGGCCATCTATGATGAGCCCTCGAGGCATGAGGTCTGACCCTTAGGTCTTGTACTTTTGAGTTCTTCCTTGGTCTTACCACCCCTTACCAATATTTTACATATTTTGCCTCTCTTTACGATACTAGTTTTAAATAGCTTATGATTGATTTAGCTAAGTTATTGATGTATCTTATCTTATGATCTTGTATGTAATAAACTATGAATTTTATATCATGCATCTAGTTGTGTAGCCGTATATACAGGTGCAGGAAATAGAGAGGCAAGGAGAATTTGATACACATGCAAGAAAGTGAAATTCAGGTACGCAGTTGCAAGTCATGTTGGTTATTTGAACATCGTATTAAGCTTTATAGTTTCATTTTCTAGATGCGTAAGTCAGAGGGGGCTTACAATAATAAATCATTTAATAATATATATTAATGCAAAGTAACACTTGAAGGTAAATATCTAGACTAATCACCGACCAGGATGTTGTTGGTGATTACTCTGGATATTTATCTTCATGTGTTTTTTTTCAACATTCCATATTGGTCAAAATTTTGACACACTTTGGTCGAAACCCTCACCAAGACTTGTCTACATATCGACCATTCTGTGTCAAAATTTAGCATCATGGGTTTGGCATCCTGGTCGGATGGCCAAACATTTTGACTGACATTGGTCAAACGTTCGATGCATAAACTTGGCAATTGCAAAAGTCAATTTCGACCAAGATTGGCGTAGAACATTTGGCCTTAACAATGATGTGTCATAATTTTGACTAGAAAAATAGTGACAAGACCATTTGTCGATCATTCCACCAATCTTGGTAGAAAATTTGACCAATTGTTTGTCGAAAATAGGTGCCAACTCTACTAGTGTAGACAATATCAATATATATGTAAATACGTAAACAATACAAACACAAACCCACTGGAAAAAAAATCAAGCTTCCCAGATGATATCTAAACCACATTTCCACTAGTAAACATTGCACACTCGCCAAAATACAACTGGACCAGTTGTTTAATGAAGACACTACTAAACATACTTTTCCATTATTTAACAGTTATAACCCGCCAAAATAAGAGTACTGTTAAAACTAGCAGGCATGTTGTTTAATCCCGAAAACCCACTGAAATAAAACTGTTGGAAAAACATGAATACTTTTCATTTATAGAGCCTACCCCCCAAACTAAAAGGGACGCAACTATGCTCTCAACAAAATGCAACATCGTATAATAAAATTAGCATAACCATGCCATACATACATCTCCAAACTACGATCCACGTCATCCATTAAAAGAGCAGATATTGACAGAAACCGTTTTTCAAACGGAGCAACTGCTTTAGGTTTTGGGTTTGATGGATTGAACACACAAAGGATTTAAAAAAAAAAAAATTTCTGCCCACTTGCCACCGGTCTTTTCAATGGTAATTATTTTTAAATTTTATGTCTTTGATTCTTTTATTTTATTTTAGTATGAGAAGTGTTGTTATTTTTATTAATTTTTCTATAATATTTTTAATAATTTTATATATCATTAAATATTTTTAACATAACTTGTTATACTATTTATATTGAGAAATATATAATATATATAATGTATTATAGATATAAATAAAATATTAATTTTAATATTATATAAATAATATATTATTTTGTAGTATAGTATAAATGATATTAAATATTTTTGTTTTGTTCCTTTATTAAATTGTATTTTTTTAAATTAGGGTTTTGACACTACATAAATAAACTACTTTTTAATATAACTTTGAATGAAAAAAAAAAGTTAAACAATATGAACAAAATTAAAAATTGAAACAATTCTAAATTAAAATAACTACTAGGTAGTAAATTAATTATAGAAAATAAAATAACTTTAAGTAAAAATATAGTTATTCCTATTATAATAATAGTAATATACTAGTTTTCAAAATAATATGTCATAACACAATTTATTTCAAAATGATCCATATAGAAGCTGACACTAAAAGAAACATTTGAAAATATTCTTTTCATCGCTTTGAAAAGTCAATTTCTTCACAAGAGTGACATTGACTTGCTTTATATATTCTACATTGAGTTAAAATGTAAATTTTGCACACAGATAAAAACAAAACTTTGCGCTTACAACATGATTTTTTTTAATGATTTATAAACTATAATAATTTAAATTAATATTATTTAAAATAATTTATATTAATATGAAATGCCTCGCCAAGGAATCCTCAGAGGAACACATGTAAAACATGCACTGATAATTTATTTTTAGAACAATAACATTAACATTAAGTAATCAAGTGCAAACATAAGGTACAATTGCATAAGGAAGATAACAAGGACAATGATTATTTCACGATTGTACATAAGCCAAAGTATTCACACCCTCCAAGGGTTCCAAGACACCCCAAACACACAAGTGAAATAAAATGCACATGTTCCTCGAGTAAACAAGGATAGATCATTTATAAAAGAAATATACTTTCAAGAAAGAAAGATGCCCTAACAAAATATACACACCTCTTTGAAAAAGATATAATCTACACAAACTTAGTTCATATGTTAAATTATGAAGTTCTATGTTAAACTACAAGTCGTGTTTTCCAACCCCTATTAACTTAGTCTATGGTTGGTTATAAGAAGTTGTTTTTGTTAGAGTTAAAAAGGTATTTTCACTTATTAATTAAATCATTATTGATTTAATTATTAAGTCACCTTTCACTTTTTATCTCTATTTCACTTAAGCTAAACTTTAGGCATGCAATAATTGATTCTTTTATTAATTATTCATGCAACCTTGGTTTCTTCACCCTTCTTAGGGTTTTGAACTCCTTTATAAGGATTGATCACTTTGTAATTATTGAATCACTCTTGGGAATTCTCTCAATTCCCTCTCTTAATGATATTTCATATTTCTTGGACATTATGAGTTGTGTCTCCATTCTTTGCTTTGTGACAGGTTATTATGCTGCAGGTGATCTTGGCTTATGAATTTGATGAATTTTAACATGGTATCAGAGCCTTGCTGGAGCAGCCTGTTCTTAGGTTTCTTGAAGATTTTCTGGAGCGCCGAGGTTTTCAATTTTTGTGAGGTTCTTCTTTGGATATGGAGGGGATTTTTTATTTGGACCACTTTTAGCACAAACGGACATCACGGATGTGCTCAAAAGGCCCAAAACACCCAATTTCCATATAAGGCATGTTATATTTGGGCAAAGTTGTCATCTGAGGCAAAAAAAAATTAGCACATGCCCATTTTTTGGGCATGCAAATCAAGACAGCGAAGGTGAAAA
>MU214424.1:348118-377576 GCA_018584345.1 Thuja plicata | reverse complement strand
GACAAGCTTAGTGCAGAATTTGCAAAAGAAATGCAGAATGAATTTGAAATGAGCATGATTGGTCCTATAAAATATTTTTTGGGATTGAACGTAAAGCAGACAGATAAAGGAATATTCATAAATCAGTACAAATATGTGAGGGAAATATTGAAGACCTTTAAGATGGAAGACTGTAAGCTAGTATGCACTCCTATGATAACTGGAAGCAAGCTTTCTAAAGAACATGATTCCACAACAGTTGAAAAGACATTATATAAGTCTATGATTGGAAAACTTATATATCTTACTCAATCTAGACCAGACATATCTAATGTAGTTGGCATTGTTGGAAGATTTGCAGCTAAACCAAAACAGAATCACCTAATGGAAATAAAGAGAATATTCAGATATCTAAAGGGAACTATAGACTATGGTTTATGGTATCCTAAATCAGAGAATGTGCAACTTCATGTGTATATAGATGCAGATTGGGCAGGTTGTCTTGATGAAAAGAAGAGTACTTCTAGAGGAGAAATATTTCTTGGAGATAGGTTGGTTTCTTGGGTAAGAAAGAAGTAGAATTGTATCTTTCAGTCAACAGTAGAAGTTGAATATGTTGCAGAAGCATTGAATTATTCAATAATGGTTAAAGATTTTGGTATACAGGTTGATTATCCTATTGTTATTCAATGTGATAACACTAGTACTATCAACATGTCCAAAAACCCTGTGATGCATGCAAAGACAAAGCACATTGAGATTAAATACCATTTTCTTAGAGAAAAAGTTGCAGATAATGAATTAAAATTGGACTATGTGAGCACCAAAGAACAGTTGGCAAATATTTTCACAAAGCCCTTATCAAAAGATACTTTTGAGTATCTCAGGGAGAAGTTGGGAGTAATTCCCTCTCCTGAGTCTGATTAAATAAAGAAGCAAGAACATCAGTCATCAAGTGACTGATGAATGGTTGACTACTCTACTTTTGGAGTAGTACCTGTGCTTAATTGTTTATGGCGCCCTTTGTCATTGATGTCAAAGGGGGAGTATATAGTAAGGGGGAGCATATACTCTGGGGGAGTATAAACATAGACAGAGGAGCTGCAGTAGTGTAGAGAAATCTTTGATGAGGATATTGAGAAGATTGTAAAAAGAAAGAAGACACCATGTGCTGAAGTTGTTTTTAATATCATATGTTTCCATCAATGTCAAAGGGGGAGATTGTTGGAGATTTACTTATGGCAGCTAGTTGATTGTATGTTTGTCATTGATGACAACATATAATATACAACAATGTTCTATATGTACTTATTAAAATGATGGTATCAAGCCTTGCGCGGTTATATTCATGTTGTTAACATGATGTTTATGTTTTTTTCATACACGTAGACTCAGATATGGAGTTCCAGTTGTGTTGTGTAATTCTGTTATGTGGTAGTTACAGTTTCTGGAGTTTGTCTGTACAGAGACGATGTATTGCATTGATTCTTGAGTTGCACCTATCTTCAAGATATGCATATGTATATTCAAGTTAAGTTATGAGTTGATGATAGTTATCTAAAGGCGCCAAATGTGTTTCAACAAGATTGCAAATTTAGAGTTAATTTGGTGAGGCCGACTTAGTGAAGCGTCATGTCTGTTCAGTTTATATTGTGTGGTTGTAATTATGCTTGCGTGATTAGTAAATCTGACAAGGATGTTATGAATAGTTGTCTAATAGGTCCCTTGATCTTATACCTTGAGGAAGATACTTATAGCAAGTCATTTTTGGAATGCTAAGTGTGAATGATAAGAAAAAGATATAGGAAAAGTACAGAGCAAAATATCAATTGAGTTTCATTCATCAAGGATCTATGTGAAGAAGAAGTGGAAGATTACAATACACTGGAACTGATCAAGATAGCAGGTCTACTCTACATTTCATCATCAGATATAGTGCATATCTATTCTACAGAAGGTTGTAGCCTTCATCATTAAGGCAGTAAGCTTTTGGACAGTGAGTCCTCACCCTTAACCGGGTTATTTGTAAAAGACTCCTAACAGGGTCAGACCCTTAACCAGGTCACTATACTTATTGCATTGTAAAGAACAACTCCTAATAGGGTTGCAAGATCTTCTAATAGGGATTATTATAAACAAGTATAGTTCATTATGGGTGTTAATTCCCACCGAGGTTTTTACCATTTGGTTTCCCCGTAACCAAATTGTGGTGTTGTCTATTGTGTTATCTGAATGTGCATTTACTTTATTGTATTCTAGAGTTAATAAGAGAAAATAATTAAATTAGCTGATAACTGATTCACCCCCCCTCTCAGTTATCCTTTTGGACTATTCTAACAAAAATATGGTTCTGTTCTCCTTATTCTTGTATGGGTCTCACACCCAGAATTTGCTCCAGGTATTTTTTATTCTGTTTTTTGGATTTTTGCAATTTGGTGGATATCTTGGATATTTCAAGTCCAGGGATCATTTTATGTGCATGGGATAACTCCTTGAGAGTAGTTACATATGTTTCTTTAGCTTTCAGTCATTCTTGGATATTTTATACATATTTTTCTATAGCTTTATTACAAACACACTGAGATAAAGTGTCATCATGCATGTTTGGGATCCCACACATTTTGTGCCTGATTGTACTCGCACTATATTATAAAGTTCCAAGGGGGGGTTTCTAAAACTTTTTCAAGTGAGTGTTCCTTCGACAAAATTAGCCTCATGTGTGTCAGTGACTAATCATCCTCGACACATACTTTATTTTTCTCTTGTACGTTCTTCATCATGCAGTTATTTTTGGCAGTCTCTCAGTGTATCTATTATACCTCTCCCTATCAGCATTATGGGGGGTATCTGTTGTTGGTTCTAATGCTTCCTTGGTTCGATGAAGTGAGATATGTTTTCAGTTTGTGTTCCTATATACTAGGTGGATGCAGTGGCTGGTACCTATGCATTTCGGTGAGATGGATCATTTACCATATGGACACTCCTCTTTTGTTCCTATTTTGGAGGCTTCAGACTTGGCATTTTTTGCCATCTATATCTTCAATTTTTTATGTTTGCCTTGTTTGCCATCCAGATTTGAGTAGTTTTGTTTGAGGGCACTCATACAGAACAGTTCTTTGACAGTGTTTGCAACTTCATGCTTTAGAGGTGTTCTACATGTTCTTTCTTTGTTCCTATCTTCTGGGGCATTCTCTAGTTTGGAGGCTTCTTCAATCCTTCACTAGGATTCATCTCTTTTCAAAGAGGGTTTTTTCCCACTGGTTTTTCTCCTTTTCTCCTCTTTACAGAGATTTTTTGTAGTTGGGTACCTGATCATGGCTTGTTGTTGGGACCCATTTCCTACTTTCAGTAGTTGTTTCATGGTTTTTGGCTTCTCCCTAAGTTTATCTTAATGGAGGGTGTTAGAGTTAAAAATTTATTTTTACTTATTAATTAAATCATTATTGATTTAATTATTAAGTCACCTTTCAATTTTTATCTCTATTTCACTTAAGCTAAACTTTAGGCATGCAATAATTGGTCTTGTTATTAATTATTCATGTAACCTTGGTTTCTTTACCCAACCTTGGTTTCTTCACCCTTCTTAGGGTTTTGATCTCCTTTATAAGGATTGATCACTTTGTAATTATTGAATCACTCTCGGGAATTCTCTTAATTCCTTCTCTCAATGATATTTCATATTTCTTGGACATTCTGAGTTGTGTCTCCATTCTTTGCTTTGTGACAGGTTATTATGCTACAGGTGATCTTGGCTTATGAATTCTAACATTTTTTTCTCTCATTTGGTGCTATCTCAAATTAAAGGATGGATATCATAAACTAGACCTCTTTAGGTAAAAGGGGCATATGTACCTCAATAGTATTTGACTATAAATATGGAGTTCTTGGTTGACCTACACATCATGTTTTACAACCTTCACAAACTTACTTCATGGTGGGCAAGATGCAATTTTTATTCTCATTTGTTGCTATCTCAAATTAAAGGTTGGATGTTAGAAACTTCCTCTGTAGGTAAATGATGTATGTGCACCTTGATAAGATTTGATTGTAAATATGAAGTTGTAGGTTGAACTACACATCATATTTTTCAATCAATACCAACATAGTTAATTAGTATTCTTAGAGTTTGTATAATGTCTTGTTTTTCAAATTTACAATAAAGAACTAATGTTTAATTCAACCTAGAAAATCATATTTATAATAAAATCCTATCGCAATCCTACAAGAATATAAAATGAGGAGAACAATTTGGGGTGCACATATCTTTGTGTAGAGTAGAAAATTGCATACCCCCATTTGCAATTTAGGCCACAATTTTGTAACCACTTTAGTATCCATTCCCCTAGTATTTGTGTAGGTCTATTTGAACCCTTGCATCATCCTTTTCTCTCTCAGAATACTTAGATTCCTTTGTCAACAACTATCTTTCAACATTGCCTTTGCATTAACTGCATATTGTAATCATCTAAAATTGGTCTAGTAAACTAAGAGCCCCTAATCTTGATTAATTGGCCTAAAACCATAATCAGAGGCATTTAAATACTAGGCCTAATTATGTGAGTAAATTTGATCAAACATGCTTGCATAATTAAATCAATCTTTTAATTAATCATCAACTGAACCTCAAATCCTAGCATCAAGGCTATTAAAATGATAAATCAAAGTAACTTAATATTCCTAACCTCATTTTAATTAAGTGAACCCATTCAACACATGCGTATGCATCAATTTATAATTAAAAAGGAATTAAAAGGAGGAAATTATTATTTTGTCTCATCCACAACCAAACAAGCACAACTTTGACCAATCAATGATTCTCACATGGATGAAGCTCACATGGATTAAGGGAGGAATGAATCTCAATCACTCTTCATGATTGAATCTTAATCATTAATCCTCATGGGATTCCTATAAAACCAAGCCTCTCAAGCTCATTTCAAAATAAAATTTCATAGTAACATTATAATGCTAAATTTCATCTAGGGTTTATTATGCATTGTAGGAATCATAATTTTCATAGTATTTACTTTCTTATATTACTTGCATCTCATTTAGAATAATGGATAATGCCTCTTAGTTGCATTCTTAGCTTAGATGTGTCATTATCTATCTTAGTTTGTATTATATTAGCAATATTTTGGAGTAAAGAATGCAATCATTGCATCATACTCATAATGAATCTTCCATTTTAGGGTTTTCAAGTCACTAATCTACATGCTCACGATCTGAGAGTAATTTTCATGGGTTATATATAATCATCCTAAATAGGAAGAAATAAATCATTTTTAGTGGGTTTGTTCGATTTTTATGATTTGATTATCATGTTTCTAACCCCCAATGTAAGGATCTATTGAAGTGTTGGTGCTATAGGTTCTAATTACTTTTCACACACACACACACACTACCTTTGTCGTCTGTCACTTTGTGCATGATTTTATTGGACACTAGCATGTTGTATAGATGTTAGCGTGCTATGCATTCATCCTACATAATCTTAATGTTCAAATGTAACTTTTGTGCATGCTTTCCACTTGCCACTTACTTTTGTCAGTGGAAATGACCTTGAATCGTCTAGAGTAGTATGGAAGGCTCTTTTTCCCCTTTAAATTCATCTCTTTACTTCATTCAATCCTCTCGGATTCAAGCTCACTCTCTAGAAGTTATTTCTTGGTCTTAGCACACAAAATATCTTACATTGTCTTGTATTTTACAACTCTCTTACTTTATCACTTGTTATAGTTATCTCTTACAAAAAAATCCATATCTCTGTTGGATTACTCAAGAATATTCAGTAATATCCTTCTATATCTCTTGTACTTTTGAGCTTCTTGTGATTCATCAAATCCTTATCTATCAATTATCTCATGTAAATGGGGTTTTCCTCCATTAGCGAGGCTTGTTTCTATTTGTATATCTCACATAATAGGGGTTTTACTCATTAAGTGGGGTTTGTTTATATTATGTTATCATTTATTTATCATTTTTCAATCTATCTATCTATTTGGCTGTTGTGGAGGTGGAAACACCAAAACAAGGACTTGATTGAGGAAAGTATCCAAACAACCCCAATTTTTTTCCTCTCTTATGTGTGTGTAGGTTTCTTGGAAGAATTCAAACGTATGAGGGTTTTCTTATGTTCTATTCTAGTAATTTATATTCATCTTTGTTATTTAATGTACTTTATTATATTTCTAACTTTTGTATTTTGCAAATTATATAAAGTAGAGACCCAATTTTTCTCCACATTCTGACTATATTCTATCATGGTCCATACAGGACTACAATGCATCACACATATGTCCACGTCTTGCACTGGCATTCGTGACCAAGGTGCTCAGATTTGGACCGAAGATTCTATCGACTAGTCTTCCCATTTCTGCAATTAAAAACTTCTTTCTCTTTATTTATAAATAGATAGATCCACTAGTTTATCTAGTTGGATATATCTGATTGTGTGTTGTGAATGTGGCTCTCAAGGGAATATAAATTTCCTTTGGTAGGGTCAAATTTACACCATTGCACTTTGTTACTTGAAGATGAAGTTCTTGATATCCAGCATTCGTTTGTGTAGATTTGAAAAGTACATCTTACCAACCATATCAAATGATATTTGAAACCATAATAATTGTGAGTTAACAATAAGATAAGGTTATTATATTCAACCATTCATTTGAGATAAAATCAAATGAGAATAAAACACATCTTATTGACCATGAACTAAGTGTTAGTATGTTAAAAAATACAACGTGTATCTTAACTTGTAGCGAATAATGAAATCCTATCACAAGCCTCCAACATCATAAGATGAGTAATACACTTTTGTTGGGATGCTCATATATTTGTTACCTAAATAAGAAGGTTATGTTATCCAAGCATTCATTTGAGATAACATCTAGTGAAAAATAAAATACATCTTACTAATCATGAACTATTTTTGTGTAGATTCAAAAACATGATGTGTAATTCAACTTGCAATGATGTATTTCCTCCTTTATCCATTATCTTCTTTTTTATTTATATAGGTTTACTATCACTACCTTCAATAATAGTTCATGGATTAGTAAATTATTATTTTCACCTTAAATATCATATCAAACACATGCATTGATGCATTGATCAACTTCACCTTAAATTCATTATCATACTTATGTTGGCAGTGCACTAGCGTCCCTCACAAGATTCATGACATGGTATAACAACCTCCTATGTCTTCTATAAGTCTAGTGGTTGTATTTGGCATTGATAGGTCAATCTTTTGGTCCAATGATAACCCTAGCTTCTAACAAGTGGTATCAGAGCTTGGTCACAGGTTTGAATCCATATAGGATGCAACAAGTAACACTGGGAGGGGGATTTTTGGTAGTGTGCTAGCGTCCCTCACGATATTTGTGACATGGTTTAACAACTTCTTGTGTCTTCTATAAATCTAGTGGTTGTATCGGGCATTGCTAGGTTGATCTTTTGGTGCAACAAAAACCCTATCTTATAACAAGGATATTTGGAAGGTATCCTGATGAGTATAGATTAGAGGTTATCATTTATGGAAACACTACTTATTGGCATGGTCGCTTGGAGTACAATCTAGTTTTGGAGATTCTGTTTGGAAAAATTACTAAGTCTAGGAATCAGTTGACAGGGTACAGTTGTGCAATTTTGCTTGGCGAGCACAATATGTGACCACTTAATTCATGCAAGCTTAGAGGAATGTATTATGGGATGTAGTAGACCTTCAATTAATGTTGCTTGTATTTTGGAGTTTACTAGAGAGAGTTAAAAAAATTTGAAGTTATGCGAAGACAGTGCAGCAATGAAACATGGCAAATGAGTGGTCGCGATGTTTAAGGGAGTATAATGTGGTATCTAGAAGTGGTACTTTGGATTTGGTTTGGGTCCTACCCTAAGTTTATTGATGTATGATCACTGACTATGTATTTTCTATTTGATTAAGTGTTGGACATATTTTTTGATGTATTTGTGAGCTGATTGGAAGAGTTAAGAGATCGAGTATATATGTGAAGATGTTTTGAGATGCGAAGGTGTGTGTGTAATGAATAGATGCATTGTGATGTCAGAATCATCACAGAGGATGTTGTGATATATAAATGGGACTACCTAAGCATTATAGAATCTTGTATAGTTCACTTTTTAATAAATCATTGCAAAGATAGTTTTGCTTTGTAAGAGAAGTGAGCTCCTTGTAATACCCCTAGCAGGGTTTCTATCCTTTAACATGCATATGTACTAAATGTAATATTTAGATCCTAACAGGGCTAGGTCTCCTAACAAGGACATTATACTCTTAGTGCATTATTTGTGGGTATTATCCCCACCGGGGTTTTCCCTTGGCTAGGGTTTCCTCGTTAACAAATCATGGTGTTATGAGTTGTTTACTTTATGTGCATGTTCTTCTTAATTTAGTAATTGCATGGTTAAGCTTGAATTTGTTTACTTTGAAATTAAAGTGTTGTAATAATGATTCACCCGCCTCTCATTATTAATTAATCCTAACAATTGGTATCAGAGCTTGTGGACCTTGGAGAGAAAGCATAACAAATTGAGGGAGATCCAGATGGATTCAAGTAGTTTGGAAGAAAAATTTGAAGAAACACTTGAAGACCTTGATAAGGCAAAAGATGATAATGCTGAATTGAAATTGAAATTGAGAAGAGTTGAGGGTTTCATAAAGAAGCTTAAGGAAAAACTTGAACTTTCCAGGAACCAAAGGTAAGATGTTATGGAAAATATACAAGAGGAATATGAAAATGATTCATCTGATCAGATTAAACAGCTTGAGCATGACAAAGAAGCATTGACACATGAATTTGAAGTTACTACTATTCAGATGGCTAAAGAAATTCAACAAGATAAAGATGAAAATACCAGAATTGATGAGATCTTGAATAATGCAAATGTATATATGGGAAAGATTTAATTTGAACTTGATGATTATAGAATAAGTATTAGGAATTAGAGAAATATAACCACATTATTAAAGGAGAACTTGTTGAAGAAAAGAATCGCATTGAAAAAATTCATGCAAGAAGTGACAAGATTGATGAATAGAGGGAAATACAAAAACCTAAAGGTGAGATGACAAGAGTTGGTTTTGATAAAGCAGAATGCTCTAAATCTCAAGAAAGATAGTCTAAAGGTAAAACAGATGTGACACCTAATAAAAAAGAAGACCCTAGAGAGGTACCTAGAGAGAAGATCAGACCTTTCAGAGGAATATGCTTTGGATGTAATAAAGTTGGTCACATGAAGAGGGATTGTAGAGGTAAGACTCCTTATAGGCCCTTTTTTGGTTATTATTTGAATTGCCATGAATATGGGCACAAGAAGGCAGAATGTAGAAAACCTCATCAATCAAGAACTAAATGAGAATACATCATAGAAGAAACAAAAACTAAGATTACATGTTACAATTGTAAAAAATTTGGGCACATTGGAAGGAATTGCAGGTTACAAGGTAGTCAGAACAAATTATCTCCTACATGTTATAAATGTAACAATCAAGGACATGTGGCAAAGTTTTGTAGGTATAATGGAACTATAAGAAACAAAAGACCACCACCTATGGCTATAAAGAAAAATGTTGGTGATGTTGGTAAGAGCCTGGTAGATTACAAGGATAAGTTTGATCAAATATTTAAGAAGGAAGGAGACAAGGATAGTGGTAAAGTATGGAAAGCAAAGGAACAAAGTGAGACTAAGGTTCAAGGAGAATCAATAGATGCTACTAAACCTTCACCTGATGTTGCTATATCATCCTAAATAGACAAGCATGGCCTTAGGAGGAGATTTGGAGAAATATAACAAAAATATATCCAACCCCTGTTTGTGCAGAATAAGCTGATACAAGCTTATGATCAGTAAATGTGATTGGTTTAGAGTCTATATCTGAGATCGCATGGTTATACACATTATATTGGATGATTGCTAGAAATATGGATGACTGGATCATTGCAGACTTACAATTTGATTGGGAAATGTGTGAATTTGTGCATGACAAAGTATAAGTTCATTTCCTTAAACACTTTTAGTCACTATTTGAGTAGAACTGAAGGAGACCAGAGGAGAAAGCAAAGAAGCTAGAGTATTTATGTGATCTCTGAGTGTGCATACCCTGATTCGTCAAGTAAAAGGTATTTTGATCTTCTATAAGCTTTGTTTACTATGGATACTCCATTGATCTTTGATGTTAGTGAGAGATTGAGGTATAAGTTTAAGAAACACCCTTACAAATCCATGAAGGATGATCCCGAAGGCGCATTTTTGCAAACTCCAAATGTTGTGGTTCATGTGGAGGATATTAGGGCATACAAATATTGAAAATATGAGTCATTGGGGGACTTTTAAATCTTTAAAGATATGAAAGACATAATAAAGGATGATGGATCTTGGAAGGATGAGTTCACTCATTTACATAACCTGAGCATCATGCGAATGATGAAACTCTACAAATTTGATGAGGAAGAATGTATCAAGATTGTTCTTAGCAGAGTCCATGACTAGTTTCTATGGATAGTGTTATGCCCTGCATCCCCGTCCCTACATTTTGTGTGCAAAATGTTGGGTCCCCCTTTTTTTTGTTTTTGCTTGTGGCCTTGCCTTGTCCTTTCCCTTTTGTTTTCTTTCTCCGGGGTTTTCTTCCCCGGTGTGGTGTTTCGTTTGTTTGGTTTTTGTCTCCGGGACTCTGGTCCCGGAGGTTGTCCTTCATTGGGAACTAAATTCCAGACTCCGGGATTCTTCGCCATGATGTTCTTAGGGACATTATCACGGGGAATCCTCGGGCCCAGAGTCCGGAGGTTTGCTTGTCCGGAGATTGTCGAAAGGAGGAGGGTTCCCTTTTTACCGCGGGTATAAATAAAACTTATCTGTCATTTTCACATTTACCGCAATTAAAACTTTCAAGCACTTAGAGCGATTTCAAAGTGAGTAGCAGAGCATTTGCGGAGAGTTAGTAATAATTAACGCTTAGCATTTCCAGTCACTTTTAGGCAATTGCGAGTGCTTCGTGGTGGTGGTAGTAATCGTTTGACGACTAAAGATGTTGCAGAGCTCCTACGGTAACTCTTCCCTTTCCTCCAACTTCTGCATTCTCAGGTTGGTGTTTCCATTTTTCGCCTCTCTGGTTTTCTTCTGTTTTGTTTGGTTTTGTTTGCCTTGTTTTCTTTGTCGTCTGTTTCGTCTGGTTTTCTATTTTCTGGTTTTGCCGCCCGTTGGTGGGTTGGCTCTCTGCCAGAGGGTTGTCCGCCCTCTGTGCAGAGGTACTTCATTTGTAAAATATGTAGATAGTTGTATATATGTCTGTCTTGTCTGGTTTTCCCATGGATGTCGCTCTGTATTGTATATTTATGTACATATGTTTATATTTGTATGTAATCTTTGTATATTTGTGTACAGTCTGGTGTGTATATCCTCCCATTTTCATGTATATATCCCTTGACTCCATGTATATCCTTTTGAGTGGCTTGAAAAGCTGTTCGAGTCACCTGTGTTTCTGGTTTTTCACCCACGAACTCGCTTCGGGGCAGAAAACCACCTGTTTGAAACTCAGCTCTCGGCTGGTTTCAAACAGGCAATTTTCTCTCTCCTCCATGAATTTTATCAGAACCTCATTTATGTCCCATGCACACAATCAATTCCAGCCAAGTGGCTTCCACTTTTCATGTGTTCAGACAGTTGGATCCATCGTCATCGCCATAACTTCTATTTAATACCTACGCACGTGGCGCCCACGAGGGCATGATGACTTGGCTTTTTACACATCCTCGCCAATGGTCATTTCTCTGGGCTTCGGGTCTCCTACCATCGTCCATCCTATGCCTTTGTTGAGTGTGATAAAATACCCAGACCCAGATGTTTAATAAAATCTTAATTTTATGATGTGTTTTTCTTTTCGGTTATCTTTGTATGAAACTAAATTTTTAGGAAAGCGAGCATCACGGTGGTAAGATCTCTGGACCCCGAAATAATTATTTTGATAAATGTGTTCTGACGGTCGCTTTGCCTTGCAGGTTCTCGGAGTTCATTTATCAATCATGTCTGAAGCATCCGCATCCTCCCCGCCCGAAAGTCCAGAACTTCCTTCCATGACAACTACCAGGGCGGCCATAAAATCCAAAATGCAAAGGGCCCTGGAGAAACTACCCTTGACCATGAAGTTCATGCAGAACAACGTCATCATAGGATTAAAGATTGAGTCCAAGGTTAAGCTTATAACCAACACCAGCGTCAGAACATAGGCGGAGATGCAGACCTTGGTGAAAGTAATGCACATCCAGTGACAGGCTGGAGATCAATTAGCAATCAACGTCGGGAACCCCAGAATCCTCCGGGCAGCTTGCTTTTCGTGCTCCTTGCAGTCTCGAGAGCTTATCTTAACACTAGAAACCAACTACAACTCTTTTGTTCGGGCCATTATGCTCGCGGCCGCATAGCCCACAGGATATCCCACTCCACTGGTGTCCCTCGACCAAGTCACATTCCAGGCGAGCCTGGGAATCCCACAATTTGATAGAGCCACGGTGGTTACAAGGACTAATGCCTTGGCTCAATTTACACAGCTGGAAGATGTCGCCCGGGTATACATGAATACCCATTGGTTCAAGGCCCCAAAGAGGGACCCAAAAAGAATGAAGATAGAGATTCCCCGCTCTGAATTCAAGGAGAGCATCCAAATGGGGATAATAGCATTAGCCCGGGTCTTTGGGCAACCCTCTGCCCAGGAGTTTTCTCAATGGATGTACTATTTTCTCTTCGGCATCGCCACCAAGGGTGAATACTTCGACTGGGCGACAATAATCTCCAATCACGTCGACTCCCAGTTCCTTCAACTGGACGGGAGGAAGAAATTCTACATGAGTTCTTATGTTTTATGGGCCCTAGCGCAATAGAGGCCCCACGCCCACGGCCTACTCACAAACGGCGTGCTCAGGATTGGCCCAGGACAAAAAGCACCGTGGGACCATTTCCCACAAATTCAATGGGAGGCCAGCTTCCCCAGTTTCTGTTAGGTAAATGATGCATTCGTTTACTACCATCTGCTTACACCCACCTGGGACGCCAGATATCGCCTGTCTTCAGAGGTGATGAAATTAGTCCATAGTTATGGACATTATTATATTCAATTCCAATAGCACACCTACATTAGGGTCACCAGCTTCTCTGGGAAACCCTACTTGTTGCCCAAGCACTGTGGGGACAAGATCGTGCTATTGGAATACTGAAGGCAACTGATGGAGGTGCATACCCTCTTTGCCCTCAAAAAGATACCCAACATTCCATTCCCAATCACCTATGGAAATTATACATGCAGCCTGGCCGCCGCAAAAGAGGTGGACAATGAGCTAAAGAGCTATAACTTACAGGAATTTTATTTGGCGCGAATTTTTTTTAATCCGCATGGAAAGATAGCAATGACACTGCCCCGGGCTTCAGAGCCCCATCATATACACATGGAGGACTTCTGGGAAAATTGCCAAGATGATGTGGAGGTGCGAAGCTGGAACTATGTCAGGATGACGGCTGGAATGATGCAACTGTTGAAGCTCCGGAGGTTCCTGGAGGATTTCTCAGACGCCGCCCCCACTATCGACCCCTAGTACAAGGCAAAGGGGATCGATAAAATGGCTCTTCCACAAGTGAACTGGGCCACCCAGGAAGGGCCCACAATTGAGGACTTCACTTGGGAGGTGGTCGAACAAAGCCACACCTATTTAAAGAGGGTGTGCCCTGGGAGTACCCGCCAAGCGACCCGACCGGCGCCAAATTTAACCCCAGGATCGGGACCTAAATTGACCCCGGGGGCCGGGACTTCTTCACAGGGAGCAGATAAGGGAAAAAAGATAGACACAACCCCTTCTGCGCAAGAAGTCCCTATACAGGAGAAGATCAAGCAATCAGTGGCAGCCTCCCAGTAGATGAGGGAACAGTTAATAATGAGGCTGGCCACCCCACCACTCATGGCCGGACCAATTTGTCCCTCTTCCTCCCCGTTGCTGGCAGCCCTAATGGTGAAGGCAACGGGGGTGGATCCCATGGAAGCGGCAGCAATAGTCAATGCGGGGCCACCTTTGATTACCCGCAGAAGGAAGAGGCTTAATAAAAAGCCTAAGGCATAGCCGAGGTTGGGTACGTCCCAACCCCAACAAGTTGAGATCCTCTCTTCCAATTCCCCAGAACCGGAGAAGGAAATAGAACCTGCAGAAGTCCCAGCCAGTCCCCCTTCGCAAGAAGAATTTGATGTATTTGCAACCGACGAGTTCGGAAATTTGCAGGGGGACAATGCACAAGTAGAGACAGAGGTCCCGGGGGTAGAAAAAGAGGCTGCAGAGCAAGAATATGTTGAACAAGAGCCTACACAGGTACAAGAGAAGCAGGTAGAAGAAAAGGAGCCAGACCTGGAGATTGCCTCCGGGGTGCAAGCGATGCAAGGTCTGGGAGTGGACCAACAAAAATAGGGTGAACAAATAGCATCTGCTGGGGGAACTAGACCTTTGGGAATAACCGTAACCCCAGCCGCCACGTTCCAAGGGCCACTCCCAGGGGCAACCTTTGGGCAGGTGATCACAGCGGCCCAAACTCTAAATCTTGGCCTGACACCTCCCCTACTGCCAAAATAAGTGCCAACAAAAGAAGAAGCCCTGGCTAAATAAGAACAAAAACAAGAAGAGAAGCTTGAAGAAGAAAACCTGAGGAAGCCTACCAGAGTCCAAATAAAGAAATAGATACAGAGGACAAGGCTGAGGAGATGGAGGTTGATGAAGAAAATTTTGCTGCAGAAGTTGAGATAGGGAGAGGAACGGACGAGGCTCACGTCAGTGAAGAACAACAGCCAATAAACACTGGGGAAGAATCAAGGGAACAAATCCTGGCAGGAAGGCCACCCCTACCACCTCAGTGGCTGATAGAGAGCAGGAAAAGGAAAGCTCAGTCTGCTCTAGTGATTCCTCTCTCCCTGGCCGAAATGATGGCCCAAGCCCAAGCCCCGCTGAAGGCCAAGAAAGCCCAGACAGTTCATACTCTTTGAACTGGGCCGGGCGGAGAAATAGTTGTCGTTGTGGAAACACCTCCCCCTAACGCCGATGAAGTAACCGCGGACCCCGGAGACTACAATGTTGCAGAGGTATCACTAGGAAAAAGGGGAAAGAAAGGTGAGGTAGACTTGCTTAAGGAGGCAACAAGGGCAGTGGAGGCCCAATATGAGAAAGAGGCCCAGAGGCTCAAAGCTGAAAAGGAAAAGAATGCAAACCTTATGGGGTTGCTCACTGAGCTGGCTTGACCCATCAATGTTGCTCCTCCGAAGGCTTCCACCTTAGAAGAGTTACCGCAGAGTGACATAGACTCCCTGTGAATGATGAAAAATAAAGCCCAGGCAGTGGACGAGTGGGTCGCCCTGTAGATTGGAAACACCCGACGTTTCCTGGTGTCCACCCTCCCAGATTTATACATGGCCCGACAGGTCATTCACCAGGCAGAGATTCTTATTGAACTGTGGGAGGGTGACGCCGAGAATTACCAAGCATGGAAGGTGGAACTCGAAGAGCTCCTTACCTTAGGGGTGGATATGATTTCTGAATCTAGAATTCTGGGTGAGGAATCATTTGATTTTGTGAGAACCCAGCACTCCAGACTTGACCTCACATTGGAGGTAATCAAGCAACTGGTTGGGTCCCTGCAAGATAAGGTAAATATTGTAAAGTATTCTTCCAATTTATACAAGTCTTTCGTAATAAAGACTTCCGGGGCTGATCCCCTTAGCATAGATACATGTACCCCTGAAGATTCAGTTTTAGGGAGTTTTGATGAAATGATGAAGTCTCAGTATCAATCTCCGAAGGGGATAGATGGGGCCCAAATGGAAAAACTAACCCGCATGATACTTAGTGGGCATGACGCGGTGAGAATGGCAGATGAATTTAAAGAAAATGTTCCAGACCTGGGGGAACAAGTTGAAGTAGCCAAGCACAGAAGGGCTATCTTAAAGGATATAGATGAAGATGGCATATCCCGCCTCCTCCAGGCTTTCAACGATAATAAGAAACCTTGAGCTTTCTCCAGAGGCCAGGGAGAACTCAAGTGTTGGGTATTCTTTATTCTTTTTGGAATGAAAGTTCCCGGATCCCGGAGTCCCAGATCCCAAAATTTTGTATTCTTTCAAGTGATCCGTGTCCCGGTCCCCGAGGCCGACCGATCACTTTCAGAAGCGGTTAATAAAAGCTATCAGAAGGTGGTTGGCCACATCAAGGAGGCATCGACTCAGCGGTTGGTTTCTGACAGGGTGGTCTTCTTGAGGCACCACTCAAAGGGTACACCTGGCACATTGGAAACAGGGCACCACATTTCCCATTTATGAGACATGTAGCCTCGATCCCCGGGGGACCTACTTTCTTCTTTCTCCTTTCTGGCTCTCTTCGCGAGGCCGATTCTTCCGCTGTATATTCTTGTCTTATTCTTCTGACATGGTAGACCTATTCTGTCTCCAGGTCTTTTGTAGGGTGGCATAGGTAGTACCGGCCCCCAGATATTGTATTTTATTAAAAAATGAGGTAAAATAGGGTTAGGGTTAGAAGAGTTGTATAAATAGCCAAACTGGCCCATTTCCAAGGGTTGGCAAAATTGATGATTTTGTTGCCCATAGTAATAGAAAGGTGATTTCTCATCTTAAGTTGCAGAGCTCAATGCTCCATTGTTCCGATTTTATATAGTCAAATGCTCCCCTGGAGCCATCGTTGTATCATGCACCAGTGCTTGCTGGAAGGAATATTAATAAAGAAGGAAGAATTCTTGGCAATGATGTTGTTGACATTCTTGCTTCTGAGTTAATGGTATTTCATGTTTTAATGTTCTTTATGTCTTCTACTCTGATATGTTAAAGTAGATTAACGACCTCTTTACTCCCGCTACTTATAAAATGCTAGCTGATAGTTATGTATTTCTTCAGTTTTTAGTGTAGTCTATCAGAGTATTATTGATGTCCCGGACATTTCAGCATGACTGTAGTTAGATGAAATGTTTCTAACACTGCAGGATCTTTTTTTCATTTTATTTGTTAAGTGTAGAAGGCTAGGAAGAACCTTACCCTGATGAATATCTGGAGAGAATGAGTTGAAGGAACCAGCTATCCCCCTCAAAAATAGTCACTTCTCCCAACCGAGCCCCGCACTGTCGTGACCCGACACCCAGGTGCTTGAAGGCCCGGAGAATTTATTTTCCCCGGACAACCTTTGCAGGCGGAGTTGGCCGGTATCCCCGAAACCCGGTGACAACTTATGACTGTTGGCGGACCCGGTCAGCAAAACCCCGACAACAGATAGGTGAGAAGTCTTTTAAGATTTCCAATGAGATGATTCATGATGTGACTGGGTTGGATAATAATGACATTATCCCTTCTGCGGACAAGAACACAAAGAAACAAGTCAAAACCCTAACACATTCTAAGTGGGACAAGAGGGAAATGACAATTGTTGACATCTTTCAACAAGATGTAAGATTGATTTATATGGTTTTGGGATACAAAATTCATTACATCAGCCGACCTAGTTCAATTTTCGTGGGTCTTATTATGATGGCTTATGAAATGGTGAAGGAAAACATGAAATACAACTTGTGTGAAGTACTAAGAAAATAGTTCTTCAAAAATGTTAAGCAAATCAAGCAAGACAAATAAAAAGCATTCAAGTTTGGTCCACTACTGATACATATCTATATTCATATATTTTATAAGTTTCTTGGAATGCACCCTAGGGCATGGAAAGATAGTGAACCCACTATTATTAAAGTGACAAACAATTATAAAAGACAAAATAGTACATGGGTGGATGAAGAACTATTTGGCATGTTCAAAATTCTTCAAAGGGAAATGAAGGAAATAATGAGAATTCCTTAGGAAATAGTAGAAAAATATAAAGGTACAATCTTCTTCATGGTTGAAACTGATTGTGTATGCTTTGAGGTAGTTGAACCTAGGTAGAAATGGATTTAACCTATGGGTTATGAGGTCAGTTCAGAGGTTCTTACTATGCAAGTAGAATATGTTCTATCTTCTGAGATTGATTCTACTGAAGAAATATGGGGAACCTATGAAGAAAATTCTACCAAAATCATAGATGAACAAACTAGGGCATCAAGAAAAAGGAAAATTGAGAAAGTGGTTGATAATATTGTAGAGATGGCGGGTATTAGCAGAGATGAGATGAAAGAAGTTAGAAAGAAGATAGAAGAAGAGATTATATATTCAAAAGCACTGCTCCTGCAACCCTTCCATCTCATGAAGCTGTAGAGGTTGTTGATTCACCTCCTACCATGATCGATGTACATGATACCACCCCTACACCACCTAAAAGGACATTTTAGAGAACAATTATGATTGATACAAAGAAGGAAATAGATATTACCTGTGAGAAGGAAAAGGTCCTCTAAACAAAACTCACCTCCTAAAAAGAAGACGACTGAAGTGAAGAACAAAGAAGAAGAGAAGAAAGAAGAAAAGAAGATTGAAGAGAAGAAAATAGAAGTAATAGCACAAGATAAACCAACTGAGAGTCAACTCTGGAAACCTGATCGAAGGATGTTGGCAAAGAGGATAGTTGATCAAGGAAAGATAAATCAATTGCCTAAATACTATGAGAGGTATAATGAAAATAATAAAATTCTAATTGAAGACATTGTTATTAATCACATGCAAGTATTTAAAAAGAATCTACTTGAATAAGAAGGTAGTATTCCTAAGGATTGGTATGATAAATTGGACGTAAGGAAGCAATTAACACTTAAAGAAGATGATCAGATAAGGGTGAAAGCCATAGAAAATATGCTACATGTTGTTTCACTTGTTGAGCATGACAAAATAATGAAATCCATTGAGCCCCTGCTGAGAGTAAAAACAAGATTGATAAAGATTATGAGGATAAATTATGATGAAGTAATAGAAGAAACTAACAAGGCTATTGATAAGGTATTAATAGAAGTTGAACAAGAAAAGTATTCACCTCCTAAGCACAAGGATACTAATCCCAAAACCATTCTAAAATGAGAGTCTTCTAAATCTGTAGAAGTACACATTAACTCATCTAAGGATGAAGATGATAGTAATCAATTCTTTAGTGTAGTTAAGCAACTTGATTTCTTTGTTGTTGATGTGCCTGTGTCTTCAAAAACTTTGCAAGATATTGGTGACCCTTTTCAAGGTAATGTTGATGCAGTTACTGAGGTAGATGGGAGAAATGAACAAAGCATAATCAATACATAAAATCTTGGCACATTGATTGGGGAAGCAATGAAATGAGCTACTAAAGATAAAGATCAAGACACTAAGGAAGAAATTAAAGAAATTATAGTTGAGGTAAAGAAGGAAGATGAGATTGAGGATGAAGCTAAGAAAAAAATGAATGTATCTATTCCTGTTTCTTCAACTCTACTGATGGAAAATGATGATAAACCTATGAAAATTGATGTTGATGGAATGGATGAAAATGAATTGACGAAGTTGTCATTCATAGCCTTTGCTAAGGCTATGGAGAGATCATAACAGAGGGTAGAGAAAAATACAAAGGTATTGGATAGGGCTGTAGACATAATCAACAAAATTCTACCCTTACCTTTCACGTTTCAAGGAAATAATACAGTAGATAATTTGAACAAAGTCCTTGATGACTTTGATGTTCACTTTACTTCTTTTGAGAAGGCCACAACTATGAAAGTTGAGAGAGAATATATGGCAAAGAAGTTAGAGGAGATATGCCAGTAATTGAAGTGGGATATCAGTAAATTAGATACCACTATCTCTGGTATTAAGTCTTACATTGAGCATGGAAAGAAGACATACAACCACTGCATAAACCCTTCTAGGCATGTACATAATTTGGTGGATATAATCCATAATGATGAGAAGACATTGGATGACTTGGAAAAGGATTGTGGGCCCTCCTCACAATCTATTACAGAGATGGATAAGGAAATGTCCAGGTTGGTGGACAAACTTAGTGTGCTTGAAACTGAGTAGTCGAGAGTGTTGGGGAGATTTTCTATGTTGAGGAGTATGCTTACTCCTAAACTATTAATTCTAGAGAAACATCTTGAGGACATGGTGATATAAAATAAGTCTCTTGATGAAGCTCTGCCCATAGTATTGAAGGATGCATAGATCTCATCCCTTGATTTGAATGACCTTATTCATGTTGGTCAGACCTTGGAGAAGACATGGAAAGAAGATGCACAGATCTTGGAAACCTCTTTTCAAGATATTCTTCATATGGTATGATTTTTTGGTGAGAAGCTCTACAATTTTGATGCGTCTATACTTATCTCTTTGAGTGTACCTTTGCCATTGATGTCAAAGGGGGAGTAATAAGTGTAGTATGAAAAATGTAGAGTCAATAGTTTGGCATTAGACACTTAGTCATTTTTCACTAAGTGTTTCCATCAATGCCAAAGGTGGAGATTGTTGGAAAGTGGCTTGATGAGTATAGCTTAGAGGTTGTAATTTATGGAAACACTACTTATTGGCATGGTCACTTGGAGCATAATCCAGTTTTCAAGATTTTGTTTGGAAAAATGACTAAGTCTAGGAAGCAGTTGTACAGTTTTTCTTGGCGAGCACATTATATGATGACTTAAGTCCTACGAGCTTAGAGGAATGTATTATGGGATGTAGTAGACCTTTAGTTAAATTCGCTTGTATTTTGGATTTGACTAGAGAGAGTTATAGCTTGTTGAAGTTATGAAAAGACAGTGCACGAGTGGAACATGGCAGATGAGTGGTCGCAATGTTTAAGGGAGTATAATGTGGAATCTAGAAGTGCTACTTTGGATTTAGTTTGGGTCTTACCCTAATTTTGTTTATGTATGCTCGCCGACTATGTATTTTCTATTTGATTAAGTGTTGGACAAGTTTTTTGATGTATTTGTGAGCCAACTAGAAGAGTAATGAGATTGAGTATATATGTGAAGATGTTTTGAGATGCGAAGGTGTGTGTGTATGAATAGATGCATTATGAGGTTAGAATCAGATAGAGGATTTTGCAAGCTATAACTGGGACTATCTAAGCATTGCAGATGCTTGTACAGTTCAATTTATTCATTGTAAAGATAGTTTTTCTTTGTAAGAGCAGTGAGCTCATTGTAATACTCCTAATAGGGTTTCTATCCTTTAACAAGGATATGTACTAAATGTAATATTCAGCTCCTAACAGGGCTAGCTCTCCTAACAAGGACATTATACTCTTAGTGTATTATTTGAGGGTATCATCCCCACCAGGGTTTTCCCTTGGCTAGGGTCTCCTCATTAACAAATCATGGTGTTATGAGTTGTTTATTTTATGTGTATGTTCTTATTTTAGTAATTGCATGGTTGAGCTTGAATTTGTTAAGTTTGAATTTAAAGTGCTATAATACTGATTCACCCCACCCCCCGCAGTATTACTTAGTCCTAACAACTTATCCATAAAAATTATATGACATATATTATCATTATGCTTGCAACCCTAACAATCATGAATCAACCATGAAAGAAGGTTGTATTATCCAGCCATTCATTTGAGATACCATCAAATGAGAAAATAAAAACAAATCTTATTTGGTGCTTTCTAAAATTAAAGTTTCACAACCTACACAAACTTACTTCATGGTTAGTAAGATGCAATTTTTCTTCTCGTTTGGTTATATGTAAAATTAAAGGTTGGATACCACAACCTGAACCTCTTTAGGTAACATAGGTATGTGCATCTCAACATGATTTGATTTTAAATATGAAGTTCTAGGTTGAAATACATATCATGTTTTCTAACCTACACAAACTTAGTTCATATCTAGTAAGAGGTACTTTTTTTGATCATTTGATGCTATCTCAAATTAAAGGTTTGAATCATAGTTGTTGGAGATTTGCTTCTGTGCAAATAGTTGATTGTATGTTTGTCATTGATGACAACATATAATATACAGCAGTGTCCTATATGCAATTATCAGTACAGATATTCTGGAGCCTTGTGCATTTACATCTATGTCGTAGACATGTTCTGGATGCCATGTTCATACATGCAGATTTTGATATGTAGTTCAGTTGAGTTATGTTAATCTATTTTGGCAGTTACAGTTTTTGGAGATTATTTGTTAAGAGTCGATGTATTTACATTGTTTCTTGAGTTGCGCCTATCTTCGGGATATGCATGTTTGTATTCATGTTTAGTTATGAGCTAATGATGATTATCCAAAGGTGCTAAATGTGTTTTAACAGAAGCGTGTGTTGACGGGACTTTTATGACCGGGTCTGCCAACAGATGCAAGTTGTCATCGGGTACCGGCCAACTTTGCCTGTAAAGGTTGTCCGGGGAAATGGGATTCCCTGAGCCTCCAAGAACGTGAGAGTCAGGTCTCGATGGTGCGGGGCTCAGTTGGGGGGTGTGGCTATTTTTGTTTGAGGGGGATAGCTAGTTATCTTCAACTTGTCCTCTCCATGGATTCAACTAAGTGGGGTTTCCTGCAAGCGCGCATTCATTTTAACAAATAAAATTCAAAAGATACTGCAGAGTTAGAAATATTTCATCTACCTATAGTTATACTAAACATTCAAGACATCGACAATGCTCTAACACACTACACTAAATACCGAAGAAATATACAACCATCAGCTCATATTTTATCAGTAGCAAAGGAAAGGAGGTCGTTAATCTACTTTAAGTATCAGAGCAAAGGACATGAAGAACACAAAGCATAAAATACCGTTAACCCAGAAGACAGAATGCCAACAACATCATTGAGAGAATTCTTCCTTCTTCATTAACATCTATTCTAGCAAGCACTGGTGCGTGGTACAATGGTGGCTCCAAGGGAGCATCTAACTACTGAAAGCTTAGAAACTATGGAGCATTGAGCTCTGTAATTATGAACTGAGAAAACCAAACTCCTATTAACTGTGGACTGCAAAATCATCAATTTTGCCGACCCTTGGAATGAGATCAGACTTATTATTTATACACATCTTTCTATCTAACCCTAACCCTAACTTATTTTACACTTTGCAATAAAATACATTATTTGGTGGCCGATACTACCTGCACCACGTTACAAAAGACCTCGAGACGAAGAAGGTCTGACATGTCAGAAGAATAAGACAAGGGAAGCGGAGTGGAAGAATCAACCTTGAGAAGAGGGCCAGGATGAAAGAGAAGAAATTTGATCCCCCAGGGATCGAGGCTACATGCCTCATAAATGGGAGGGTGGCACCTTGTCTCCAATGTGCTAGGTGTAACGTTGAAGCGGCACCTTGGGAAGACCATCTGTCAGAAAACCTCTTGTCGATCTGATGTGCCTTGTTACGGTTACCCACCCTCTAACAACCTTTATTATCTACCTTGAAAGTGACCGGTCTGCCTTGGGGACCAGGACACGGGTCACTTAAAGAATACAAAATGTAGGATCCAGAATTTTGGGACCCAGGAACTTGTGTTCCGAAGGAATAAAGAATACAAAACATTTTCCCTGAAAGTTTTCTCCAGCTCCCGAAGAATCTCTATTGTTTTTTGTTGTCATTGAAGGTCTGGAGGAGATGGGAAATTCCATCTTCATCGATGTCTCTAAGGCCAACCCGTCGGTACTTGGCCACCTCAATCTGCTCTCCCAGGTCTGGAACATTTTCCTTAAATTCTTCGGCCATCTTTGCCACATCGTGACCACTGAACACCATGCGAGTTATTCGCATCATTTTTGCTCTATCTATCCCCTCTGGGGATTGATACCTTGATTCCATTAATTCATCAAACTTCCCCAAAACATATTCCTCCGGCATGCATATGTCAGTGCTAAACGGATCAGCTCTGGAGACCTTCAAAACAAAAGACTTGTATAAATTGAAAGAATATTGGACTGCATTGACCTTATCACGTAGGATCTCCACCAGTTGCTTGATTACCCCCAATGTGAGGTCAAGTCTGGAGTGTTGGGTCCTCACAAAATCAAATGATTCTTCACCTAACATTCCAGACTCGGAGACAATCTCCTCTCCGATGCTAATGAGTTCTTCTAACTCAACCTTCCATGCCTCATAATTCTCAATATCTCGCTCCCATATAGTGATGGTAGTTTCGGCCTGGTGTAGGACGTGGCAGGCCGCATATAGATCTAGGAGTGTGGACACTAGGAAACGTCAAACTTTTCATAACTATAAGGCAACCCATTCATCAACCGCTTGGGCCTTTCTCTTCATCGCCCTTAATGAGTCTATATCACTTTGAGGAAGCAGTGCATTTGATGTAGAGGCCCCTGGAGGAATAACGCTAATAGGCCCGGCCAGCTCAGTTAGCAGCCCCATGAGGTTTGCATTTTTCTCCTTCTCTGCCTTAAACTTTTGGGCCTCTTTCTCGTAGCGAGCCTCCACTGCCTTGGCTACTTCTTTCAATAGGTCCAATTCACCATGTTTTCCTCTATTCTCCAGTGACACCTCTGTGACATCGTAATATCTGGCTTTAGTTGTTGCCTCATCCACATCTGGGGAAGGTGTCGTGATTACTGCGACTGTTTCTCCACCTGGCTTGGTTCGAAGAGTGTGGACTGTCCGGGCTTTCTTAACCTTTGGCGGGTTTTGTGCCTGAGCCATCATCTCTGCCAAAGAAATATGGGCTTTGGGTGTTGTTGGGGCCTTTCTCTTTTGAGATTCCACCAACCACTATGGCAGTAGGGGTGGCTTTGCAGCCAAAATTTTCTCTTGTGATTTCTCCTTGGGATATTGTTGTGCCCCTTCAATAGTATGAGCCTCTTCTGGCTCCTTCCCTATATCTTTTGACTCACCAGTGACGTTTTCTCCGGTGATACCTGCTAATTTTCCCCCACTGTCTATATCCTTGGAGATATTTGGATCCTCATTGGTTGTCCCAGGGTTATCTTCTTCATCTTGTCACTGCTCTTCTTCAACCTCTGTTGTTGGGATGTCCTCTTCTGTTGGTACATCTTCTGGAAGTGGGGGAGGCAAGGGGCCAAGATTCAATGTTTTGGCCGCAGTGATTACCTCCCCAAATGTTACCTTTGGGAGTGGCATTTGGAACACGGCGGTTGGGGTCGCGGTTGTTCTCGTGGGTTCGGTTTCCCTAACCGCTTCCATTTTTTCATTTTGCATCTGTTGGCTTGAAACTCCCAAAACCTATGGTTTTAGGACTCTAGAGGTATTCACCTATTCTGGCCCCTTTTCTTCTTCCATTTGTACTTCCTGTTCTTGCGCGGGTTCCTTTTCTTGTTCTATTTGTGCTTCTTGTTCCTGCGCAGGTTCCTTTTCTAGAGCTTCCTCCTGCACGATAATTTCTCCTGCCAACTGTACGAGGTCTCCCTGCAAATTCCCAAACTCATCAGTTCAAAATACATTGTCAAATTCTTCATGGGGGGGAGGATTTTCTGGGATGTGGGCGTGCTCTGGTTCTTTCTCCGGCTTTGGGGACTCAGAAGAAATAGTTTCTACTTCTGGGATGTGCGGCATCCCAAGCTCTGATTCTGTCCTTGGCTTTGGATTGAGCCTTTTCTTTCTCCTGGTAACCAAACAAGGCCCCACATCCCTTAGGGATTCCTGATCCTCTTCCGTCTCCATTCCTGTTGATCTGACCATCAATGCTGCTAGTGAAGGGGAAGAGGGAGGACTGACAAGTCTGGTCGTGAGCACCAAAGTGGCCAACCGTGTGATCAGTTTATCCTTCATCTGCTAGGAGGCTACCAGTGTCTGCTTCAGTTTCTCTTATGTGGGGGTCTCATTCAGGGTTGGAGTTCCAATTATTCTCTTTCCTTTATCCTCTCCCTGTGAAGAGGTTCTGGCCCCAGAAGTCAGCTTTTGTACCGTCGGGCCAACTTTGTGGGTGCTCCCGGGGCATACCTTCTTAAAGTATTCGTGGTTACGCTCGACCACATTGCGAGTGATGTCTTCAATGGTAGGCCCCTCCTGGGAATTCCAATCTACCGGTGGGAGGGCCATCTTATCAACTCCCCTTGCCTTGTACTGGGGATCTATTATGGGGATCTATTGTGGGTCCGAGAAGTTATCCAGAAATTTCTGGAGCTTCACCCATTCCATCATCCCCATGGTCATCCAGATGAAATGTCAGCTCCAGACTTCAACATCATCCTGTCAATCTTCCCAGAAGTCCTCCATGTGAAATCGGTGGGGCTCTGATGCCCAGGGAAGTGCGTTTGCAATTTTTCCAAGCGGATCAAAGTTCTTCCACGTTAGATAAAATTCTGCCAAGTTTAGGCTCTTGAGTTCGATGTCTACCTCCTTGGTTGTGGCTAGAATGCACATGTAATTCACACAAGTGATTGGGAATGGAACATTCACCACCTTCTTTACTGTGTATAAGGTGTGCAACTCTAGCATTTGTCTACAATACTCTAAGAGGATTATTTTGTTCCCACAATGATTGGGCAACAAGTAAGGTTTCCCGGAGAAGCCAGTTATCCGAATGTAGGTATGTTGCTAGAATTAGATGTAGTAATGGCCATAAATTCTGACTAGATCCATTGCCTCCTTAGAGAGGCGGTACCCGGTGTCTTGGGTACGCGTGAGCAGATTGTAGTAGACGAAGGCGTTGTTTACCCAAAAGAAGTTGGGGAAACTAGCCTCCCATTGAATTTGTGGGAAATAATCCTAGGGAGCCTTTTGACCTGGGCCAATCCCAAGTACACTTGATGTGAGCAGCCCATTGGTGATGGGTCATTGTTGTGCTAAAGCCCAGAGAATGAAAGACGTCATATAGAATTTGTGGGTCTGGGCCACTTGAAGGAACTGAGAGTCTACATGATTAGAAATGATGGTGGCCCAATCAAAGTATTGCTTGCTGGTGGAGATGCAAAGCAAAAATTAATACATCCACCCTGAGAAATCTCGGGCATGGGGTTACCCAAAGATCCAGCATAGTGCTATAATCCCCATTTGGATACTTTCTTTGAAATCAGATCGGGGGATCTCTAATTTCATTCTTTTGGGGTCCTTCTTCGGGGTCTTGAGCCAATGGTTGTTCAAATATTGTCGGGCTATGACCTCCAGCTGCTAAAATTTCCCCAAAGCATCAAATCTGGTAACGACGGCTGGTTCATCAAACTGAGGAATCCCCAAACCTACCTAAAATGTTGCGACATTGGGAGACACCATGGGGGTGGGATATCTGATCGAGACCGGGGCGGTGAGCTTGACGGCCTGGACGGAGGAGTTGTAATGTGCCGCAAGGGTGAGAATAAGCTCTGGGGCCTGCACTGAGCATGGGAAACAAGCGGCCTTCAGGATCCCAGAATCTTCGACGTTGATCGCCAACGGATCCCCGGACTGTCATTGAATAAACATTATCTTAACCAGGGTTTGCATCTCGGCCCACATTCCGACGCTGGTGTCGATGATTAACTAGACTTGGGATTCAATCTTTGATCCCACAACAGCATTTTCCTTCAGATATTTCATGTTGAGTGGCAGTTTCTCTAAGGCCCTCTCAACTTTGGATCTAACGGCTGCCCTGGTGACCGCTGTGGAGGGGAGTTCCGGACTCCCGGGTGGTGAAGATGCGGAAGCCTCAGACATAGTGAAGGTATGTTGTTTTGAAAACCTATAAGGCAAGGCGACCGTTAGAATTCATAGATAAATAATACTCCGGGATTCGAAGATCTTACCAGCGAAGCACGTCCTTTGCTTGAAAAGTTAGTTCAGGTCCAAAATCCTAAAAAGGTATATATATATATAATGCAGAATTAGGAAATTAACCACTATCCAGGCCTGGGGGTTTCAATATACTTAACAAAAGTAAGATGTGGGTTGGATGAAGATAAAGGACCCAGGGTCCAGAAAACTAACCGTTGGAAGATGTGAGCAAAAAGTGAGTTGTCAGGCCCACATGGGCATCACATGGCTATGCAATAAATGGGGAGTTATGGCGACGGTGGCGCCAAATATCCAAATGCGCAAAAATCGGAGGCCACTTGGATAGTCTTGAATGCACGCATGGGACATAAATGAAACATAAAAGGCCGACTAACAAATGAGAGAGAAAACTGCCTGGTTGAAACCAGCCGAGAGCCAAGCTTTAACCAGGCGGTATTCCATCTAGAATGAGCTTGCAAACTTTGATGAAATACAGATGAAGCATGATGATCTCGATTTGAGACCAAATAGATATACACAAAATATACAACTAAATACAGCGGGGCCGAAGGACGAGACATATTTACACAAGGATACAGTATTTACAAAATGTACACACGAGCCCTCTGCAAACCTGCACAACACCTACACAACTAACCCTAAGGAAAAAAATACAACCTATACACTAATCTACAACTGCACAGAGGGTGGACAACCCTCTGGTAGAGCCAACCCACCAACGGGTGGGAAACTAAAACAAAAGACACAAAAGGCGAGAACACAAACCAAAATGAAGCAAAACCAGAATAGACAAAGCGGAACTAGAGAACCTACCTGGAAACCCGAGGAAGGGCAAGGAAAGAAAGGCACTTAGGACCACTCTGTAACAGCTTCCACCTTTGAATGATCACCAACCAGCACCGAAGATTAATTCACAATTATCCACTAATCTCAGAGTAACTCACACTTAATCGCACTTCAAATTGCCAAGGAATCGCTCTGAAAACTCTACGTGTTTTTAATCGCGGTAATTGTGAAAGTGACATGTAATTTATATTTATACCCAAGGTGAAAAGCAAGTTACCCTTCTCTCTGCAAACTCCGGGACAGGCAGACCTCCAGATTCCAGGATCGGGGATTCTGTGCGACCATACCCTCTTACGAGAAGAAGACATAACGACAGAGAATCTCGAAGTTCGATATCTGGCTTCTGGAAAGGAAATGACCAACTCTGGGACCGGGTCCCAGAGACACGAAGGACAAAACACAAAACAAAACCAACACTGTGGGAAAGAAAACCCAGAGAAGGAAACCAAAGAAACAAAGGCAAAGAAAAGAAAGGCAAAAGCCAAAAGCAAACAACAACAAGAAAGGGGGACCCAACATTTTTCACCCAAAATTTAGGGACGGGTATGCAGGGCATAACAACATGATGTTTGAGTTAATTTGGTAGAGCCGACTACGTGAAGTGATGCGTCCACTCATTTTGATTTGCACAGTCCTAACTTTGATTGTGTGCTTATTTAAGCTGACAAGGAATTTGTTGAAGTGTTTCCTATAGCCATCGTGACCTTATCCTTGGGGAAGATACATATAGCAGTTCAAATGTGATTGCTAAGTGAAAATGAAGTGAGAAAGAAAAGACAGAGCAGAGCAGAAAGTTAGACAGAAAAGCTACATCATTCATCAGTTGAAGATCTATGTCAAGAAGCAGAAGAAGATTACAATTAACTGGAAATGATGAAGACAACAGGTCTACTCAAACAGTTCATTATCAGATATAGTGTATATCTGCCTTACAGAAGGTTGCAGCCTTCACCATTTGAGCAGTGAGCTCTTGGACAGTGTGTCCTCACCCCTAACAAGGTTATTTGTAAA
>MU214424.1:325811-340563 GCA_018584345.1 Thuja plicata | reverse complement strand
GAGCACAAGTTTAGATCTTCCTTGGGGGCTCCTACCAGTGTGTGGATCTGGACTAGCTAGGATTATTCATTCATCTTGGTGAAGAGGAAGAGGTAGAGGAGCGAGTTTTGAGAAGAGCTAGTGGCTGTGGCTTGGGGGACAAGGGGATTGCTTGGTGGACTTGCGAGCACAAGTTTAGATCTTCCTTGGGGGCTCCTACCAATGTGTGGATCTGGACTAGCTAGGATTATTCATTCATCCTGGAGAAGAGGAAGAAGTAGAGGAGCGAGTTGTAAGAGGAGCTAGTGGCTGCGGCTTGGGAAACAAGGAGATTGCTTGGTGGGCTTGCGAGCACAAGTTTAGATCTTCCTTGGGTGTTCCTACCAGTGTGTGGATCTGGGCTAGCTAGGGTTTCATTTGGAACTTGCGAGATCTTACGGAGTTCTATTGTAATTGCATTGTATTTGGCCGTAACCCGGAAGGCCTTACAGCCGGGCATGTTGGATGAAAATATAATGATTCTATTATGAGTGTTTGCATTGTGTGGATATAAATCTCTGTGTTGTTATTTATATTCCCTTGTGTGGTTATTGGTTGGGGGCTAGGACATCTCCACTGGGGATCCTCCTACCTTGCCCTTCATCACTTATACATCTCTTTGAGGTAGTTATCATGCACACTTTGTGACTCCTCCGGAACCGATGTTCTTTGTGACAATTTATCAAATAATTGCCAAGATTTTTTCTGAGTCAACATTTCTCACGCATGTCCACAGAATACCATGCCTAGAGTAAACCCACCCAACCGGAGGTGATAGTGGTGTCAATTTGTGCCCACAATGAACAAAACATGATAATGATTAATGTAATGCACCTACTATGCAAACTTATGTAATGATTAATGATATGCTTATGAATGATGTAATAATTAATGAAATGCACCTAACTAAATGAAAATGGAATGCAACAAAATGATAATGAACCTTAATAAATGAAAATGCATTTAGCTTAGATGAATGAACCATAGTGTCTCACGAAATTATCTCCATCGATATGCTAAAATGGATGTTCATAACCCATTCTAAAGCTCTCGTTTTCGCACAACCTGCAATCACTTCATTTCTTCCTCTTGAAACGACATATCTTCGGAGCATTATGTTAAACATATCATATACGCATTCTGTCAAACAATTGACACACATTATTCCATGATTCCACGGTTTGCACGCACGCCCTACAATCATCACATTGCATGTGAAGACATTTGACTGATGCAATCCTTCGAATCAGTTTATACACTTTGTCTACGATTCATATTTTCCATAAATATCTGTCATGACATTTCCTCGAGGCACCATGTAAAACAGTTCACATGAACCGTATAAGCTTCCACATTATGAATTTATAGTCTTATTTCTTGAAGTTAGTTTGTCAGACAGTTTGCACCGCCTTGTGTTTGAAGCATTTTGTTGAACAAATCGGGTGCATTGTCTTTGGCTCCAAAATTCACAGGCAGAAAACTTCCAAGTGTCATCTGACAAAATCCCCCTTCCATTCGACTTGGATGGACGTTCAACCCTGTATGAAAAACCCCAAATCTTGCCACTGGCAAGGAGGGTGCGTGCAAGGTTGTGGTGGCCGGATTTATACCTTCCAATTGTGTTTGCTTGAAAAATTGTGAAGCTTTTTCATTTAACTCATTTTGTGCGCTGCCTGTGATCATTTTGTTTCATTCTTTGGGAAGACATTTCCTTAAGGACTTTTGTCAAGCAGCTCTTGTGCCTTGCTCTGTGCATCATATTTTGAATGCATATCCATTGAAGACCACTGTAATATGTGAAATTACATTTCTTTGAAGCATTTTATCAGACTATTCATGTGCCCTGAAGAATATATATACGCTGTTGCAAAGTTTCCGTGTCACCAAAGGCAGAATCGACATAGGTAAAGGTTGAAGAATTCGGTTTTATACTTGTCAATTATTTTCCCTTGAATGTTTCAAAACCATTTTCACCAAATCATCCGAATATATATATGCAGTCATTGCAAGCTATGAGATGAGAACTCTGAGAAATTCTTTCCATTTTCTGGAAATCTGGCAGTTATTTCATGTGATGAAATTATCTCTCTTCAGTCTTAAAGTAGTAACCATTAATGGTTGTTAAACTTCGCATTACACCTGCTAACTGCATCTTCTTGAAGGTTGCTGAGAGGCGGTTGCATGCATCTTCTTGAAGGTTGCTCTGAGGCCGTTACATAGGTCTCAGGTTCGAATTCCACAGTTTTCTACTGCAACAAGCTTCGAGAAAACTCTTCATTTTTATCCATTTATCGCACGACACAGAGCAGGGCAAGGGCAGGCACGGGCACGACACAGAGCAGCAAGCAGGGCACGTGCAGGACACGGAGCAGGAGATCGAGCAGGGGCACAGGCTGGGCACGACAAAGGGGGCAGCAGGGGACACCTGGGACTGCACGCAGGGAGCAAGGGAGGTGGGCCAGCAATAGTCAACGCAGGGCAAGTAGAGCAGCAAACGAGATCAGACTTTTAGGGGCCCGGTCGGTGGGGAGGTGGGCCTGTTTTACTTTGTTTTTCTCCTTCCAGTCTCCTTTTACATTTTTCTATTATTCTTTACATTCCATCACAACACGCAATAAGACAGCATTGAGAAACTGAAAAATGCACTTGAAAACACATTTATATAAACTGGAAATTAGTTTCATTTTGCTAGTGGCCATTGGGGAACACAAGACACCATTCACTTTGGGGCCCAGCGCCGTTAAATCAGACAATAACCTAGCATTGGTCTGTCATGAGCCCAGCATGATGGGGTCTCACATACCAGATGAAAATAAATTTTTTCACTCTAAAACAGGAGGGGTAGGGTTCAACTGGAATCTTCAAACTCAGTTGGGAGGACCAATGGTAAACCTTTTATATCAGGAGGGTTGGAACCGGAATGCTGGAGGGCACCCAACACCTCAGCTTTTAACTACGGTTGACGGCATAACAAGAATTTGGGAATCAGCTATAACTGATTTCCTCAAACAAACAAGTAATACCGGGGAGAGGCTAATACTGGTAAATGCAAAACAATACAAAGGTATTTTATGGCGTAGGAAGATACGAAAGACCAGATAAACGCATAAAAATTGTTTTGCTATGATCTTACCGAGGATCATTGGAGTCTCTGACAAATACTATCAGTCTAATGAGAAACAAGCAACTCAAGTTGATAATGATAAAGAAGCGCTGCTAAAACAGGCTGAAATCAATAGGAACCCCAAATCGAAGACAACTCAAGCAGAAATTGGTACAACAAACAAAGGGGACAACAATGTAGCGAAACAAGACAACAATATTTATTACAACCTGTTGGTTTACAGTTAGTCTACTTTAAATTTGATTTATATAATGACTCTTGAAAATACCCAATACTGGCTTTTGTAGAACAAAAAGTAACCACAGACATGGGTCAATGGTAGGAATCTATCAATGACCCCTGAATTGTAAGGTATAGTATCCCTTATGTGAAAGATATGCAATGAATTTTGTCTTTCGGTTTTTAGGGGCATGCTCTTAACCGGAGAGCAGAAGAGGTTCAACCAAGTTGCTCAAAGCTTCAAACAACTCAGGCAATGAATGGGGATTTACTCAATAACATGCAATCTGAAATGCAAACTATCGTGCAGTGCGGGATGAATGCAAACTACCATCTACCAGCAGAGATGAAGAAAGAAGGTGTAACAATGCAATTCCCGGATTGTTAAGATTGTGAAACTTCGACAATACCCAAATTATCTTGATCTCACTCTCTATTAACCCTCTTCCCAAATCTTTATGCAAGACCTAATCTATTAAACTAAGATGTGCAATCTGAAGATAGTAAACATACAATCCACTGAATGAAAATAACAAAACCCGGTTCATTACTATTCATTCAATTTCCAGTATTAGCATCCTCATTCAAAACATCACACAACTAACTAAGATGAACAACAAAAATCACTTCAAACTTAGAGTCGCACACAGTAGTCCCAGCCACAGGGGTTTGCCCAAAGTAATTTTTGCCGATCTTATTTACTTTACAGAAATCTACATATATAGGTCTTCTCCGAAAATGACCCGTTACAAAAATGATTGCCTCTTTACAATATTCCGAGAGGAACATTCTAATAATAAACCTAGTCGGTTACAAAAACTGACGAAGCTGACAAAATACCCAAAATGGCTATACTATTCAGAAAAATGGGAAGACGACACAGGTCAACAGATTGTATGCCTTCTTCTGTGTAACGATTTTTCCTCTGTAAGCCTTCATTGCATCTGTTACCTTGCCCAAATCCTGAGCATTCGGAATGATTATATTGTCAGCTCGGATCATCCAAAAATCATGCATCTCTGTCAGTTCATCCAACCTGGCAATCCGGGATTGGAGCTTCTCCGATTCCTTTTTGATCACAGCATCTATCGCGGAGAGCTCACTGATTCTTGACACTTGGAAGTTAGCCGGATCCGCAATCTCGTCTATGAAAGCAAGAAACTTAGCTTTCATTCACTCTGTATTCACCAACTTGTCACTTCGGGAAACTTGAGATTGCGTGTGCAACACTTTCAAAAACTCAAACAGTTTATCCATCTCCTTTTGCACTAATTTAACCATATTCTTGAGTTCATTTGTTGATCTGTTTGAGTTCTCAACCATGAACTCCAGAGACTGCCTCCAGTGAAATAATGGCTCATGTCTGGTCTTGAGGATACCATTGGAGATTGCAACACTAGTCTTCATATCAATCACCTCCTGCAAGGTGGCTAATTGCTTTGTCAATCCAGTGGATGCATTATAGATGGTCTCTTGGTGTTTTGATGTTGTATCCTTCAATTTGTCTACATCAAGTAGAAGGTTCCCCAAATTCTCAATGACAATGGGGCCTTGAATCTTCATCGCCTCTATCCATGCTCTGCCAATTTGCCCAAACTGTCTCTCTTGTTGCAACTTCAATAGCAAGTTCTTATTCTCCTCTGCATTAGGGTCAAACTGAGCAGATGAAGTAGTGCCAAGAGCAAATTGAATATACTCAACTAGCTCCTTATTTTCAGACTTGAGGACTTCCTTGTTTGCTCGGAGTTCTTCTAACCTGTCCTCAATCCTCTCATTAGTGGTTTTCCAGATACTCACCATTGAGTCATGCACTGGCACCCCTAGGTCCACAGTTTTAATCTGGAAATCTTGAGCCGAAATCTCATGAAACTTTCCTTCTTTCTGTGGCTCTGCTATTTCCATTAGCATATGCCCGGTTGTGGAATCATGGGAAAGGGCCGCCACAGACTTTTTCTTCTTCGCCTTCTTCGCTGGTGGCTGAGATGAGGGTGCCTTAAGGATCAGGTCCTTTGAAGAAATGGCTTCTTCATGTCACTTCTTCTTCTTCTCAATGGTTTCCTCCAACCATGAGTCTGTGGATATCACCTTAATTGCAGACTGCAGAGCCGTAGGATCAAACAGCTTCTGGGCCACTAGAGGAGTCCGCTTGTCTTGTGGTGGAACATGGAAGGAGGCAACCTTAGTCACCGAAAGGGCCAGAGTATTTACCGGCTGAGAGGAATCCTGACCATCCATGGGATTTGTGTCATCCAAGGTGATAACTGGACTTGGTGAGGGAGGCTTGGTCACAAGAACCTCTTGTTCTTTCTTCTTTTCCTTTTCCTTATCTTCTTCCTTCTCCTCTTCATTTCCAATGTTTGGGAGCGAACCATCTCCGCAGGTCTGAGTGATGGGAACATTCTTTTCCGGGGGCTGGTCACCTCCTTGCTCGGTGAATTGCGCTGCACCTGCTGAAACTGATGGCACCACAGAAGAAGTAACTATTGAAGATGATTGCTCAGCTCCTGAAGTCGTTCCTCCGGATGAACCTGCGCTAGAAGTTCTTTTCCGTCGCGCTCTGGTCCATTCTACCCACTTGTCGGTTCTCTTGATAATGCCTCTTATGAGAAGCTCCAATGAATCAATCACTGGACCAATTGGTGGAGAGCAAGAAATGGGCAACACCTTGATCTGGTTGTAGGACGTGGGATGCATGAAGAGGCCGTCATCTGCAAGATCAGATACATCAAAGACATTATTATACATTGCAATTTCATCCAAAGTTAAATGGGACCACAATTTTTCCCGTGTCTGATACTCATTAAAACACTCGGCCCAGAAATCTTCAATATTCGGGACATGTCCGTAGGCATGTCCAAGCTTGAGGTGATCTCTAACAAAACCCATAGGATCGTATTGAGGCCTAAGAACCTCATAATCAATTAGCTTGATCTTATCCTCGAAACTCTTTACTAAACTCCGGGCATCAGATCTGGATGCACAGGAATATGGACCAACCACCATGGGGAAGGAAATTCCAGCGATCTTCTTCATAGTTGAACACAGAGTGTTTACTTCCAATATCTGCCACCAAAGCTCCACCAAGACCACCTTATCTTCAGGATACCAGGTCAGTCTCTTAGGAAATTCGGAGAAGGCTCCTATCCGAAGATAAGAGAAACTCAGGAATTGGATGAAAGAGCATCCATACTGACTGATTGCTGAGATGGCCTCTGGCGAGAATCTTCTTTCTAGGCAACCTTGAAGTTCCCGAGATATTCTTATTGTGAATGCATCATTCACAGCAGTATATTCCTCAAAGCCCCGATGCAATTGTAGATTCGGGTAGAACTCATATATTTTGGTGTTGTTGTCGAAATTTTGGATTGCTGGTAAGCCGGGCCACAGGTGCTGAGTCGCCAGAGCATAGATCAAGTAAGAAGACATGTAGAACTGTTTGAATCCCTGACAGGAACTCATCCAGGATGCTAGCTTCTCACACAGGATTTCTGCCCAATCAATGAACATATTTTCTGCACAGACAACTTGAACAAGAAAGAAATTATGTTCAACGAGATCCAAGATCTCGGGTTTTCCATCCAATCTGGTCAACAGGGCCAGAATATCAACAATTTCCCTCTTTAGGGTTGTTCCGAAGAGAGTCTTCGACATCTTAATTTTCTTTGATCGAGGGGTCTGGAATCAGGTCTTCTGCATATCTTCCCTCCTTAGAGTCTTCTTTTCATTAGACATAGACGCAGATGAACCGAAGTCGATATCGCAATACACGTCTTTCGCCGGAATGTCGAAAGCAGATTGGATTAGGGCTTTATCAATCGTTAGCAAAATAGACTGATCTGGGAACAGGATTTGCTTTGTCGCTAGGTCGTATTTCTCTATACATTCTCTGACGAGCTCAGGAGCTTGAACTGCCATTGGAAACCCTGCAGCTTCTACCAGACCACTGTCCTTAAGCTTTTGTGTAATAGGGTGAACTGGATGAGAATTCAATCTTCTGTGCAAATCTCCGAGATCAAAGAATCTTAGAGATGTGTCGGAAATTTCTTTCAATTCACTTTCAATACCAATTAATTTGTCGTAACCAGAAGCTTTAACAACCATTTACTGTAAAACTGAGAACATGAGTGAAGACAAATGGCTTGTTAATCAAAAATAGTGAGCAGCAAACGATGGCGAATGCTGAAGAAATAGCCGCTAAGATCCGAACGTTGGCTCCACACGAATGAAATTAAGGTGACCTAACGGACGCAATGGCAGGATTAGCATTTAATTTTTGATAACCAACGGCTATTTGAAATTCCCGTTTCGGAGAAAATAACGGCCTCAAAATTCTCAAACTTACACTTAACTTTATGTTCATTAGCCGCTTGCTGAAACAACTCTTTAGTCTTGCGGAAAAAGAACATACTTTCCTTCTGATGCCGAAATGAATGAACATTAGACCATTTTACCTTGCACGGAAAAGGAATATAAGAGAATACTTTTCATGTAAGCTTGTTTCCTTTATTTCGGAAAAGTATCCCGACGGCTTCACCTTTTATCCTTTGCGCACTTAAACAACTTATTTTCCATCGGGAGTACTTAACTTCTTATTTTCTCTTTTCACTTGTGTCGGGGTTGCACCTTTGAGACCAACTTTTCCGGATGCTGCATGATTACCGCCACTACTCCGCAACTTGATATCTCCAAGAGTTGAAAAACTCTTTTTACGAACAAAAGATTTATCAATCACTTACATAAAACACATGTTTATCTTTCGGAAAAACATATTGAGCATTATAGATCCGAGCGTGACTACTTCTCATTCGGAAGACGCTATGACACCCCTTTCTCGACATACCTAAATCACCTAAACACTGGATGAAGTAGAAAGATTGAAAACCCGCTAGGCTCAAATAGGCAAGGCAAATAATTTATCTGATAAGCACATTAGGGGAAGGTTTCAAGATGAATGAGAAGTAGGTCACCAAAGAACAATTTTACCCCCTAGGACCTAAAATTTGGCAACACAGCCCAACTGAAACACCACTTTTGTGGTCTTTAGAACTTTATGTGGAGGAATTAATGGATCTAAAAAAAAAGGTGGAAACCCTAGAGACAAGGAATTGGGAAGAGGAGAACAAAGTATATGAAGCAATGGAATACACAAGCATAATACGACAGGAAAATAAAGGTCTTAAACAACAAATCGTGAACATGCAATCCAAATTAGATATGGGACAACAAGAGCTTGAGATTCTAAAACAGGAAATGACACTTCTAAGGGTAACAGAGAGTAAAGGGAAAGAAGCAGTGAATGAGGTAGACATCACACATTTGAAGGAAATTCAATCAGCCTTAGCAGACATAGAAGTTAAAGAGAATCAGTTAAAGGAGAGGATAGAAGAGGCCGAATCATGGTCTCAAGTGGTAAACGGATCAACAAATAAACAAAAGGGCATCATTGAGCAACAAATCAAAATTCAGATAAGGGAAGAACATGACAAACGAGGCAAGGCTACAAATATCATCATCAAAGGGTTGAAAGACTTTGGAGAAAGAGAAAGGACTGATATTCTAACAAGGGACTTCCTTAGAGATCAGTTGAAATGGACAGGCGCTATTCTCCAAGAAAATAGGATAGGAAAAAAGGTGGATGGAGGAAGAGATAGGCACGTAAGAGTTATCTTGAGAGATTTAGAGGATAAAAATACTATCCTTAAGAATAGAGGGTTGCTCAGAGGAACACAAATTTATCTAGATGAAGATCTAGCTTTCACTCAGCAAGAGGAACAAAGGAAGGAATGGGACAAAGTAAAGGCAACAAGAAACAAGGGAATGTGGGCTTGGCTGAAAAATGGGAAAGCTCAAATCAGCGAGCATTCCTCTAATAAGAAATAGGAAATTGGGGCCCCACGGGATCACTTAAGTATTGTAAGCTGGAATTGCAAGGGATATCCATGGAGAAGAGGTCCTGAGTTGGGGCCCATAGCAGAAGGGAAGGATATTATTATACTGGTGGAAACGCATGAGCATGAAGGGTGTATAGTCCCAGATTTTGTTGGATACAAGAAAGTTTCAGTTTGGAACAAAGGGAATTAAACGAGTAAAGGTCATGGTGGAATTACATTTTTTATCAAGGAGAAGTGGTATGGATTTGTAAAATTTGTAAAAGAAGACCCAAACAAACAATACATATGGCTACAAATAACAGTAAACAAGACAACTTTCAGATTGGTTGGCTGCTATTTTGCTCCGAAAAACTCTAAATTCTACAAGAGGCGGAAATTGGACAGGGAAGATCCGTTTGCTTCATTAAAAAAAGATATCTATGTTTTCAACAATTTAGGAGAAATTATACTTGTTGGGGACTTCAATGCTATAACGGCTAACAATCAATCATTGCAATTGAGTAGTGCAGAAAAAGGGGAGAATAACCCGGTTTGGCTTGAAGAATGCAGCGATCATTCTTGGAAAAGAACGTCTCAGGACAGCAATGGAGGCATTTCACATTTTGGGACAAAATTATTGGGGATGTGTAGCCTCTTTGGCATGGTTATTTTCAAAGGCATGAAAGGTTGGCCGACATTGGGGGATATCACCTGCAAAACGTACAATGGGCAAAGTGCAGTAGATTACGTGATTTGTTCTCAAAATCTTATGGCTAGAGTGATTGAGTTCGATATTGGAGAAGTTCATATAGATATGAAATCCGATCGTATGCCTCTTTACATTAAGTTGGACGTGGTCCCAAGTATTCAACAGAATGATCAAGACATCCACAAGGAGAGAGAAGTAGTTAACAATGGAAGAATACTCTTAAATCAGGAAAATAGAGACATATTCAAAGCTTCTCTTAAACAACAATAGTAAGATTAATGATAGGATCAGTAATGATTTCGAGCATGTGCACATCAGTTTGTTGATTTCTATTATTCATGGGGCATTAAATACATGTAAAAGATCTCGTACTAGGAAGGGGGTAGCTAATACTTTTTCGGTTAACCCATGGTATGACGAAGAGGACAAGACTACCAAGAGATCCATAAAAGGGAAAGATACGAGCATAGATTCCAAGAAGCAATATATAAAATTGATCCACACTAAAAAAGAGGAGTATGTAAAGGTGAGACGAAGGGAGTTAATATCTTTGAGCAAACACAATCCCAAAGACTTCTAGAAAGAATTACAATAGAAAAAGAAACAATCTGAAAATAGTATCACGGATACCCAATGGTTAGAGTATGCAAAGTCACTTTATGAGAAAATACATGAGAAGATCTCCCCTCCTATTGTGAACACTTCTTTAGAGCTCTTCACAGTAGACAATATCAAACAAGGAATAAAGAAGCTGGCAAATGATAAGGCAAGTGACATAAATGGGCTTCAAGCTGAATTTCTAAAGTGGGGAGTTGATCTCCTTGCACCTCACATAAAGGGGTTTTTTAACAAGGTCCTACAGGATGGTTTCTCGGTTGGCTAGACTACTAGTATGGTTACCCCTTTTATTAAGAGTGGGGACATTAATAATCCATCTAATTATCACACTTTTATGGTCAACCCTCTTTTCGGCAAGCTTTTTGGGAGCATGATAGAATGCAGAATCAACAGTTGGGCTGAAGGAGCTGGTAAAAGAGCAAAAGGGCAAGTGGGTTTTAGACCTAGACACTCTACTATCGATCACTCCATCACTCTCACGCATTTGATTGAGAAAGTATAGGACAAACAGGGGGGAGAAGCTTATTGTTGTTTTGTGGACTTCAGGAAAGCCTTTGATACAGTACCTAGAGATAAGCTATGGAACAGAATGGAAGAATTAGGCATCACAGATGGCTATAGAGCAGTAGTGTATAGACTTTATGAGAGAGTCAGAGCCAAAATCAGAACTAAAGATGGTATGTCAGAGTGCTTCGGTAGTGACATAGGGGTGAAACAAGGATGCTCGTTATCCCCCACCTTGTTTGGTTTATATATTGATAAACTTGAAGCTTGGTTAGACAGAACTGATGGCGAGGGGGTTCATTTGGCAGGGTATGTGGTGAAGCTTCTTTTATACACTGACGATCTTATCTTAATATCAAAAATGGCCCAAGGATTAAGAGAACATTTAGCGACTCTGGAATGTTTTTGTAAGGAAGTTGGGATGCAGGTGAACATTACTAAGACTAAAATCATGATTTTTTCTTTGAAAAGAAAGGAGAAACATATTGTTTTTCTTTTCGAAGGCAGCCCGTTAGAGATCGTGAAAGAATACAAATATTTGGGGATTGACTTTCATTATAGGCTCAGTTGGGAGACTTGCAGAACAAAAAGGATACAAAGTGGTTGGAAAGTGCTCTATCTTCTTCAGAACAAGTGCAGAAATGCAGAACTCTGGGACTAGAAAACTAAGAAAACTCTTTTCGGTTTGCTGGTCACGCCGGTTGTTCTTTACGGCTGTGAGGTTTGGGGGGGACAGCATGACCAAGTGTGGGTGGAGACAATTAGAGAGGATTCAGAAACACTTAATCACTAGCAATATCAAGGTCAAAGCCTCAGTGCCATATGAAATTCTTCTAGCGGAAGCCGACACTTTCCACCTGGAAGCAGCTGCGATAACTCGGTTAATAAGTTATTTAAAGAAACTTGAAAACATGGATAACAAACATTGGCCCAAAATTGCGCTGGAAGAAGGTTTAGCTCATAGGAAGAAGACTTGGATACAACAAAACATAAATGACTGAGTAAATGGAACATCTTTGTACATGAGTGTCCCATTACCAATATGGAAATAAAGAAGTTTGTCATGGGTAAATTTCAGACTGCCATGTGGTCTATTAACATGGGTTGGAAAAAGATGCATTATATAGAAGTGTTCAACCCTTCCCGTGAGCATGAGGATAAAGCTTACCTTGGGGCTGTTATTAAGGGTAAACCTAGAGTGTTGGTCGCACAGCTGAGGACGGACTCACATCATCTCAAGTGCGAGACAGGTAGATGGAAAAGGCCTAAAGAAGAGTGGGGGGAGAGGATTTGCAAATTCTGCGAAAAAGGTGCGATTGAGATTAAATGACACTTTCTGTTTGAGTGCACGACTTATGCTGACATTCGGGCTCAGTATGGGGACATCCTAATTGATGGCAGCATGCACAGTTTATTTGAGGAGGATAAGATCAAGCAGACGGCTAGCTTGATTGTCAAGATTCACAGCAGAAGATCAGATACAGAAAAGTCTATGGAGTTAGTTTTATGATGTGTTTTGTGGTCCCGTAGACCGATGGTCTTGCGGACGTCATTAAAACTCTTCATTCATTCATTCAAAACAAATAAAAAGTTAAGAATATGAAACCATGGACCTAAAAGTTAAGGTTTCAATTTTCAAATGCAAAGTTAAGGATTTTGGGTTGAAAGATGCAAAATTTGGGGCACGGCTTTTCTAAAACGCTAAAATTAGTGTTTGGAACCAAAAAGATGTGAAAAGTTGAGGTTTGGAGTTTAAAATGCGAAAGTTAATCTTTTAAGGCTTCAAATGTGGAAAATGTTAAGGTTCTGAAAATTTTTGTGCAAATTTAAGGTTGGAGGGTGAATAAGCGTGAAAGTTTGAATTTTTTTATACATTTTTGTGTATAAAGGGAAAAAGACTGGGAATTTTTAAAGTTTGAATATTGGAAAATTAGAGCAATTGTATGAGATTTTGAATAAATTTAAGTTTTATTTTATAGAAGACTTTGAATTTCATTCTATTAAGAAGTTTAAGCTTTTCTTGTCTAAGAACTAAAGAATGAAATTTTTTGAATAGTAATTTGGAAACTTGAATTTATTATATATAGAATGTATTTTATTATAAAAGTAGAAAGTTGCTTCTATTTTATTAAATAAATAGATATGAGAGAGAGTGTATATGTGTATCATTCATGGTAGTACTTATCTCTATAGTATTGTAGTAATAGTATGTGTTGTGGTGATGCTTAAATTTATTTAGTAAGTTATTTTTAAAAATTAATTCATAGAATATTAATATTATAATTAAGAAGAATTAAGTATAGTAATATTAATACTGGAGATTAAAAATAATTAAGAGCCTTCAAGATAAAGGTTGCCACCACTTGATATTAATAGAACTAGATGGATAAGCTTTACCAAAACTTGGGGAAGAATTTCTAGCACTAGAAATATCTCTCCTTAAAGAGTATTTTGTTCAAACAAATTTGACATAAAGCCTCCAACACAATGAAAGAAAAGGAGAGAATATGGAGCTAGTAATGCATCAGCCAATTTTGGTTGAATTGCAAGATCAATAGGAAACTCCTCCCTGTAAAAAAGTATGAAGACTTTAGGGTTCGACTTATTGCAAAATTAGATTTAGCCTTACTAGTGGGGTTCAATTATCATTGGAGTTAGTTTTCGTAGGATTTAAATTAGAGTTAGAGTTATTATTAGGGTTAGTATTAGGATTAATATTAGCATTTTATTTAGTGTATGATACATTATCATTGTGATGTAATTAAGGTTATGGTTCTATCTGCAACCCTAACTATGATTATAATGTTAATGTTGTGGCCTTGAAATAAAAAAAAGAGGCAATTGTATTCTACAATCACAAATGGTAATCTATTTCACTACAGCAGTCACATATATTCTCTAAAGGACGATCCAGATTTTACAACATGGTATCAGAGCCAGGTTTCTTCATGAAAAGCCTAAACAGCTTGAAGGTAGATCCGTTCAGATCTAAGGACCGATTGTAATGTTTACACCTACGTCAAGACAAAAGAGTTCGTGTTTAAAGGTTACACATTCATACTACTGAAATCGTGATTTATATCTGATTCACTGTGTCATTATCGCAATTCATATTATGCATATATTGTGATTTACAATCATATGCATCTTACTGGGATTGTGTGTCTGTGAATGCTCGATACATCCCGAGGTTGAAATTAACAGATGACAAATGTTTGAAGAACGGATACGGCAACATGAAGTTTTTTTTTTCAAGATCAGAAGGAATTGAATACGAAGGCAGTATATAGCGATTAGAATATATAACAAATCAATAGTTAGCTTTTGAAGGCACGGCGATTATCAGCGGTTATGATTTGACAATGGTCAAGGTTGTGTATCATCGATTTATTCTGAGAAGGCATAAATCATCTCCACATCAACAGCGATGAGAATTATAAAGACTCATATGAAAATGAGTGATGACTGTTATGTAGTGATTAAGGAAAAACTAATTGTCAAATACCAACATCGATTATATATGCAGCGGTTGTGAATCATTAGAGGATAGTGCGGTTAAGCAGAATAAAAATATGTGATAAGTCTAAAATCATTATATTAATGAAGTGCATTGATAATGAAAGGTCATAAGACATGTCCTTTGGTAAAGTGAACTCTCATTACCATTCCAAGATATAAGGAGGAGTTCAC
>MU214424.1:289147-310021 GCA_018584345.1 Thuja plicata | reverse complement strand
TTTTGACAGCAATATTTCTCTTTGTCTGAACTCTCTCCCTTTGTTACTTCTCTCCCTTAGATGGATATTTCATATGTAATCAATTTCTCTCCCTTTGAATATTGATTAACTCTTCCTTTCTAATTTTCAGGAACTTCACTTCATGGATAATGATAATCTCTCCCTTATGATAATGATGAGATAATCTCTCCCTTTATGATAATGAGATCATCTCTTTCTTTGACAACAATGCCAAACAAAAACTATTTATATCATCTTCCATCCCTTTTCATAATATATTCCTTGAATTACTATATCCATCAACAATAATGTCTTTGGTATTCGGTGCATATTTGTACCTTGTTCTGTACATATGTATCTGTTTCTGTTCATCTCAGTGTTTGCATCAATCATGACCGATCTTCAGATTTGGTATAGGCTGATGCAACCTCCTAGTCAGCTTACTGACCAATAGATAAGGGTTGGACCCCTAGTCTCTGTCTTAGGTACTCAAATGTATCCTTCGGTAATGGCTTGGTGAATATGTCAGCTAATTATTCCTTTGATTGATCATATTCCAGTGTCACTTCATTTGCTTGCACTTGTTCTCTTAGATAGTGATACTTGATAGAAATATGCTTAGTCTTAGCATGCATGACTGGATTCTTAAAAATGTTAATTGCACTGGTGTTATCATAGTAGATAATTACTGGTTCAAGAATCTTCATATTCATACCTTCCAATAATTGTTTGATCCATGCAATATTGGAGCAATTTGTAGTAGCAGCCACATACTCTACTTCTGCAGTAGACTGAGAGATACATCCTTGCTTCTTGTTGATCCATGTTATAAGTATGTCACCCATGAAGAATGCTCCTCCAATTGTGCTCTTTCGGTCATCAATATTTCCAGCCCAATCAGCATCTGTATAGACTTGTAGCTCAAATTTTCCTTCTCTTTTATACCATAAGCCATAATCCTTGGTGTTCTTCAGACATCTCATAATTCTCTTGACAGCAGTCATATGTGATTCTTTGGGATTAGCAGAGAATCTTGCAACTATTCCAACTGCATGCGCTATATCTAGACTGGTGTGAACAACATACATTAGTTTTCCAATCATTGATCTATAAAATGTTTGATTTACCTTATTTGATTTGTCTTCTTTTTTCAGCTTACATCCGATAGCCATAGGTGTTCCAACTGGTTTGGAATCTTCCATCTTGAATATCTTCAGCACTTCCTTGATGTATTTGGACTAAGTGATATATATGCTTGCATCTTGTTGAAGAATCTGTAGACCAAGAAAGAATTTGATCACCCCAACCATAGACATTTCAAATTCCTTTCTCATTTCATTAGCAAAGGATTTGCATAACAATTCATTTCCCCAAAAATGATATCATCAACAAGAATTTTAGCAATCAGAATATTACCATCGGTATCTTCTTTTAAGTACAGATTGTTATTTTCACTTGTTCTAACAAAATTTATGCTAATGAGATAGGATTGAAGTCTTTCATACTAGGCTCTAGGTGCTTGTTTTAATCCATACAAGGCTTCCATCTGGTATACCTTGAATCCTTTAAATGCAGCATAAGCAAGTAAGATTCTAACTCCTTCTAGTCTAGCAACGGGTGCAAAGGTTTCTCCATAATCATTACCTTCTTCTTGTGCATATCCCTTGCATACTAACCTTGCTTTGTTTCTAGTGACTTCTCCATTCTCATTCAGCTTATTTCTAAATATCCATTTGGTACCAATGACATTCTTGTCATCTCATCTCAGTACTAGTGTCCATGTGTTGTTCTTCTCAATCTTTTCTATTTCTTCATTCATAGCATTGACCCATTCTTCATTCTCAAGTGCAGTGTTAACAGATTTAGGCTCAAAATCACAAAGTAAACATCTAGTGTTTAGTGACTTACTTCTTGTTCTTGTTCCATCCTTCTTGTCTCCTATGATTTGATTTTGTGGATGATGTCTTCTGACATACTTGGAAAGTTTCAGTTCATCTCTATGTTCATCATTTTGATTATCTTTTTGAACTTCGTTCTCATATTTATTGTTTAGAACATCATTTTGAGGATTTTCCTGATTTTTGGTAATTACAGCTTGGTGCTCGGGTGCAATGTTCTGTTGCTCGGGAGTGATACACTGTTGTTTGGGTAGAGTATCAGGTTTTGTATAAACAAACCTGTTGTAGTCCTCTGGTTATTTTCTACTTTCCTTATCATTCTTTTCTTCAAATTCATCTATTTTCACATTTGCACTTTCAATGATTTTGTTAGATGACTTGTTAAGACATTTATAGGCCTTACTTTTGGTTGAGTGTCCTTGAAAGATACCTTCGTCACTTTTGGAGTCAAGTTTTCCATTTCTATCATCCTTCAAAATATAACATTGGCTACCAAAGATTCTGAAGTAACTTACATTGGGTGTATGACCATACCAAAGCTCATAGGGTGTCTTCTTTGTGTCCTTCAATTGTACTCAGTTTAATGTGTAGACAATAGTACTAACAGCTTCCCTCCAGAAAGTTTGAGTGATGCTCTTCTCAATCATCAATGTTCTTGCATAGTCAACAATTGATCTATTTCTCCTTTCAGCAATTCTATTTTTCTTTGGTGTTCTTGGTGCAGAAATCTGTATTTTAATTCCACGCTCATTGCAATAGTTAGTGAATTCTTCTAAAGTAAATTCCCCTCCTCTATCTGACCTTAAGCATTTCAATTTTTTCACTTTGTTTTTCTACCATATTGTACCATTTAAACATCTTAAAATGCTTCTGATTTATCTTTTAAGAACATGATTGTCATAATTCTAGAATAATCATCAACAAAGAGAATAAAATACCTATCTCCATAGTAGCTCTTTGTCCTCATGGATCCACATATATTTATATGGACTAACTATATAATTGCATTAGATGTATGGGTTTTACTCTTGAAACTAGACTTTGTCATCTTACCTTTTTGACAATTCTTGCACATGATATGCTCGAGCTTAGTCATGCTCGATAAGCCTCTGACATTCCTTTTGTTTCTTATCTTTATCATGTTGTCAAAATTCACATGACACAATCTTTTGTTCCACAACCATATGTCTTCATTTCTAGCCATTAAACAAGTGGTGTTAGTGTCATCAAGATAGAAAAGGTTACATTTTGTCTACTCACTGGTACCAATCAATCTTCCTGATTCATTGAAGATCTTTGCCTTCTTATTTTTAAATTCCACTCAGTGACCTGTATTATTCAGATGTGATACACTTAACAGATTATAATTTGGTCATTTTACCCAGTAAGAATTTTCACATTTTATCAAGTTATTCAACATTATAGTTCCTTTACCTTCAACTGGACAAGGTGTATCATTTCCCATTCTCACTGAACCACCATTATAGTATTCAAAAGTCTCAATCTTTTGTTTATCACTAGTCATATGGTGATTGCAACCACTATCTATGATCCAAACATCATTTTCACTAACTTTCGATATGAGTGCAGTTTCTACATACCTTTCTTCATCTTCATCTGAATCATCCTTCATGGCTACAAATACCATCTCGTTGTCTTCTTCTGATTCAATTTCAGTGTTATGAGCTCTATTCTCAGCTAGGTAACAAGCTTTCTTCCCTTCGTCCTTGTAGTCTCGGGTATCTCTTTTTCCAGATTGTCGGTTGCTTTGTTAATCTCTGTTATCACCTCTATCAAACTTCTTCTCATATGATCTATCATTTCCTCTGTTATCTTTTCTTCTGTTTGGACATCTTGCAGCAAAGTGTCCAACCTCTTTGCAATTGAAACATACAAGTGGTAATTTACCTTTGTATCTACCTTTTCCTCTCTTCAATATTTTGTCCATTAGTGCTTCAATATCATCAAGTCCTTGATCCTCATTATCACTGTCACTATCATTTCTAACAACATGTCTATGACTTGAGTTACTTATCTTTAAAGAAGATTTGAATGCAGATTCTATAGATGGTAAGACACTATTATCAAAGTTATTCATCTCAAATGAAATTAGTCTACCTATCAAACTATCTAGGGTAACTGTATTGTTTGTAACTGCTCTCATTTTTTGAATAGAAGAAACTCTAATGGCATATGTAGGCAGTAAGGTTCTTAAGATTTTACTTACCACTGTATCCTCTTCAAGTACACCTCCAACTCCTCAGATAGCATTGACTACCTCTTTGATTCTATAGCGATACTGAGTGATATTTTCTCCTTCTTTCATCCTTAGGTCATCAAACCTCCCTCTTAGGCTTTCTACCTTTTCTCTTAGTACATTGGCATCTCCTCCATGTACCAGCTTCAACTTATCCCACATTTTCTTTGCAATAGTGCAAGTTTTGACATCTTCAAACTCAACATCGGAGAGTGATGATGCAAGTTCTATCATCGTGCAATTATGCTCATGCTTTACTCTTAATTTCTCAAGAGTGTGAGGTCATGTAGGAAACACATATTCAATATCTAAGTATTGAACAATATCATTTCCAATACCTAATAGGTGGAGTCTTATTCTTCTTTGCCATGATGCAAAGTTGTCTTTATTCAACTTGGGCACATCTCGTATGTTCATCTTGTGATCTTTAGCTTAAGCTATTAAACTCCCTTTCTAAGCACACAAGCTCTGATACCAATTGTTAGTAATAACTAAGAGGGGGGTGAATCACTGGCCTCAAAAATATTCCAATAATCAACCCAAAAACTTAGTACCACAATATTAAGCCTCTAGTTATCTTCAATCCTATAAGATGAATGCCTTCAAAAACAATTATCAAATTACTAGTGCTCCAAATGCTTTGTTAAACCTTATACTGTATGTTTACCAAATAGCAGTCTGATAATTTACTGAAAGACAGTAAATTATCTAGAGTATACCAATCAATCCAAATTAGCTGTGTAAGGAAAAAAACTAAAGTAATGACTCATAAACACATTGACACATGGATTTTTAACGTGGAAACCCTGTTAAGGGAAAAAACACTTGGGACTGGTAACCCAAAATTTTTACTCTTCTGAAGTGAGCTCGGTGAAGAGCCAACCCTGTTAAAGGTTACAAACACAATGTTAGGTGTGACCTTGTTAGAGGATTTAAAATTTTAGTCTATCACTTGATATTGGGCATCTCTATGCTACCTTCCTTGATCAAACACTCACTTGGCATGTCAATAGGTATCTGACATCTCATGCTATCTTCATGATCAAACTTTTTGATACTCCTTGGGATGTATCTCAATATAGAAAGGATCTATAAATATTATCTATTCACATATACAGCTTATACTTGCAGATTTTCAAATCTATTATAATCTCATAAACTAATCTGATCAATATATCTTTGTTAATACCTTTTCTCCACTTTACTTCTGCTCGGTGATGTTGTGCTTTGTTGCTCGGTGTCCGCATAAAACTTTAGCTCTTTCCTCATCTTGATTGATCAGGACTGTATGAAGTTGCTCTTCATCAGTTTCTCTTCAGCATCCTATTCTCATTCATTCACCCTCTTAATTCGTAATGAATTAAGTTGTCTCTTTATAGACATGATATCACCGTTGTTAGGTTCTTAATTTCTTGATCTTGGCGTGATCCACAATTTTCGCCAATTAGATTTAAATCAAAACTCTTATTTTATGTTGCATAGATCTTCTTGCCAACTAGACAAAACAACTTTAAATCCTTTACTTATCTCTATCTTTATCTTGTCGATGAAAACAAAAATAACTATCAGTTAAGTCCATATTTAGCTCTGCCAGCTAGATATTTTGTTGTTTCTGAACTCAATTTAATTTCGGTGTTTTAACTCTTTGATATCTTTGGTCAACACTCCAGTTCTCCTCGGGCTTCTTTGTCGGTTTATACTATGATTCTGGCCATCGGTTATGCTTGTGATTCTTCTCGTCGGTGTCCTTTCTTGGGCATCACTGTGACTTGACTTTCGGTGATCTCTGTCCATCGGGTTCCACTAGCCGTCAGTGTTTGAAGTCACATTGTGAATGTAGACGTCCAAAAATATTAATATTATTATTAATAATAATTTCCTCTTATTCCTCTAGCTATTTAATTCAATCAATTGAATAGTTTCATTTGCTAGTATTTATCAATGATCAAATACTATTCTAATGTATTGTATTTAAATACATTTGCCTCACAAAATCCCCTTTTTAATAAATTTATATTTATTAAAATCCCTCCATATTTCTAATTCTTCTAAACTATGATTTATTCAAATCTAATTTTAATTACAATCTAAAACCCTAGCTAGGAACCTATTAATCCAACCCTAAGCCTACCCTAAGCCTACCCTATTCCTACTCTACTCCCATCACCTCACTTCCTAAGCATGCTTTCCTACCTAACTGTCCTCTAAATCATACTTAAAGGGTGATTCCTAACCTTTTTAAGGCTAATGGAATGCTCACCCACATGGGAAAATTCTCTCCAAAAGGGTCACCCATTCCTCTTAAATTCCTCTTACAAACTTTGTCTCCCACTTGGAATTCTTGAGCCACTAAATATTAAATGCTATCTTTGACTCAAAATTGGCCATCCCCTCAAGCCTATGTGTTCCTTATGTGTTCCTTATGTGGATCTTATGTGGATGCCACATAGATGCCACATCATCCAAGCCCTCTTCTTCTCCTCCAAAAATCTATAAATAGAGGCCTTCTCCTCTTGCATTTTCATCTCTCAATTTGCATTGTTATCATGCTAGAATTGTTTTAGACTTTCATAGCTAATTTTCATGCTTATAGTTTCTTGTTTAATTCACATAGAAATAACATGCTAGGCTTCAATTTGGTAAAATGAATCATAGTTTCTTGCATATGCATATCATTTTATAGATTGATCTATCATCTTGAAGAAGATTAGAGACTAGTTCTTCATACTAGCTCTTGAATCTCTCTTCTTGCTTATCAAATCTTGCATTACATTGGGGCATTGATCCATTTGTGTTTGAGAGAGCACACCCACAATCTATCAAAAAGAGAAAATCAAATAAGTAGAATAGGGTGTATTTTGCTTGTTTTTAGCTCAATCCGATGTTATGTTGAAGTCTTGTTTGGTTCTTGTTTCTTTCATGAATTCTATGTGCTAACCCACTAACTCATCATGTTTGAGCTTGCTCCCAACAGATAGAAAAATTCCTCATACTACATTCTGGCATGCCCAGTGGGACCCACATCCCTAAAACCATTCTAATTCTTGTCTTTTTTTCTTCAAATTTTGCCAAGCACACACATCAGCGTCTACATTTTACGCAGAGGCGTCTGCGCAAACGTCGGTTCTCTCTGAATTGTCATTTGGCGTCTGCACTAAACCAGCATCTGTGCACTGAACTGGCATCTCCTCCTGGAATTTATTGTTTAAGATTTTTCCAAACATAATTTTTCGTTTGCCAAGATTTGTTGTGTTTCCTACTGATTTTAAGCATTTTAGCATTCTATTTTTTAGCAGAGATCCATTTTACAAGTAGTTATAATGTTAAAAACTCATTAAGGGAACAGTATCTTGATAGCTTCTTAACGAACACTAGCTTTTTAATGTTTGGAAAATCTCAAATGGCTAATTTTGATCAAATAAAAGACTAAGAAGGAAGAAAAAGTAACGTTTATTATTTTTGCTCTATTTTGTGAACTTGCAGGTACAGCAGCGTCTGCAAAAATGTTAATTCAGGTTTCAACGTCAGCGCAAATGCCAATTCAGGAAAATCAATGATCGGCATCTGCATTTCACGAATCGGTGTCTGTGACTGGTATAGCAATTTTCTGGTTTTCTATGTTTTATGTCTTGTTTTCCTGCATTCTGCCATTTTTAAGCTAAAACACAGAATCAACATCTGCGCCCTGAACCAGTGCCTGCTCTCTGTCAAATTGGTTTTATTATTTGCTAATGATTGTTAAGTGGTTTTTTTTTGTTTTTAAAGCTTGTCAAAGGCTAAAACTGAAACTACTAATCAGTTATTTTGCAGCACCGCTTGCCAAAGAAATCAATTCAAAACTACTCATGTTTGTCTTGCAGGTTGCCTCAAATCAAAAATCAACCAAAGAATCGTGTCTGTTATAATATTTTTTAGGCACCTAGCATAATTAGCTAGATTTATTTATCTAATCCGAAGCAAGTGTTAGGGGATTATGCTCTCTTCCCTTTTGGGAAGATCAAAAACCTAGACACACTTGCTTTGTTTTAAACAATTGAATCTTTTTTGGGAAAGAACAAAGCTTTGTCTTGCGTGTCTAGGAGAAAATGACATTGGGTAGGAGAGTATGCTCTTTTTACCTTGTGGAAAATCATAAATCTAGACCCCTCTTGTCGCAAATCCATGCTTTTTAAATTAATCCTTTAGATGGGCCTGCCGATTGAGGAAAAAATCTCCTGGGAACGACCCACGTGAGAACAAGGTGTAAGCCACACCACTCTAACTCGCGTTAATCAAATTTACTCTTTGGGGTTAAAGCCTTGGGAGTCGATTGGAATTTGAACTTATACTTGGCTCTCATCTAACTTAAGTGCGGCCTCGCGGTCTCAATCACGTTTACGTGACCACTTTTGTCAAGACACTCTATGGGGCTATACGCCTGAATCGTGCTTGCGCGGACATAGAGGATACAACCGAACGGAGACACTTACTAGACACTCTAGGCATAGAAGCTACCCAATTCACCTTTGAACGGTGACTTATTATAGTGTGAGGGGAGGGAAGAATCTCCCCCCAAGACCCCCATCATATGTGTCCCAAGGTATTGTGTTGCGAAAGAGATCTTCGTAGCACGGCAACAATACCTGAAAGAAGGCAAAAGCACGGGCGCCCTTTCAGGGGTGACACTGCTGTGTGAGCTAACGGACTACCAAGCAATGGGTCTATAATATTTCATTAAAGTCAATTCCTTAGGTAGATATGTGCTTGAAGTGTTTGAAAAATATTTGCAAATCTGAAACATAAATGAAATATCCAACATACAAATTTGTCACTTGCTTGTATCCTTCAAGGTTACTTTGTCCCTTGTTGGATTATTTTCAGACACGTGCTTGTTATTTTCTGGTTTGACTATGTTGAAATTGGTTCTTGCCATGGAACAAATCTATTGAAAATCAGAACGAGATCAAACTTTTGCCAAATCATCAAGACGATGTCCCTTTGCAAAGATTACCTTGAGCTCTAATTTTTAGAATTTGGTCTTTTATGAGATATGTCCTAGAACCTCAAACTATTCATCCAAGATCGAATCTATTTATAGGACATGACCGATTCCAAGAAACATAAGAAGGTAAAAACTTTGTTACCACTCATGCAAAGAGAGCAGAAAAACACAATCCGAGAGGCTACCAAGTACCAACATATCATTGATTCCATCAAACAAGAGATTCATAAATAGGAAGAATTCGACAAAGTGATCTACAACAAAAAAGTTGCTTGTTTCTTGGGAAAATATCGTCTAAACTCTACTTTTGTTGGATTTGAGCAATATGAATAGCTGGTTTACCACGACAAATGAAAGTTCCTCCTCTTCTTAAGCTCACTTAGCTTGCATTTTAGGACCTCCCTTAGGTTGTCATCTTTAGTAACATCTCACACACTCATCCTAGCATAATCTTGCATAATCCAAATCAATCCTAATTAGCCTAGCATCATCCTAATCATCATCCAAAGCATCCTTGATCACATCCCCCCCTTGGCATTGCATCCCCTTTTGATTTGCTAAAAACCTACATATTAATCAAACCCATCCTTGAATGTCCTTAAACTAAGCATTGTTTAGGATAACCCCCTTTGTCTTTTGCAACCTCGTCACCTTGATCAAAAGGTTGGTTTGCATTAACAAAGAATCTCGCCTGCCAAAGACCACAAGTTTGTCTTAGGTAGACAATAATATCCACTTGATCTTACATTAGGGAAAGCAACCCTTTATCCCTGCATGCACAAAAGTCATCCTTCAGCCATAGGAGCATATTCATCATCTTAAACACATCCTAGTCCTAGCATCATCATCCTTAGCTTCCTAGGTGCATATTTGCATTACATCTTGCATCTCATATCCCCTTATGGTAGTCATTTCATGCCACCTATCACACGAGCCACTAAGAAGAGGAAGAACATGGACCCCAATCTTGTCGCTAGTTCATCTAATCCTGCGACTGACAACACCAATGCCATGGTTACTTATGCGCCTCAGCCCAATGATCAAATTGAACACATCTGGGTAGATACTAATGAGACACCTACCATGAGTACCATAGAAACATTTATCAATCATCCAGGGCATGTCCACATGGTGAACGCCATGAGTGGACGTAACAAAAATTAGGTACTTTTGGACATTCAGCAACAAGGACTTCAACTCCCGCCTTGGATTATACCCACACTTGTCACACGACCTATGACACTTCCAAGGAAACATCCTCATCCGACTAGAAACAAAGTTTATGATCCACTCCAACGATCCCTATAGGTGGGGACTCTTATTGCACAAGTAGTCCAACCTTCCATCCCACCCTTCATCATGCACACGACACCTTCATCTACCTCAGGAGCCCCGCCTCTTGATCCAACATCAGTAGCACAAGTCATACCTCCCATCGCTATGCAAGCACCTCCTCAATTCATAGTCACTCCACTTTTGCAAACATTCCCAACATTTGTGGCATAATTTCTACCACCACCAGTTAGCACACAGCAAACCACCATTCCACCCATCCCTACTCAGCCCATTCAAAGTGCAACAACCAATTCACAGCATCAAAGCACCCAAGTCTCCATGCCTATTCTGCCTTTCTTCACCACGGGTATGCCACCTACCAATGCCTATAACCAACCCTTATTTCTGTAAGGGTCCACTTTCCCCACTCCGCTAGCAACACAACCGCAATGTGTGCCAGCAGTTTTGCCACAAATGCAAACCAATCCAAATCCTCCCATACAACAACCATCTACCAATCCCTTTGTCATACCCCAAATACCAATCCAACAACAACCAATGCAGCAACAACAACCCATCCAACAACAACAACCTATTCAGCAGCAACAATCCATCCAGCAACCATCCCAACAACAACAACCGCGGCAGCAAATTACCAACCCATTCACATCCCAAGCACAACATCAACCAATCAACCCCTTCACAGCTGCACAGTCCACCCTCCAAATTTCTCAACAGCCGCAACCACAAACGCAGGGGGAAAATCCCTTCACGGCACAACCACTGCACCAGTTTTCTAATCCTTTCATCCAACCCGTGCAGCAACAACAAACTCTTTCCACCAACTACCTAGCCATGCCATCTTCTGCTGCATCACAAACCATTCCACCTCCACAGCAATTCGGTGTTCCCACTGGGGGCATTCCATCACAAATTTCTTATTCTCCACACCATACAGGTGCGCAATAGGCTCATCCCACTTATCCAATGCCTCAGCAAATACAAGCATACTTCCAGCAGTTGCAACAACCTTATCAAGTGTTGAAACCTCCTCCACTGTAACATTCCCCTCAACCGTAGCTTCCACCACAACAGCCCATATACATTGACCAACAACCATCATATCAAACACCACAATATCCCCCACAGAATCCTCCATATTCACCATTTGACCCATATTAGGTTCAAGGAACCCATGCAAACACTATTAATAATCCTGCCCCACAAATTAATCATGAATGGGAGGAAATGAAGAATGCTCTCAAGGAGCTAAAAGCTGGGACAGAGGCTAAAACATTCAAGTTTGAAGAAGTGTGTCCTTATTTGTTTGATCGATCTATCACTGCCATACCCTTCCCCAAGCATTTTGAGACACCCAAATTTGATAAATATCAGGGGAAGGGAGATCCTGTGAGCCACATGAAATAATTCTACATAGCATGTCAAGAAGTGGCCTATAGCAATAATTTCCTTATGAGACTATTTCCCAAGAGCTTAGGGGGAATTGCTCTTGAATGGTTCTACAAAATCCCCTATGGCACAGTCTATACTTTCGCTGAATTATCTGAAAATTTTGTGGCCCAATACGCACATAATGTCAAAAATGAACTCTCACTCCTTGACCTATGCAATTCCAAACAAAAGGGAGGAGAGAGCCTGACCGATTATCTTCAGCGCTGGCAAGGGCTTACTACAAGGTTGTCCTACCAACCCCATGAGCAACATCTTATCAAAAGCTTCATAAACAACCTCCATCCTAAGCTCACCTATCACATGATGCGCATGAATTACATACAAACTTATCAAGATATCCGAATCAATGGCATGGATCTTGAACGAGGTCTCATAAAAGATGGTGCCATCAAGAACTACAAATAATCCCAACCTGAAAAACATAACAATGATCGATCGTGGTATTGGAATAAAAACAAGAACGCAGTAACTGACAGAGCCACTGACACCAAACACGTTCAGGTTGTGGCAACCAGTCCTAATGCACCTACCCAAACTTATCAACAAGAACCACCAGTGTACCCTTAACCTCCTCCCATGTATCAACAGCCCAATCCCGTGTATCCCCAACCAACTTACCATCAAAACATGCACCCTCAAGGCGCGACTATCTATCCCCCTCCGGGGACATCATATCAACACAACTACCAAGGTCCTATGAATCAGACAAATGTTATATCAATCCCACATGGACAACAAAGGCCTTGTGCTTCAAATGCACCACATCGCACGTTTACCCCTTTGGGTGAACTCGTAGATGTCATCTTTCACAAAATAGTCCAAGCTAACCAAGTCGTGTATCCAAAAACACATCCATTTGATGACTCAATACCTAAGCCTGTTTGGTATAAAGACAATGAGTACTGTGAATATCACCATGTTAAGGGACATACCACCCTCAAATGCATGAAGTTAAAACATTACATCCAGGATCTCATCGACCGCAAAGAGATCGAAGTGGACTCTCCTGCCCAACCATCACCAAACATGGGCCTTAAAATATATCAAAATGCATTCCCTAAACACACTTCAAGTACAGGCCCAGGAAATCCTACTCAATCCTCTGATTAGGGGAAGGGTAAGCAAGGAGAAAACGCCGACAGAAAATATTATACCAATACATATATCAACTACGATAATCTCATCGGCTGCATATCCCAAGTCTAGTCCTCCGTCAATGTCATCCATGTCAAGGGTGTCGATAACCAATGCGCAGTCACCACTCATAGAGGCAGAATAATAGTTGTAGGTGTCGGTCCCACTCCATCTGCTAGTACCCAATACAACATTTTGGAACACCTAGGGAATACTCCGGCCAAAATTTCCATCCTGGATCTCCTCCGCACTTCACCCACCTATCAAGAGATCCTCAATAAAGCCCTATAAGACTCCCGTGTTCCCAGCGACATCAACCTCACTAAATTCCAGAACCTTGTCAGACACTTGTCTGCATCTTGTGGGGTCTCCTTTAAACCAACAGATGTACCCTCAGAAGAACCCGATCATAATCTCCCACTCTGTATTGCTTTCATGGTTAAAGATTTTTCCATCAAATAGGTCATGATAGACAATGGTTTGGCACTAAATCTGTGTACTCTAAAATTCATAAAATAGTTGGGTTGCACTGAAGTTGATATTACAAATGATGTCATCATAATCAAAGCATATGACAATCTAGAATGGATTTCTGAAGGCACCATTTCATTGACCATTCAAGTGGGCCTGGTTATCCAGGATACATTATGTCATGTTGTTGATCTTGACCTTCCCTTCAACATCCTCCTTGGACGCCCATGGATTCATTCTATGCAAGTCGTCCCCTCCACCTACCATCATAGCATCAAATTCCCATATAACGGCACTGAGATCACTATCTGCGTAGATCCCAAGCCCTTCGCATACTACAATGCATTGGAAACATCCTTTCCACATTCTAATCATTGTCTCGGGATTGATATTGGCACCTCTATCGCCAGTTCATCTCAAACCCGCTTAGACCCAGAAACAATCCTTTCCTCCACCCTTTCCATAGTCAAGATCAACAACAAAGGTTGTGGTGAGTACAGTTTATCTGATGCCTTCACAGTTGGGGCACTGTTAATTGATCCACACACTCAAGGCCGCTAACCTAATCTAAACAAGATAGAACCAAAGAAAACCAAGGTGCTACAATTTGGTCCTACCACTTTTATCTCAAAGGGTACTTTAACTAACCAGGAAATGACATCAAACATCAACCAATGGCTCTATAAAGATCCATCACCCAAGGACACAAGTCGCCTCAATTACTTCAAATGTAAATACCCCGTAACTCACAAGCTGGTGACAGAAAAATGGAACTACCAAGGAGGTGGCCTTGGTTATGAAGAGCAAGGAATGAAAGATCCTATTGTACCTACCTGACTAGAAAAGCGCCTAGGCCTTGGCATGGGCTCTGACACGAATGGGGGCACCAACGAAAACATCTATCCCTCTTATCCTTCCCTGGGCGAAATCACTGACATCGAAGATATCCCAGAAGAGAAAGTTGTGAGAGCCTATGACGATGTCTTTGACGATGAAACCTTCTTGGGAAATTCTTTCCTGCACCAAATTTCCATTCTCTTCATTGACCTTCCCCTCCGTCATCCTGAACTCGTAGACTGGGACCAACCAAGTGTCGTGCACATTGACGAGTTGCAAAGTGAGGACGCGCTCCTAAGCTTTATGGGAGCAATTGAACAAAGCAATGACTGGGGGAAAAACTTAGCATATGTCTACAAACTAGACCCAAAGGCATACTTTGGGGAAGAGGAGAACTTCAGGGCAAAAATGAAGAAGAAAACAAAAATAAAAAAGAGAAAAATTGATCCCCTAGTGAAAACCCCTCTGGGGCGCTATATGATCATGAAATAGTAAAAACAAAGGGCGTATCCCCTGGTGAAAACCTCTCTGAGGCACTAGAGGATGAAGATTCTCCTCTTCCTTTGATCCATGATTACAGGCCCAAACAATCATCGATTCTCATTGAAGAAGGAAAACCTGTCAACTTGGGTACCAAAGAGAATCCTGCCATCACATACATAGCAGCATCTCTAACTGAAGCAGAAGAAAGTGATCTTGTCACTTTATTAAAGGAATCCATCAACAAGTTTGCATGGTCTTACTCCCACATGTCGAGATTAGACCCCAACTTGGTGGTTCACCATTTTGCAGTGGACCCAAACATCAAACCTGTCAAACAAAAGCTCAGGAAGATGCACCCTAAAGTGGCACTACTTGTCAAAGCAGAGCTCAAGAAGTTACTCCAAGCCAAGATCATCCTCCCCATTGACTATTCTAACTAGATTTCTAACATGGTGCCCGTCTCTAATCCTGATAAATCAATCAGGATATGTACATATTTTAGAGATCTCAATAAGGCATGTCCCAAGGATGATTTCCCATTGCCAAACATAGACATGATTGTGGATCTCACAGCAAGACATGAAATGTTGTCACTCATGGATGGATTTTTTGGATATAATAAAAAACACATCCATTTGATGACTCAACACCTAATCCTGTCTGGTATAAAGACAACGAGTACTATGAATATCACCATGTTAAGGGACATACCACCCTCAAATGCATGAAGTTAATCATTACATCCAGGATCTCATCGACCACAAAGAGATCGAAGTGGACTCTCCTGCCCAACCATCGCCAAACACGGGCCTTAAAATCTATCAAAATGCATTCCATAAACACACTTCAGGTACAGGCCCAGGCAATCCTACTCAGTCCTCTGATCAAGGGAAGGGTAAGCAAGGAGAAAATGCCGACAGAAAATATTATACCAATACATATATCAACTACGATAATCTCATCGCCTGCATATCCCAAGTCTAGTCCTTCGTCAATGTCATCCATGTCAAGGGTGTCGATAACCAATGCGCAGTTACCACTCATAGAGGAAGAATAATAGTTGTAGGTGTCGGTCCCACTCCATCTGTTGGTACCCAATACAACATTTTGGAACACCTAGGGAATACTCTAGGCCAAATTTTTATCCTGGATCTCCTCTGCACTTCACCCACCTATCAAGAGATCCTTAATAAATCCCTACAAGACTCCTGTGTTCCCAGCGACATCAACCTCACTAAATTCCAGAACCTTTTCAGACACTTGTCTGCATCTTGTGGGGTCTCCTTTAAACCAACAGATGTACCCTCAGAAGAACCCGATCATAATCTTCCACTCCGTATTGCTGTCATGGTTAAATATTTTGCCATCAAACGGGTCATGATAAATAATGGTTCGGCCCTAAATCTGTGTGCTATAAAATTCATAAAATAGTTGGGTTGCACTGAAGTTGATATCACAAATGATGTCATCATAATCAAAGCATATGACAATCTAGAATGGATTTATGAAGGCAGCATTTCATTGCCCATTCAAGTGGGCCTGGTTATCCAGGATACATTATTTCATGTTGTTGATCTTGATCTTCCCTTCAACATCCTCCTTGGATGCCCATGGATTCATTCTATGCAAGTCGTCCCCTCCACCTACCATTAGTGCATCAAATTCCCATATAACAACACTGAGATCACTATCTACGTAGATCCCAAGCCCTTCGCATACTGCAATGTGTTGGAAATATCCTTTCCACATTCCAATCACTGTCCCAAGATCGATATTGGCACCTCTATCACCAGTTCATCTCGAACCCACTCAGACCCAGAAACAATCCTTTCCTCCACCCTTTCCACAATCAAGATCAACAACAAAGGTTGTGGTGAGTATAGTTTATCTAATGCCTTCGCAGTTGGGTCACTGCCAATTGATCCACACACTCAAGGCCACCAACCTAATCTAAACAAGATAGAACCGAAGACAACCAAGGTGCTACAATTTGGTCCTACCACTTTTATCTTAAAGGGTGCTTTAACTGACTAGGAAATGACACCAAATATCAACCAATGGCTCTATAAAGATCCATCACCCAAGGACACAAGTCACCTCAAATACTTCAAAGGTAAATACCCCGCAACTCACAAGCTAGTGACAGAAAAATGGAAATACCAAGGAGGTGGCCTTGGTTATGAAGAGCAAGGAACAAAAGATCCTATTGTACCTACCCGACTAGAAAAGCGCCTAGGCCTTGGCATGGGCTCTGACACGAATGGGGGCACCAACAAAAATATCTATGCCTCTTATCCTTCCCTGGGCAAAATCGTTGACATTGAAGATATCCCGAAAGAGAAAGTTGTGAGAGCCTATGACGATGTCTTTGATGATGAAACCTTCCTAGGAAATTTTGTCATACACCAAATTTCCACTCTCTTCATTGACCTTCCCCTCCGCCATCCTGAACTCATAGACTGGGACCAACCAAGTTTCATGCACGTTGATGAGTTCCAAAGTGAGGACGCGCTCCAAAGCTTTATGGGAGCAATTGAACAAAGCAATGACTGGGGGAAAAACTCAGCATATGTCTACAAACTAGACCCAAAGGCATACTTTGGGGAAGAGGAGAACTTAAGCCACAAAAATGAAGAAGAAAACAAAAATAAAAAAGAGAAAAATTGATGCCCTAGTGAAAAACCCTCTGGGGCGCTATATGATCATGAAATAGTAAAAACAAAGGGCGTATCCCCTAGTGAAAACCTCTCTGAGGTGCCAGAGGATGAAGATTCTCCTCTTCCTCTGATCCGTGATTACAAGCCCGAACAGTCATCGATTCTCATTGAAGAAGCAAAACCTGTCAACTTGGGTACCAAAGAGAATCCTGCCATCACATACATTGCAGCATCTCTGACTGAAGTAGAAGAAAGTGATCTTGTCACTTTATTAAAGGAATCCATCAACAATTTCGCATGGTCTTACTCCCACATGCTGCGATTAGACCCCAACTTGGTGGTTCACCATCTTGCAGTAGACCCAAACATCAAACCTGTCAAACAAAAGCTCAGGAAGATGCACCAGGTAAAGTGGCACTACTTGTCAAAGCAGAGCTCGAGAAGTTACTCCAAGCCAAGATCATCCGCCCCATTGACTATTCTGACTGGATTTCTAATATGGTGCCCATCTCTAAGCCTAATAAATCAATCAGGATATGTAGAGATTTCAGAGATCTCAATAAGGCATGTCCCAAGGATGATTTCCCATTGCAAAATATATACATGATTGTGGATCTCACAGCAGGACATGAAATGTTGTCACTCGTGGATGAATTTTCTAGATATAATCAGCTCCACATTGTAGAAGAAGATCAGCATAAGATAGCATTCACAACCCCCTGGGGCATGTTCTGCTATAACATGATGCCTTTTGGCTTGAAGAACGCTGGGGCAACCTATCAAAGGGCCATGACTGTCATTTTCCATGACATGATACACAAAATTATTGAAGACTATGTCGATGATATCTTGGCAAAATCAGTTAAGAGGGAAGATCACCTCAATGTTTTGGAGTGCATCTTTGATAGAATTGGACACTACTACTTAATTCTCAACCCTAAGAAGTGTGTCTTTAGGATCACATCAGGAAGACTCCTTGGGTTCATTGTATCCAGATAAGGCATTGAAATAGATCCAAATAAAGTACAAGTTGTCATAGAGATGCCTCCACCAAAAACACTCCAACAATTATACAGCCTCCAAGGAAAGCTACAATTTGTGCGTTTTTTTATCTCTCAACTAGCAGACAAGTGCCAACCATTCACTCATCTCCTGCGAAAAGATAACACATTCAAGTGGGATCCTCAGTGTCAGAAGAGTTTCAAAAAAATCAAAGAATACTTGGCTAATCCACCCATCTTGGTACCTCCTGTACACGACCGACCACTCATATTGTATATATCTACTATTACGACAACATTGGGGGCACTCCTCGCTCAGTTGGATAATGAAGGTAAAGAAAGAGCTATTTATTACATCAGTCAGACCTTGGTGGGTTATGAGCTCAACTATTCACCTATGGAAAAATCATGTCTAGCAGTGGTCTTTGCCACTCAAAAACTTCACCACTATATGATTAGTCATACAACCAAGCTCATTTCAAAGGTAGATCCTCTCAAGTACCTACTCTCCAGGACTACTCTCACAGTCGGATGGCAAAATGGGTTATGTTACTAAGCAAGTTTGACATTCAATATGTAGACAGAAAAGCCATTAAAGGGAAAGTCATCGTCGATCAACTAACAGAAGTGCCATTGGTGGATGCATATCCTTCGACACTTAGCCTTTCTCCATCATGCCTTGTCCTTGTTGCCTTGGTCTGGAATTGGTCTTTGTCTTTGTCTAGGGGGCATAAGTGTGTTAGCTTTGGTCTCTTGGATGTGTTAGCCTTTAGGACATCCCACAAATGGTGTTTTTCAACACCACCCCAACTATAGTTTTCAATACAACCCTTGACATCGAGTGTTTTTCAACACTTATCAGTTTGGTCTTACCCTGTTTTGTCATGTGATCTTACCTTTTTGTGAGCATTCAATCCTTATCCTCAGAACTCAGTATCAGTTAACACACTTAAATTTTTAAACAGAACACTTAATGTTTGAGCTATGTCATGATCTTTTCTTTGTGTGCTGATTGTTATTGATTTTTGTTGAGTGTCCTTGTCTAATAAGTCTCTCCGGGATGCATAGCTAGAGGACTTGGGGCATGGAACATGTTTTTATTTGCTTCTAGCTTTATGCTTCACTATTTTTTCACAACCGTTCTGTTGGTCATCCTGGCCTCTATGCCTTGATGCAAGCATGGTTTTGCTATATTAAATTGGGTAAGCTAACATCATAGCCATCTTGACCTTTATGTCTTTGATGCTTATGTTAGAATCTTTCCATACTCCAATACGATATAAATCGCATTCATATGTTCATAGTTGCGCTTGTGACTAGTGATGATTGTGTGATTTTTCAATGTCCATTAATAATGGCCCAATGATGAAAATAAGTTCCCTAACATTCTCTAATGAATGATGAACACAAAGTCCTATGTTATAGTTTCTCTATTGCAAGTACACTTTTGCATTTTTGTGTAGCTTGCATTGTTAGACCTCATGTTAGTTTGCATTTTTAGGCTGCATTATGAGTTTGAGAGGGCTTTCCTTCATCTTTATTGTGGACTTTTAATCAACTATGGTCACATTCTGATCTTCATTTCCTTATCTTCTTTCGTGATCTCAATCAAAATTTTCTATCTTAAACAGTTGATTGATTATGGGGCATTCTCTTCCTTAAGGCAAATTCTCTTTCTTCTCTCCATTTCTTTCCACCTCTTCCAAACTTCTATCTTCCATTCTCTTTCACCCCACTTTTTTTCTTCTAATTCAATCTTGGGGCATAATCTTTCATGCTTGATGATCTGCCTTGGTTCTGTGATCCTTATATCTTTCATCTTACATCAAGAACCTTATCTTTAGTTTGATTATATCAAATTTATCAATTTGATGTTTCTCCTCTATCTCATTTCAATTTTGATCATGAGGGGGTTGTACCTATCAAACTTCAATCCTTGATTCAGCTTTATCAAAATCCTATCATTTGTTCCGCTTGGGGAAACCTTGCTTGAGATTCTTATCTCAGACATGTCAATTACTTATTTACAACGATGTTGACCTTGTCTTTTTTGCAATCAGCTTATCTTTGTTCTGATGTTAATTACTTATTTACAACGGTGTTGATGTCTGTGTTGTTTTGTGATCCCAAATCGATCTCACACTTCAACTGCATTCTTTGACTACACGTGTTCCCAGAATGATCACACATTAGTCAAAGAGGGGCAAATGTATGCACCCTAAAATGGTCGCCTGGACTATGGGCCCCCATTTATCAATTTATCAAATTCCTGAATCAATAATTTGCAACATTTTCAATTCAAATCAATTTCCTTGATCAAATCGTAATTAATTCAATTATTTCAATATTTCCTAAGGTTTGATCATTTTTATTTAATTAAAAGATTTAATCTCCCTTTTAATTAAAT
>MU214424.1:217423-254223 GCA_018584345.1 Thuja plicata | reverse complement strand
TTAAATAAAATTCTTCTAATTTATTTAATTGAAAGAAAACCCCTCTTTTAATTAAATAAATAAAATCCCCACTTAAAGCACTTTATTTGTTGAAAAAGGCAATAAATTAAATTAAATTAAATAAAAACCCCTTTTTCATCACATCTTCCTAAATGGTGGGATTTTTGCCTCTTAATCATAGCCTTTGATTTTTGCCTCTTAATCCCAACCGTTCACTCTCCTATAAAAGAAAATCTCTCCTTCTCATTTGATAATCATCAATTATCAATCAATCATCAATCATATTAGGTTTTCATTGTATTGTTATGCAGTAGGTTTGGAGAGCAATTTTGGAGGAGGATTTGAGCATTTAAGCTTGGATATTGCAACTTCTCTCTTCTTGTCTTCTTCTTCTTGCATCCATGGCTCCTCATGTAGATTAGATTTGTGTTTATTTCCATAGATTAAACTTGCATTTGTATTTCCTTTCATAGATTAATCATGCATTGTTATCATTTAGATTAATTTCCTTTCATGCATTGCAATCATATAAAGTAGATCTCATTTTCATGCATTTTAATCTCTCATTTCATGGTGTACTTGCATAGGCACTAACTAGGTCAATCTGAGGGCCTCCATTTCAAACCTTTGCACTCCATGACTAGAGAGCTATGGATCGATATTTGAGGCCTCATTTTTTAGCAACCTTGGATGGAATGATTCATAGAAGTGTGTCAACATTTTAGCACACAGTTACTACCTAAAGATGCTTTTGAGTATCTCATAGGTAAATTAAGGGTTCTTCCCCTATCCAATGTTCACTAAAGAGCATGAGGCATGTTGCATCAATTATATATTTTATTAGAATATCTATTGCTGAATTAATGTTAGTATGACACACTTTAGGTGATTCCTGAAGTTGTGAAAAGATTTTTGTATGCAATGATTTATGAGTACATATCAGCTATAATCCACTACTGGATCAAGTTTTCAGGAGTATGACTTTTTGGCATCATTGTCAAAGAGGGAGAGAATGAATTTATGACATTTATTCTTAAGGGAGATATTAATGAATTGGGAGAGAATGAATTGTTGGTATTTACTCATGAAGGAGAATCATAATGTATGCTACAAAAACATAAGATTTATCCAAGAGGGAGATTCAAATTGAAAGTTTAGAGATCAAAGTGGAAACATAAATATCAACTCAGAGGGAGGTCAATTATGGATTTGAGTATTGTCATTATCAATTGCTATAACACTTTTATATTGGTTGCCATCAATGCCAAAGAGGGAGATTGTTAATCAACTGATGAAGTTCTGATGGAGATGATGAAGACCGAGTGATACCAAGTATCATGATTGTAGAAATGGTTAGATCAGTTGTTGTTTTGTCATTGATGTCAAGCAATTAATTAATTGATTTTTATTATGTTACCATATCTTAAGAGGATAAGTTAATTGGGTGAAAAATACAGATCAAACAATGACGAAGTAATGATGATATAGTTGTTTGCTACTATATATTTGATGTTATCAAATTGGTACAATTGATTGATTAAGTCGGAAATTGCAAAGAGTTAAAGTTATGACTAAAAGAGTTACTTTACTGAGCTAGATAGAGTCAGTTGGTAGAATGTTATGTAAGTCGGTCACAATTACCACACACTAAGTGAAAGTCAAGAACCAAGCACCGAACATGAGTTAGACACGAAGCAGTGAATGAAGACAATTACCGAGTTGCAAAGCAAGTATTACTGAGTACAGGATATTGATAATAAATGATGATAAGATCAAATTTAATGTGAAGCAATGATGAGATGGATAAGGATAAGAATTAAATTAATATTGTTAGAAGATCTACGAATGTGAAAATTGAATGAGAAGATCTAAGGCAAAGATCAAGCAGTTAAACCTAATTATGAGAGTTCCAAGAAAAGTTCAAGTTCCGAGGTAAAAGTGAAATGGTTTACCAAGTTGTGAATTACGAAGATGATCGAATGACTGAGTGCAAATGATGGAAAATCTAATTAAGGAGATTAAGAGGCAAAAGTATGTCTATATAAAGAATAAGAAATTAATAGAGAAAGTGTAATGTTGTTGGCGATTTGAACAAAGAAGAAGAAGAAGTTGAAGAACCACATTTACCGAGCAGAACAAAGAAACAGAGATTGGAGAATCTATAGTCTGAGAAAGAGATTAATGGAGTATGTGATGTCAGTATTCAATTGAGCATAAAGGATCTGACACAAGTGAAGGTAGTTGCTATATTTACAGATCAATGTTTACTGTTGCTTATTAGTATTTGTAACAGAGAAATCTCTTAACAAAGTGGATTTAATCGTCCTATTTATAAAACCTATACTTAGGTGGCATTAAAAAAGAGTGTTTAAATACCTCTAACAAGGACACTTTTAACAGAGTGAAGATCTTAACAGATTCAAGGTAAATCCTCGGTCACATTTAGCAAATGTGTTTTGTAATCTTTAATAGGATAAGTTCTTAACCGAGCATACTTCAGAAGGGTATATTTTTATTATGGGTCACAATTCCCACAAAGTTTTTTCCAAAATTGGGCTTCCTCATTAAATGTGGTGCCAACCTAGTTAAATCTGGTGTTAATTGAGTTAAATCAGGAGTTAATATGATGTTACTAAGTTATTTGTTGAATTGGTTACTACTATATTCAGTATTACCGAGTGAATCAATGAGTTTTGTTTTAAGTGTTTAATTCTGATTTGTCTGATTCACCCCCCCCCCCTCTCTCAATGGACCAACATTGGGCTCCATGAATTGTCTTGAAATGCATTAGGATCAAAAGTTGTTCAAAATATGCAAAATTACAAAAGTTGCATTTTGCACTTGTCGGATTTCCAACTTCTCCAACGGTCTGAAACTTTTGAAAAATAGTTGGGAATGTTGGGAAAAGCCTAGATATACTTGATTGAACCAAATTCAATTGAGGAGAATGATGTCTACAACTTTTTGGTGTTGATGAAATAAATAAGACAATTCTAGTTTATCAGGGTTCAACAAATTCTCATGGTGTTTTGCATCTTGTGTTTTATTGTTTGATTTGAAGACTTACGTGTTGGAGAATTCCTCTGGGATAATTTCCTAACTAGTATAGTCTGGGGTTTGGATTCATTCATTTGAGGAATTTTTTAACAGTTTCTCTGCCAGGCATCTGTGATACAGTATAAGGATTCCATACAAGAATGGCCCTAACTTGAAATCTCACCAGTGGATCACTACAGCCACTTGGGGAATGCAAGTTAGGGAAATGTGTTGTAGGATTCCATAGTTTAGGGACTGGAAGTCATCGAAAACCATTTTCAAAACCAAGCCCTAGGCCAAGCATAGCCATGTGCTTACTCACAGTTTTGGCAGATTGAGTGTGCAAGAAGACTTTGGGAGTGGATTGATCAAATCCAATGGTGTATTGGGTGCATTGGAACCTTCAAGGATATGTTACAAGCATTGGATTAGCCTTAGGGTCTGACTGGTGAAGACTTCCTTTGAAAAGGAGGGCTAATTAGGGCTACTAGGTCTTATAGGCCTAATAGGGTTTGGTGATTGATTAAAATAGTCAAGGCTCTGCTTTGGGGGTTTGGTTTATTTCCCAAAAAGGTGTTAGGATATGTGATTCTTTGATAAGGTCATTTGGGATTTTTAAGAGTTATTCTTAGAAAACCCTTTGAATAGGGCTACTAGCTGGGCAGACCTACAAGGGCTTAAAATACTATTTTTGAATTTAGGGGTATTTTTGACTCTATAAACCCTATTGTATGTTCCAAGTAAGATAATTGAAGGAATGGGAAACTAGGTCCACTCCCTAACGACCAGGTTTCCTTCCTTGCACACCTAGGTGACCAAAAGGGACAAAGGATTGATTGGCTTTTGATATAAGAATGAACAATAAGATGTGTTCATTGAAATTGTTTATGGTTGGATAAGAGAAGGAAATTTGAAGGTTTGGAGACCCTTTTCTAAGAACATACCCTTGCAGAGGTTTTAGTAACCTATCTTTGAAGATTGGACTACCTAGATTGAAGGGCTCTGCATAAAAAACTGTCAAATATGAGAATATGAAGCTTCAATGCATCTAACTAAAAATAATGTGAACACCTTACTAAATAAAAATAGTAGAACTTGAAGGCATGTAAGTAATGCATACAATGAGAACAAGAAATAACTTGATTGATGAAAACATGATATAAGTACAAACAATGTGACATACCATTCAATGTTAACTTAAGAATGCATACAATCAATGTAAGCTTAGAAAATGAGTAGAATCATTGTGACAAATAATTCAATGACAAATTATGAATGTGCACAGTCAATGTAAGCTTAAAAAATGAGTAGAATCAGTGTGACAACTAATTTAATGACAAATTCTGAATTTACATAGTCAATGTAAGCTTAGCAAATGAGATGAAGTTTTGAGAAAATGATGCAAGGAAGGTGAAAAAACAATTGAAAAATAAAAATAATACAAAAAACCAAATGAATACAGTAAATATTAAATCATATTGTCGACAATGTACTATATTTATTTGACATTCAATGTAATAATGTTGATTAAACACATAAATAGTTGAAACAAACAAGAAGCTCTTTAGCGAAACAATACAATATCTTTCCATGATTAAACTAGCAACTCTAACATCATATGGACAATGTACCCTATTTATTTGACATTTCATGCAATAATCTCACATAATTAAACTAGCAGCTCTAATAATCTTACATTAACATTTCATGATTAAACTAACAAATTTAATCATATTGTCGAGCATGAACTATATTTATTTGACATTCGATGTAATAATTTGATAGTGTGATATGAGAATAAATTGACATACATAAACCCTCAATTGAATACAGAGAAAGGGTTGAAAGAAAAAAGAAACTGTAAAAACAAATGAAACCCTAATTCTTTGACATTATACCCTAATTATTTTACTTTGTACCCTAAATCTTTGACATTCCATGCAATAATGAAAATGTATGATGAAAAACTTATGGACCGAGTGAAACCCTATTGTGAAAATGCATAAATGGTTGAAACAAAAAAGAAACCATATAAGTGATAGAATACAATAAAATTTCATGATTAAACTTGCAACTTTTATCAAATTTTTGACACTCTACCCTATATCTTTGCATGTCATGCAATAATTATACATTCTGCTCAAAATATAGAATGAACCAACTCAAACCCTCGATTGAATACAAAGAAATGGTTGGAACAAACATGAAACTGTTAAACCAAATGAATAGAGTGAGACATTATCACCATTTTACAATTTTTATTTTACTGCAAATCATTACAATGATAAACCGTAAAAGAAAAAGAATACAATATCTTTTCATGATTAAACTAGTAGTTGTAATCATAATATTGACAATGCACCCTGTTTCTTTGACATTTCATTCAATAATTTCAATGATAAACCCTGCGAAATCATTGGTATCTGTGAGGCGGTGAAGGACTCCCTCACCTGTGAAACCCTTGTCACACACAGACAAACCCTCGTCACATGCAGAGAAATTACTTCGGCGAGAAGCGTTTGTGGGACATGAAGTTTCAAGAATATGGTAGAAAGAAGGTGAAATAAACATGGTTTTAGGGCTAGCTGTGGATAGGTAATGACTTGAGTTTTGGCGGTTACGTAGCAGATGAGGAGCAAGTAACGTGTAACCGCGATGATTGTGTAGGGTCCTCCATGGGGTATTATGTAATGTCCCCTTTCTAGAATATAATTTAATAATAATAAATAATAATATTAAATATAAAATAATATAATGTTTATAATATAATATATCATAATAATATGATATATAATTGATAGAATAATATAATATTTTAATGAATACATAAATGAATTCAATATATATTATTAAATATATACGTAAAATTGGAATATATAATTTGAAATATATATATATGTATATATATATATATATATATATATCAAGTATTATTATTTTTATTATATATACTAAACATTATCATATATAAATATCAATCTGCTAGCACAATATAAAACTTATAATATAATATACATGGTGGCCTTTGTTGGTTGGTAGCTCGCAGGCTTCGTGCCTCGCTGGGCTACCTCGCAGGTCTGAAACCTCCATAAAAAAAAACATTAATAAAAGTAATAAAGTCAATGAACCAACGCCTTGACCAACCACGACCTTAAAGGCCGCTACTCTCTTCCCCTCCATGTAACTATAAGAAGGAGAAGGCTCTTAATACAGGGGAACCATAATATACACAAGTCTATATTACTAACGACAATCAAACACATGTTGGTCAATCAATAAGAAGCAATCTTATAGCAATTAAAAGATTAGTGATGGAAAAAAATAAGGAATAAAAGTTACAGTCAACAGTAAAAGAATCCAATCGAATTACAACCTAAAAACCAAGTATATAAAGGCACCTCCAAGTGCGTTGGTTTTGGTAAGAAATATTTTAATTCATTTGGTAATAATATAGTTCATATAAATATATATAGGTTGTTGTTCATAAGAATGAATCGGAATTATCGACACTGGATATTATATGTATATTTATATATGGTAAATAAATATTATATGTGTATGTGTGTGTATTAACGCTAATGGAAATAAAAATTATTTATAGGTACATAGTAAATATATAGATGCAATGTTAATAATCATATATTGTTAGCTTGCTTTCAGCACCCCATTAAAAATTTTAAAATCAATCTTTCTATCTTTGATTTTCATGTTGAGTATTGGTAAGTTCAAATACAACCAAGTTTAGTGCAGAGGTTCAAAGATTTAGAATTCAAGTTCGAAGCACAAGTTCACTTTGTTGAACCACTTTGAACAGAGTTCAAAATGGTTCAAACTGGTTCAAGAGGTTCGAACTGGTTCAGGCAGTTCGCAGGTTCAAAGCTTCAGTTCAAAGGTGCAGTTCACAAGGTTCCACAGGTTCGATGGAAAATTTCAAAAGGGTAAATTATAAAGTTAATCTTCAGAATAGTTCAATGCACTTTACTAGTTCATAATGGTGCAGAGAGTTCAACCAGTTCAAATTCAAATATCCAAGGTTTAAAAGTTTCATAACGTGATGACTCCCCAAATTTAGCAAAAGGTTACATACACATGAAAAAGATGACCCCAAGTTAGTTACATCAAATAATGTGAAGAAATTTCATGGAGGTATTAAATAAGTTGAATCTCATGGAATTATAAAGAAGAATCAGATGACATATGGGAACACCATCATATTAAAAAAATTATAATAAAAACTTGTTTCTTTTGACACCATTTTGAAAGAAAAATGAGTCTCAATGCAGGGAGCATATCTTTTCATTAAACTGTTGAATTTGGCCAATTCTGTAATATATTTTGGATGGGAAAGTGATGCCAGATATCACAAGAGAGATTATTGAAATTGTATTGTCTCCAAAATATATTGTTTACTAAGTACGAGTCTATCCAAGGTGACCAGCAACCACGAATCTGCTAAATCCAGAGAAATACAATCATATTTTAGGGGGCATAAATTTTAATCCAACCATTGGATCAAGCTAATTTTCAGACATGTTTTATCAATCCAAATTATATAAATCCTCTCCAAAGTATTTTTCTATACTCTTTATGGATCGAAAGTTATGGATGTCTGAGTGAACTACTATCAAAACTGCCAATGACTCATGAAATGATGATAACTCTTCATCACCAGCAAATGCCACTTGTCCAAATATCATTTGAAACATTGAATTATATCTTTATAAACTTTGCATAAATATTTTATGAAGATATAAAATTAAAAATGCAAGGGATGTTATCGGAAGGAAAGAAAAAGATTAAAAAGTTTGAGTGGAAATAGTTTCAAAGAATCAATTAATATAACTGACAAACATGATCAGGGCAAGAAGATAAATATGCCAAAAAAAAAGAAAGTTGGATGTTCCAAATTTTCTTCCGAAGAGACTTTGTGCTGTGGTCAGAGGTTTTTTTGTTTGTGTTTGTAATTGCAGAGGGAGAAAGGACAACATTCTTTTGTTTTCAAATTTAGTTTTCTGTGTAGTTGGGAATGGTTGCATTTTGGCTACCATTTTGTATCAGAGGGTAGATGTAATACATTTTTAATCTTTGATTTTGGAAGTATTCATTTATGTTTCTATTAAACTTTGTGTTAATTCAATTACTTTTGATAAATTCCAGCTACTAATGTCTTTTCGTGTATAAAAAGAAATCTTTGAATTTCATGTATCACATAATTTGAAATAAAGCTTGATCTTTCTTTCCATCTGTTATTTTTAAGTGTTGGGCTAGGAATCTTTGAGTTCTCATTTTGTATTTACCTATTTGTAAATTGTCACATTTATCCCATGTTTATGGATAGATGGTTTCTTGCCTTCCATGCCTTTTGGTTAAAGGCATACTAGTAATTTCATTCTTTGAATATCTTCTGAGGGAGTTGTACCTCTTAGAAATTCAGAGGGAAGTGATTACCATACACTTACCCAACTATTGTGGATTGTTTGTCTCCAAGAAAGGGTGATAGAGTTAATCTTGTGAGTGTTTTTGAAGGAGACAAATTTGTTCACCAACAGATTTTGGTGACTCTGCTGGGGAACGAAAGTGAAAGATCAGTAATTTCTTTTCTCGGTAAAATTTTTTATTATTATCTCTGCAAGAAGAGATTGGCGACTCTATTCCAGCTTTCAAAATTTTTGGTGAAAGAGTTCATTATTTTATTTTTCCAAACTAGAGGTACCTCCCCTAGGATGAAGGTTGGTGACTTTGTTGAAGAAGAATGCTAGGAAGCCTTTGTAACATATCAAACAAATTTAAAAGATTGGGTTCCAACAAGTAATGACGATATCTCAGATATATTTATCTTTATTCCCCCATTCAAAAACAATCCCATCAGAGAAGTTACAAGAGATGTGGTGAAACAAGTGGGGTGGTTGAAATCTTTTTATGGTTCTATTGTCATCAAGAGAAAATCTGTCATGCAAAAACCATCAACAAGCAAGAAGGAGCAAAGTGATGTTGAAGAGCTTGTAAATTCAAATGACAAGGATTTTATCACAATCTTTCTTCAGCCCAGAGGTAGAATCTCTCAATTCCATAGGTATGGAATGTTATCTAGATTCAAGTAGTTCTAATAATAAAGATTTTCAAATTAGTATGTAGTAGTGTGAGACTTCTAGTTTCATTGAAGGGACAAATAAGGATGATTCTTTGCATTTTGAAATTTGTAATCAACTAATTAAAGAATATGTCAATTGTGATAGTGAAGCGATATCAGATTCCCCTATTACAACTTGTGCTAATAATAAGATGACATATGGTAATGATAAATATTTATCTAATCCTAAAAAAAAATTCTACAACGTGAATGATGAGGTGGAACGGGAAAATAATCATGTCTATGAGATGCCACAACAACAAGAAAGATCAATTATCAAAGAAGAGAACCCCACTGTGAAAATTACAGAATATAGAAATGGGGTTGAGCACCATGATGATTTGATAAATGAAGAAATAGATGGGATGCTTGGTATGCATAATGATGATGTGCTTCTTTCATGAAATAAATTAAGTATTCCGGTAAGAGCAGATTTTGTTCTTAATAAAACATCTGGCTTTGCTAAAGTATGTCATAATGCTAGAGATTATGTAAAACATGATGATCTTGGTAGAATTTATTTTGAAGATTATGTAGTTTCCCTTGAGGAGGTTTCTAGACATCATCTCTTTCAGCCCAAAGTTGGGAACCATTTGAGAGAAGATATGTGAAAATCCCAGAAAAGATTATAAGTTTGTGACACAATTTGGTTGTTTGGGAATGATTCTTGTGTCACTAACTTTCTGCACATTATCAGTATGGCATTCAACACCAAGGAGGTTGTTAAAGATCAGTGGTCATGGGCGGAAACTCTATTCATGCATGATCCTTTATATAGGAAGGGTGCCTTCTTTTCTCAACTGGTGGATGGTTTTGTGTAAGTACTTCTATTTCTGGTGTTGTGGTAGGATCTTCCTTCCCATGTATATGTTTGTAAATTGTTAGAATAACTAAGGGGGGGGGGGGGGGAATCAGTGGCCTCANATTGTTAGAATAACTAAGGGGGGGGGGGGGTGAATCAGTGGCCTCAAAAATTAATCCAATGATCCAACCATAACTTTATACCAAAAATATAAAACCTCTAGTTATCTTCAGTCCTACAAGATGTATGCCTTGTGTGAATCTAACATATATATATTGGTTGGTGATTATACTATTTATCCTTTTCTTAAGCTTTATCGAATAACAGTTTATCTTTTCTTAGCCTTTACCGAATATCAGTAAATAAACTTAGTGTATACTGATCAATCCTATTTTAGTAATGTGTAAAGAAAAACATCAAAGCAATGAACCATATACACATTTGACACATGGATTTTTAACATGGAAACCCTGTTAAGGGAAAAACCATTTGGGACCGGTAACCCAAAATCTTCACTCTTCTTAAGTGAGCTTGGTGAAGAGCCAACCCTGTTAAAGGTTACAAACACATTGTTAAGTGTGACCTTATTAGAGGATTTAAAACTAACAGTTTATCACTTGACCTAGAATTCACTACGTTGTCAACTTGAAAATCGTTTGATACTCCTTGGGATGTATCTCAATATATTAAGGATGGTTAAATCCCACTTTGTTAAGAGATTTTCTGAATCAATGGTTAAACTGAAATAGTAAATGATTTGTTCATAAATACAACTTTGAATTGTAGATTTTCAGATTTATTGTAAGTCCATAATACCTCTTCTGATCAATGTTCTCTTCAATTCCTTTTCTCCCCTTCTTTTTTCTCGGTGAATGTTGTTGCTTCTCTGTTGCTTGGTGTCTGCAAAATTCTTGGCTTTGTTCCTCAGCCTGTATGATCAGATCTGCATGAAGACTTCTATATTCACAAGAATTCTCTTCAACATCCCTTTTTTATAATAAATTACTTGTCTCTATATATAGACATGATTTCATTGTTCTTCTGTCCTTATTTTCTTCATTGATCAATTCTTGATCTGTAAAGCTCGCCATGCTTGCTTTAGTTTTATTATGTAAATCTCACCTTGTTTTCTGGAATAAAACATGCTTTTAAATCTCCTTCTTATCTTTAGCTTTTCACTCATCGATAGAAATAAAGTAAACAATCAGTTAACTCTAAATATAGATCTTGCTAGCTAAGTTGTTTTGTCACTTTCTAACTTTAGTTCCCATCGGTCAACACTTTAGGTGTGCTCAATGACTAGTGCAAATAGCTTGGGCATAAACTTCAGTTCTGTTCGGTGACAATTGCAGTTAGCTCGGTAATGCTTTCTCAGGTATCACTTGCTCGGGTAACACTATCCGTCGGTTAACACTGTGTTGCCCCATTTTTGTTCTGCATATCTTTAGAGAAAAATGGATTTTTAGGGCGTAGTGATGGTCTTGAAAACATTATGCAAGTGTTGAGTCTAAGTCTAGCTTTTCCTTTAGGTTAGGAGACCTTTATCAGATTTTCCCAAATCAACTTCTCCTTTGTAAGTCGGGGGAGTTTTTATCTGAGATCATGTCATATTTGGTAGGTTAAGCTCCCAAATCTGATAAAGGTCACATTTCAGAGGTTTCTAACATTGATTTTATGTGATTTCAAAATCTTTAGCTTTGATACTTCATCTTATCACATTGGCAGAAAATTGGTTCTGAGCTTCTCCTTGGTGGATAACCACATGTAGAGTGTGTTTTCTGTAGATGACAATTTTAAAAGTCTCAGCGATCAGTGGAAGTTGAAAATAGATAATTTGGGGCTAGAAAGACTATTGCACTCAAAATGAATCCCTACGGGCCAGAGGGATGATCAAATGATAAAAAATCTAAGATCAAATCTTATCAGCGAAAAAGCGAAAAATAACTTCTCTACTACTCCAACAAGCAGGTTTTGACCCGCAGGATGCATTTTCTGGCATATTGTTATACGCGAGATTTCTGAAGAAAAATCAACTTATGAGGTGAACTAAGGCATAAAGAAAGAAGATAAAACTGCCGCATATCATTTTAGCATTGTAACGAGCTAAAATTCCTCCTTGGTAGATTTCTGAGTAGGGAATGCTCCAAAGTATTTCCTAGCCCAAAGGGAAGCGAAAAAGTAATTATCTGCTACCTCCACAAAGTTATCGTTATACTTATCCAAAGTGAAAAGATGTTTCTTAATGACCCATAGAGGTAAGGTAATTAATTCAAATAAATCTATTTTTCTTCATAACGGACATTTTCATAAATGCTTAAGTATTTTCACTCATGTGGCGCAGGAAGTCGGTCGTTAACGGTAAAAAGTCAGAAGTTATAAAATCAGTGAAGTGTTGCAAACAAAAATTACCATCTGTTTGTCAAATTGCCTGAATTAAAACCCCTGGTGATAGTTGTCCCTTGATTTCATATTCCTAAGATAGATTCCTAGTTCCCAAATCAAATCAATCAAAGCATGGGCATCAGATTCATGGGATTTGATGGGATGAATGGTATCACTTCTGAAGGGCACAAAATCATGGATACTTCTATGAGGTTCTTTGAAATGAAGAGATTTCATAGCAGGTTGAATGCAAAAAGAATACATCCCATTACAGAGAAACTGAAGGAGAGTGGATTAGTCGAAGCCGCCGGCTTTCCTGTTGCAATTCAAGCACCAGAGCTTGTTCATGAATGCATAGCCCACTATAATATGGATACCAAGAAAATTCTTTTTCCCAATGACACAATTCTACTCTCTATTGATTAAGACTCCATCCAGAAATCCCTTCATATTCCAGAGCAAGTTGAATACTCAGAGATGACATATAGCCGAGCGGTCACTGAGTATGGAGAAAAGAAGACAGTATGGAAGAAGGAAATAATGAAAACATGGTTCCAAGAGTTGAGGAGCGTCAAGGGAAATTTGGCTAAGATACTATATGGCACAAACCTGAAGCCAGAAATTGTAGACATCTTGGTATTGCTTCACAGGATCAAAGGTGAGAGCGATGCACTTAATTTTGCTAAGCACCATTTCTTCCTAGTTCAGGTGATTTGCTCCCAACATAATTTCATTGATTGGGCTCACATGGTAAGATAAAACCTTTCAAATGCCCTAAATAGAGCTAAACATCAGAATGAGTTCTATATGTCCTTGGTTTTATTATATATCTTAGCTACAATTCAAATTTGGTTGGGGCTTCCTAGGCTAGAAGAATTCTCGGAGGATGTTAAAAGTTACGAATTCTTCCCATGTTTGCAATTACATAACAGTTATACTGGATATATCAAAGTTAATGATGCATTTACAATGAGACTGTGTATGGAGTTGTGAGGTTTCCCAGAAAGGAGATTTTATCCAAAAGCCATAGCATTCATTAACCAATTTGGGGGTTATTTTATCAAATTTGCGAATTTCTCATATATTCATCTTGCAGGATTTGATGATTTCCCCTTGAAGCTGCCTAGGTATCCTTACGACATGATTGTGTTGGTTGAAGTGATGAGGCAAGTAGTACAAGTGAACCTAATTTGTGCAGGTGCCATGAAAAAGGCTATAACTTACCAATGACTATTGGAGCCTACAACTGTGCGTCTCAGTCTGATGCAAAGAATGTTTTGAAAGCATTCTCAAAGAAGTTTCAATTGGAAACATATGATGTCCTAAGGCCCCAATATGATCCTGTGAACTACACCAGAGATTACTTGTAAATGGGTCACACCATTAATCATATCGATGACATAGAAGACTATTATGCCAACTGCAAGGACAATCTAGAAAGCAGAGATAAATTCTATGCAAGGTTAACTATTGAACAAATCAAAAGGTTCAAAGTTAAGATTGCGGTTGAAGGTGTAGAAGATGATGGCCAACATATGTATGATGATAAATACATGGAGAAGATTAATCCCCTCCCTATAAGCTCTGAACCCATGCTAGGTCAAGTCATTGATGACTTGCAAACCTTGATGGGTGGGATCTATAAAAGGTTAGAGCAATGGATCCAATGGACGGCGGGCAGAAGGAAGAGGTCGGAAAGGAAGCCTCCTTCTCAATAAACTCCTGCAAAAGTGACCAAGAGCACTCCTGCATCATCCTCGGTGACTATCCTGACCGTGGCTAAAGATCCACCTCAACAAGCAGGTGGAAGTGATGAACCTCTTGAAAAGATGATTCCACTAGAGAAGACATGTGTACATGGATCGCCTCCTGTCATTGGTTCAATAGAAGAAGCAGTTTCTACAGATCTGGTCAAGTCAATGAATGAGCCTATTAAAAGTGTAGAAACAAAGAAACCAGTTAAAGCTAGCACTTTGGGTACACAAGGTGACACCTTGATTCAAGATACTCCAAGGCGAGGGTCCCCTGTTATAGTAGAAGTGGGTGAGGATAGTTCCAGCACTGCAGCCATAGAATCCAATGAAGAGGTTGGAAAGCAACAGAAAGTTTCTCAAGTCACTAAATTAATTTCCTCCTCTCCTACCTTAGTAAATCCATTTGCTTCCAGACCTAAATCTACTCCTCAGGTCATCAGGAAGTTGTTTAGAGAATAATTGGTCTCTGCCACCAAAGTTACTAGTGTGGAGTCTTGGATAGAGAACACTCTAGAACACCAAAGGAAGAGGATAGAAGAAGGAGCTCCCAGCAAGGATACTCTTTCACAGGCCTTACAATACAGTACCACCATGATAAAGGTGAAGAAAGCAAAGACATTGTCTACATTAGGCCGAGATCCAGAAACAAGATACTTCACTATGGAGGTAGAAAAGCCCACAAAGGAAGGCAGGTTTGAATATTTAACTGCTTCTAACTTTGAGTTGCAGTCATTTGATATGGGGTTAGCTCATCATGATACCAAGGTCGATTGGTGGAAATCCACTAATATTGTAATTGAAGAAGAGCTTGAGGAGCTCCAGACTGCTAAAGTCCAACTTAAAGAAGAAGTCACTGAACTAACTAATTTTATCGGGCAGTTAGTTACTCCAGTTGCAAGCATTCCTAGTTCCCAAACCACTTTTTACCCCAATGCTATAGAGAATCAAGCCATCATCGCCAAGTTGCAAGAAGACAAACACTTTGGGAGAATTGGTAAAAGATGGATCGAGAGACTCAAATCTGAAGGGCTTGTAGTTATTGAGCAGCTAGGTGATACTCTCCTAAAGTTGGAAAAGGAAAGAAACAACATTGATAAGAATATGCAGACTCTCACGTCGAAAAGAGTGAAGTGTCAAGAGTGCATAGTAATGATGCATGTAGTAGTCAAAATGAAGACTAAAGAGGCAATAAAGGCAAAGATCTTGTAGAAAGGAGATGAGCCTTTAATTGAATGGCTTGAAAGGCTGGAATTTAAAACTGAGATGATCATCCAAGCCGAAGGAGGGTTGCAACAGACAAACATCAAAATCAAAGAAGAACAGAACAAAGATTTTAAACTCCTTCAGGGTCTTCACACGGATTCACAGATGAGTGGTCGAGGAAAATAAATGATCGGAGTGACTAACATGCAGAAATATTTCTCTGATTATGTAGATAAATTGGCAGAACAGTCTTCCTCTCACTTGGATAAGGTGTCGGAACTCCAACAGTTGAGTGAGTGCCTCTATAAAGCCATGGAAGAGCTGAAAGATCAGGTAGATGCGGTTAAGATGCTGGCCAAAGATCATTCTCGATGGCTCGTCAGATATACAAATATCCATATCAATAGACATGAAGAGCTTATCCCAATCATCACAGCTGTCACTGCCTATAGGGCGAAATTAGATAAGGGGAAGAAAAAAGAAGCATAAATATATTCCCTCTTATAGTAAATTTTGATAGAGCTTGTAACAGATAAATGTTTGTTTATAATTTCTAGTTAGGGAAGTTGAACCATTTCAGTTACCCCTTTTTGTAACGGTCAAACGCTGAGATGTATATGTACTATTTTATTACTTCATTTTTGCTGAGTCAAATTTGTTCATGTCTGAATGCCAATGTTTTAAATGTTCCATTGCATTTATCTTTCTGTCAATTTGAATGGTTATTTAAATTGGGTTTACAATTCAAAATTAAACTGAAGTTTTGTATTATGATTTGATACAGTTAATTGAGGGGAAATTGGGTGTCATCCATAGATTATGAGAAATGTTCTTATGAAATAGATCGATTCATCATCGTTATGTTATCATTGATTTTTCAATTTCGCATTTGCATCTTCATTATTAACCCCTGCATTACCAATTTTAGGATCTTATATGATTTATAAAGTCTTAAGATTGGCTAGATAGAAAGCTAAATCTATTTGCCTGAGCTAGTTCTTGTCTAGGCCTAGTTTGGATTACCTCTTCTATTCTCAAGATAAGAACAAACCCCCATTAAATTAGGAAAGAACAAAATTCATTGAAGATTAATCACTTAAGGGAGCTATAGCTTCAAATTCAGAGGGAAACTAGTTATTCGGTTACATTTCCCAAATGTTGTATTCGATTGTTTCTTTAATATTTAGGCATTTCAGAGTTGAAGTGAAAAAGAACAATCTGTTTATCAACAAATTTTTGGCGACTCTACTGGGGAGATGAATAGTCACTAGACCAGAAGAAATATCATGAGGAAAGATGATGCTTCCCCATGATAACATGATTCATGTGTTTCATCCAAACCTTGGATTCCAGGATGATCAAGAGGATCTCATTTCCTCACTGAATACTTTTGCCTGGAGACAAAGAAGAAATATTGAGCATTATAGAAACGCTAGTCAAGTGCTTGAACAAGAAGAAGTGAGAGCAGAAGCACTCGAAAGAGCCATTCAAAGGATAAATTTAAGAAGGGTGCAATGCCAAGTAGAACGTGGAGCTAGATTGCCAAATTAGTGGAAATCCTGGAGTCTAAAAGATTTATTAGAAGTGTAAGGAAAGAAGGTGGTATAGATCCAGTCTTTGAGAGACTTGCAGAGATTGATTTTTCTCTACTTGAAGTACCTTGTCAAAAGAATAGAAATAATAAGAGCAAGAGTAGACCTCCTTTTCCTCCCAAGCAATCATCCCTTTTCTCTACCACCTATCAAGTGCTAAGCTTGCACGGAGTAGTTTCTCCTCTTGTTGTAAACCTAAAACCTTATTTACCTTAGGCAGTTATGGCAGTCCCTTGGGCCACCGTAGTTGGTCCACTACAGTTAGTAACATATAACCCACTTCCCTTAGGATCAAGAAATAATTTTCCCAAATTCTCCGGAGATGGGAATGTTTCTACAAATGAACACATTGTTGCTTTCTTTGCAGCCATTAATATATTAGCAGTATGAGAAGAGGATGTTGTGGTCAGATTCTTCATTGAGACCTTTGTTGAGGGTGCAATAGATTGGTTTCATCACTTTCCTATCTCTTCTATTACAGATTGAGCTTCTATGAGAATGAATTTCAAAAGAAGATTTAAAACTGTCAAAGATGAGCATGCTTTGTTGACACAATTGACTTCTATAAAAAAAGAGCCTTCTATAAGCATGAATTTTTTTTTTGCTAAATTTAACAAGCTTGTTAAACGTATCCCAGCAGCTAATCAACCTACTGCATGTAATTTGAAAACATTTTTCATAAGTGCTATGCCACCTGATATCAGCTATGATTTAAGAAGGACAAACCCAACCAATTTGGATCTCGCCCAGAGGACTGTTGTAGATTTAGAAGACCACATGATCTCAACAAGGAAGTGGAAATGAGAGATACAAACTCGGGTGAGTACTAGCAATACCACATCATCAGATGAGATGATCCATAAATTATCCAATGAGTTCATTGCTTTCAAAAGACAACTTCCCAGATTTAACAATCCTTACCAGCGAAATTTTTAAGATCAGCTTGGAAGAAATAGTGATATGATAAATACCGATGGAAAAATATTAAAATTGATTGCTCCACAACAAAGGCTAGCCATAGAAGCTCCTCCCAAAAGGGGAAACATGTGTTCTTTTCACGTAACAACAGATCATGATGGAGAAAGTTACCCCGATGTAGCTCATTCCTGGTAGATGCATCAAATAGATGAATGGAATGATGGAGTATCTAGAGCTAAAATAGATTTGTGCTCACATGGCAACTCTGAAAACTTATTTTTTGAGTACGTATCAGATTCAAAACGAGATGCAGCACGTTATGCTACTATAGATGGAACATCCTATGTAGTATTAACCTAGAATCAAAAAGATAAAGCCCCTGTTTACACACCTCCACCAAAAGGTAATGAGGTGTCTACTTCTTGCTCTAAAGATGCCAACCAAGGAGTAAAATTTTTACAATCGGGTAAGGAACAAAATTATTTTGACATTATTCAATTCTGTAAAGATTCTAGAATTCAGATTTCTCCCATAGACTATCTTAAGTCCAATCATGTAGAATTACAAAATTTAGTGGACTTTTGTAAAGGGGGAACCCAAGATTTAAACCAAAATGTCATAACTTTAGTAGAAGACGAGTCTATTTTAACAGGCCTATTTAAGCAGGGAGAGTCATCAGTTTTGGCTACTTCCCTGGGGCGAAAGCCTGACCCTTTTTGTGTCATTATTTATTAATGGTTGCAAGTTAAGTAATTGCATAATAGACTCCGGTGCCTCAAAAAATGTGATGCCATCAACTGTAGCTAAGGCTTTAGGTCTCACTCTCACTAAAGCCCATGGTAGATGCTACTCCATGGATGCTAAAGAAGTCCCTTTGATTGGGCAAATCAAAGATGCCCAAGTGAATTTAGCAGCACACCCCGAGAAGAAAATATTGTTAACTATATTGGTTGCTGATATACCTGCTAGTTATGGTTTGTTGTTAAGAAAGAGTTTTTGTAGGGATCTAGGAGGAGAAATAAAGTTGAATTGGTCTCAAGCTTTGATCCCAGTAGGTAACAAAAAGATAAAATTGGTTCCTAAAGAGAAAGCAATGTTCACAGTACTAAAATCTAATGACCCTAAAGCCCAAATTCTGTACCAAGAATTAGAATTTTGCAACTACATGCTATTTACATATAATCACGATGAGGAAGTCAAACCTAGAGAGGAGAAAAATTAGTCTTCCACTGAAGAAATGTCACCATAAATTTGGACTCTTGAGTTTGATGGTAGATGTACATCGTCAGGATCTGGTGCAGGCATAGTCCTAATATCGCTAGATGGAGAATGTGAACCCATAGCTTACAAACTCGAGTTTGGGAACACCAATAACACAGCTGAGTATGAGGCCTTGCTTTTAGGAATTATTGCTGCAAAAGAGAAAGGTGTGAAAATCCTAAGAGCTCGAGGCGATGCCGAGTTAATTGTGCGCTAAGTTAAAAATCAATACTCTGAGAAGAATCATAGATTAAAAAACTATAGGAGCAGGGTATGGGACTAAATTGAAGCCTTAGACACATTCTTTATTGAATCTGTGCCAAGAGAGTTGAATTCTAAGGTAGACTCCTTAGCAGTATCAGCATCATTGCTCCTCCCTCACCCAAATTTCAAAGATAAGAAATATCAAATAGAAGTGGTGTATAGACCATCTATACCTGACAATGTAGAAGATTGGAAAGTGTTTGAAGATGATCAGAATCTCCTTCTCTTTTTAGAGAGCGGTGGTGACTTTCATAAGGATGCTCCTGGTAGTCATAAAGGAGATTGTCATGACAATCAGAGGAAAGATAAGTTAGGTATCATCCAATTGCAAGGTAATATTATCCCTCCTCATTTGGTTACACTTGAAAAACTTTTCAATAGGCATGATACCTTTGTTAAAAACAAGAGGATTGAGAGGGGTCCTGCCACTGGAAAATATGAAGTAATAAACATTGGAAGTGAGAAAGACCCTAAGATGATCAACATTGGGAAATGTTGTACTAAGGAAGAAAGGGAAGAGGCCAGAAATCTTTTCCTAGAATACCAGGATGTCTTCACATGGAGTTATGAAGACTTAAAAAGCTTCATGGATAGAAAATTCAAACATCAAATTCCTCTAAAGCTCGACACTGTTCCATTCAGGAAAAAACAAAGGAATTATAACCCCAAGGTTGCTGATGCGATATTCAGGGAAGTTGATAAAATGCTTAAGGCTAAGATCATATATCCTATCCATCATTCTACTTGGGTAGCGAATATAGTGCCTGTGAGAAATAAAAATGAGGAAATAAGAATCTGCGTGGACTTTAGAAACCTTAACCAGTCTTCCTTGAAACATAATTACGCTCTTCCCAACATGGATCACCTATTGCAGACTGTGGTTGGAGCTGAGATGATGTCCATGTTGGATGGCTTCTCGGGGTACAATCAGATAGAGGCGGAAAAAGTATATCAACACAAGACGACCTTCACTACTCCATGGGGCACTTTTGCTTATCATAGAATGTCATTTGGGTTAATCAACGCCAAGGATACCTTTCATAGAGGTATGGATCTTTCTTTTAGTGATATGAAAAATAAAATAATTGGTATGTATCTGGATGATCTTACAGTGTTTTCTAGAAAAAGAGTAGATCACATAGGATTTGAGGAGAGTGTTGCAAAGGTGTAGAGAAGATGGAATCTCTTTAAATCCCAAGAAATCAGTCTTTTGTGTGACTGAAGGGAAATTAATGGGACACATCGTTTCTCAAGAAGGTATAAGAATTGATCCAGAAAGGGTTAGAGAAATCCAGCAACTGAGCTTACCTGTAAATAAAACTGGAGTAAAATCATTTTTTGGTCAGGTAAATTTTCTTAGAAGGTTTCTCCTAGATTTTTCAGAAATTACTAAATGTATAGTGGATATGATGAAAGGGAATGTGAATTTTAAGTGGAATGACCTTGGCAAAAAATCCTTCAAAAATATTAAGAGCGCCATAGCCAACGCCCCAGTTTTGTGCCACCCAAATTACAAGGAAGATTTCATAATTTATTGTTACTCCTCTAAGCATACTTTGTCAGCTATTCTCATGCAGGAAAACGAGGAAGGGGTTCAAGCTCCCATTGTCTTTATCAGCACACCTCTAAAAAATCATGAGTTGAAATAGTCTCAGACTGAGAAACATGCTTTCGCAATAGTAAAGGCTTTAAAGAATTTTAGATTCTATATTTACACTCTCACTCCCTTGTATATGTGCCTGACATTGCAGTAAAAAGTGTATTGACACAACAAGACATGGGATGTAATAATAGAGGAGCATGGATGGCTAAGACACAAGAATATGACATAGAAATTAAACCCGCCAAGTTGGTGAGAGGAAATGCAATGTGCAAAGCAATAGCAGAAAATCAAGTGGATGAAGATCCTGAAATGACATGATTGGTTTTGGCAGTGAGTATGCAAGACCCCTGGTTCAAAAATATTGTATATTTTATGGTGTATGGTGAGTGCTCCGAAGGATTGACTCTGAAGCAAAGAAGATATTTAAAGCTGAAAGCCTCTAAATATGTTATTTGGGAGGATAGGTTGTACAAGAGGTCGATAGATGGGACTTTCCTCCGGTGTGTAGACAAACAACAGCAGGAGAAACTGTTGAAGGTGTTCCATGATGAAGCTTGTGGGAGACATTTTTCTTCATTGGTTACTGCGTTCAAGATATTGAGACAGTGTTATTATTGGTCAGGAATGTTTATGGATGCATATCATTGGGTAGAAAGATGTGAGAAGTGCAAAATGTTTACTGGAAAGCCACAACTAGCAGCTCTTCCCCTTAGACCAGTGATAATTGAAGGTCCCTTTCAGCAGTGGGGTCTTGATTTTATTGGCCCTATAAACCCTACATCTAGTGTGGTCCATACCTATATAGTCACTGCAACAGACTACTTCATGAAATGGGTGGAGGCGAAAGCAACTAAGAGAACTACCTCCAAAGTAGTATGTGAGTTTATTAAAGAAAACATCCTGGTAAGGTTTGGTGTACCTATCAAGTTAGTAATGGATAATGCCGCATATTTTTATTCTTGGGAAATTACTAAAAAAAAAATTTAAGTATGGAATTATGATCAATCACTCATCTGACTATTTCCCACAAGGAAATGGTTAGGCTGAATCCAACAAAAAGAACTTGGTAAACATTATGAAGAAGCTCGTGGCAGATAATTAGAGAACCTGGCATAAGAAAATCCATGAAGCACTCTGGGAAGATAGGGTAATCCCCAAAAGAGCTATTGGCATTTCCCCCTTTGAACTTGTCTATGGAATTGAAGCCAGTCTTCCATTGCCGTTGGAATTGGCAACTTGCAAATTAAGGACAACAATAGAAGATGGTATATATGAAGATGGTTTAGAAAAGAGAATCCTATACTTAAACAAGCTTGAAGAGGAAAGGGAGAAAATGGTAGATCACATCACACAACATCAAATGCATGTGAAGAATTTGTTTGATAAAAAAAATAGACCTCAGAAATTTATGGAAGGAGATATGGTGCTGCTATGGGACAAACGTAGGGCACCTAAAGGTATGCATGGAAAATTTGAGACACTGTGGATAGGGAACTTCAAGATTCATCAGCATTTGAGAAGAATTCTTTTAAGTTGACTTATCTAGATGGCGAGAAACTACCCCTGAAATACAATGGTCAGGACTTGAAGCTGTACCAGATCTGAATCTAAAATAGGTAACCCCTGTATTGTACAATAGTTACACTTAGTTCCTATTTTTATTTTCCTTAGTTAGGTTTCCTTTCCCTATTTTGCCTTAGTTTTGTTGTGAGCCACCTTTTTATTAAGCTTTGCGAAACTAGAGACTTGAGTTCCTTGCTTGGACATGTGAATGTCCAAGTCCCCAGACAGAGCCAGTTGTTGCCCCATTTTTGTTCTGCATATCTTTAGAGAAAAATGGATGTTTGTGCATAGTGATGGTCTTGAAAACATCATGCAAGTCTTGAGTCTAATTCTATATTTTACTTTAGGGTAGGAGACCTTTATTGGATTTTCCCAAATCAACTTCTCCTTTGTAAGTCGGGGGATTTTTTATCTGAGATCATGTCATATTGGGTAGGTTAAGCTCCCAAATCCGATAAAGGTCACATTTTAGAGGTTTCTAACATTGATTTTATGTGATTTCAAAATCTTTATCTTTGATACTTCATCTTGTCACATTGGCGGAAAATTGGTTCTAAGCTTCTCCTTGGCGGATAACCAACTGCAGAGTGCATTTTCTACAGATGACAATTTTAAAAGTCTTAGCGGTCAGTGGAAGTTGGAAATAGATAATTTGGGGCTAGAAAGACTATTGCACTAAAAAAGAATCCCTACGGGCTAGAGGAATGATGAAATGATAAAGAATCTAAGATCAAAGCTTATCAGTGGAAAAGCGGAAAATGGCTTCTCTACTACTCCAACAGGCGGGTTTTGACCCACATGATGCATTTTTTGCCATATTGTTATATGCCCGATTTCTGAAGAAAAATCAACCTATGAGGTGACTTAAGGAATAAAGAAAGCAGATAAAACTGTCACATATCATTTTAGCATTGTAACGAGCTAAAATTCCTCCTTCACGGATTTCTGAGTAGGGAGTGCTCCAAAAGCATTTCTCTGCCCAAACATAAGTGGAAAAGTAATTATCCGCTACCTCCAAAAAGTTACTATTATACTTATCCAAAGTAAAAAGATGTTTCTTAACAGCCCATAGAGGCAAGGTAATTAATTCAAATAAAGTCATTTTGCTTCATAATGGACTTTTTCATAAATTCTTAAGTATTTGCACTCATGTGGTGCGAGAAGTCGGCTGTTAACGGTAAAAAGTTGAGAGTTATAAAATCAGTGAAGTATTGCAAGAAAAAATTACCATCTATTTGTCAAATTGCCTGAATTAAAACCCCTGGTGATAGTTGTCCCTTGCTTTCATATTCTTAAGATAGATTCTTGGTTCTTGAATCAAATCAATCAAAGCATGGCCACCAGATTCATGGGATTCGATGGGATGAATATTATCACTTTCGAATGGCACAAAATCATAGATACTTCTCTGAGGTTCTTCGACATGTAGAGCTTTCATAGCAGGTTGAATGCAGAAAGAATACATCCCATTATAGAGAAATTGAAGGAGAGTGGATTAGTCAAAGCCGTCGGCTTTCCTGTTGCAATTCAAGCTCCAGAGCTTGTTCGTGAATGCATAGCCCGCTATAATCCCGATACCAAGAAAATTCTTTTGCCCAATGACACGGTGATACTCTCTATTGATCGAGACTTTGTCCAGAACTCCCTTCATATTCTAGAGAAAGTTGAATACTCAGAGATGACATATAGTCGGGCGGTCACTGAGTATGGAGCAAAGAAGACAGTATGGAAGAAGGAAATAATGAAAACATGGTTACAAGAGTTGAGGAGCACCAAGGGAAAGTTGCCTAAGATACTATATGGCATGAACCTGAAGCCACAAATTGTAGACATCCTGGCATTACTTCACAGGATCAGAGGTGAGAGTGATGCACTTAATTTCGTTGAGCACCATTTCTTCCTAGTTTAGGTGATTTGATCCTAGCATAATTTCATTGATTGGGCTCACATGGTAAGCGTAAACCTTTCAAATGCCCTAAATAGAGATAAACATCAGAATGAGTTATATATGTCCTTGGTTTTATTATATATCTTAGCTACAATTCAAATTTGGTCGGGGCTTCCTAGGCTAGAAGAATTCCTGGAGGATGTTAAAATTTACGAATTCTTCCCCTGTTCGCAATTACATAATACTTATATTGAATATATCAAAGTTACTGATGCATTCACAATGAGACTATGCAGGGAGTTGCAAGATTTCCCAGAAAGGATATTTTCTCCAGAAGCCATGGCATTCATCAGCCAATTTGGGGGTTATTTTATCCAATTTGTGAATTTATCATATATTCGTCTTGCAGGATTTGATGATTTCCCCTTGAAGCTGCCCAGGTGTCCTGATGACATGATTGTGCTGGTTGAAGTGATGAGGCAAGTAGTCTAAGTGAACCTGATCTGTGCAGGCACCAGGAAGAAAGGATATGACTTCCCAATGACCATTAGAGCCTACAGCTGTGCGTCTCTATCTGATGCAAAGAATGTTTTGAAAGCATTCTCAGAGAAGTTTCAATTGGAAACATACGATGTCCTGAGGCCCCAATATGATCTCGTGAACTATGCCATAGATTACTTGCAAATGGGTCACACCATTCATCACATCGATGACATAGAAGACTATCGGGCCAACTGCAAGGATGATCTAGAAAGCAGAGATAGATTCTATGCAACGTTAACTATTGAACAAATCAAAAGGTTCAAAGTTAAGATTGCAGTTGAAGGCATAGAAGATGATGGCTAGCATATGTATGATGATACATACATGGAGAATATTAAGCCCCTCCCTATAAGATCTGAACCCATGCTAGGTCAAGTCATTGATGACTTGCAGACCTTGATGGGTGGGATCTACAAAAGGACAGAGTAATGGATCTAGTTGACGACGGGCAAATGGAAGAGGTAAAAAAGGAAGCCTCCTCAACAAACTCCTGCAAAAGTGACTAGGAGCACTCCTACATCATCCTCAGTGAATATCCTGACCGTAGCTAAAGATCCAGCTCAACTAACAAGCGGAGGTGATGAACCTCCTGAAAATATGATTCCACTAGAGAAGACATGTGGAGATGGCTCGCCTCCTGTCATTGGTTCAATAGAAGAAGCAGTTTTTACAGACCTGGTCAAGTCTACGGCTGAGCCTATTAAAAGTGTAGAAACAAAGCAACCAGTTAAAGCTAGCACTTTGGGTACACAAGGTGACACCTCGATTCACGATACTCCAAGGTGAGGGTCCCTTGTTATAGTAGAAGTGAGTGAGGATAGTTCCAGCACTGCAGCCATAGAATCAAATGAAGAGGTTGGAAAGAAACATAAAGTTTCTCAAGTCACTAAATTAGTTTCCTCCTCTCTTGCCTTAGTAAATCCATTTGCTTCCAGACCTAAATCTACTCCTTTGGTCATCGGGAAGTTTTTTATAGAAGAATTGGTCTTTGTCACCAAAGTTACTAGTGCAGAGTCTTGGATAGAGAACACTCTAGAATGCAAAAGGAAGAGGATAGAAGAAGGATCTCCCAACAAGGATACTCTTTCACAGGCCTTACAATCTAGTACCACCGTGAGCAAGGTGAAGAAAGCAAAGACATTGTCTACATTAGGCCGAGATCCAGAAACAAGACACTTCACTATGGAGGTAGCAAAGCCCACAAAGGAAGGTAGGTTTGAAGATTTGTCTGCTTCTGACTTTGAGCTACATACATTTGATATGGGGTTAGCTCGTCATGATACCAAGGTGGATTGGTGGAAATCCACTAATATTGTAATTGAAGAAGAGCTTGAGGAGCTCAAGACTGCTAAAGTCCAACTTAAAGTAGAAGTCAGTGAACTAACTACTTTTATCAAGCAGTTAGTTAATCTAGTTGCAAGCATTCCTAGTGCCCAAACCATTTTGACCGCAATGCTGTAGAGAATCAGGCCATCATCGCCAAGTTGCAAGAAGATAGACACTTTGGGAAAATTGGTAAAAGATGGATCAAGAGACTCAAATCTAAAGGGCTTGTAGTTATTGAGCAGTTGGGTGATACTCTCCTAAAGTTGGAAACAGAAAGAAACAACATTGATAAGAATTTGTAGACTCTCACATCGGAAAGAGAGAAGTGTCAAGAGTGTATAGTAATGCTGCATGTAGTAGTCAAAATGAAGACTAAAGAGGCAATAAAGGCCAAGATCTTGCAAAAAGGAGATGAGCCTTTAATTGAATGGCTTCAAAATCTAGAATTTAAAATTGAGATGATCATCCAAGTCGAAGGAGGGTTGCAACAGACAGACATCAAAATCAAATAAGAACAGAACAAAGATTTTAAACTCTTTCAGGGTCTTCACACAGAGTCACGGATGAGTGGTCAAGGAAAAGAAATGATCAGAGTGACTAACATGCAGAAATCTTTCTCCGATTATGTAGATAAACTGGCAGAATAGTCTTCCTCTCACTTGGATAAGGTGCCAGAACTCCAACAGTTGAGAGAGTGCATCTATAAAGCCATGGAAGAGTTGAAAGATTGGGTAGATGTGGTTAAGAGTCTGGCCAAAGATCATTCCTGATGGCTCATCAGATATACAAATGTCCATATCAATAGACATGAAGAGCTTATCCCAATCATCACAGTTTTCACCGCCTATAAGGCAAAATTAGATAAGGGGAAGAAAACAGAAGCATAAATATATTCCCTCTTATACTAAATTTTGATAGAGCTTGTAACGGATAAATGTTTGTTTATCATTTCTGGTTAGGGAAGTTGAACCGTTTCAGTTACCCCTTTTTGTAACGGTCAAACTCTGAGATCTATATGTACTATTTTAATAATTAATAGAAAGGTCAGCTAAATTTTGGTGTGAAGAACTTCATTTTTTCTGAGTCAAATTCATTCATGTTTGAATACCAATGTTTTAACTATTCCATTGCATTTATCTTTCTATTAATTTGAATGCTTTTTTAAATTGGGTTTACAGTTCAAAATTAAACCAAAGTTTTGTATTCTGATTTGATACAGTTAATTGAGGGGAAATTTGGGTGTCATCCATAGATTATGAGAAATGTTCTTATGAAATAGATTGATTCATCATCGTTATGTTATCATTGATCTTTCAGTTTTGCATTTGCATCTTTATTATTAACCCCATAATTACCAATTTTAGGATCTTATATGATTTATAAAGTCTTAAGATTGGCTAGATAGAAAGCTGAATCTATTTGCCTGAGCTAGTTCCTGTCTAGGCCTAGTTCAGATTACCTCTTCAATTCTCAGGTTAAGAAAAAAAAACCCTTAAATTAGGAAAGAACAAAATTCATTAAAGATTAATCACTTAAGGGAGTTGTACCTTCAAATTCAGAGGGAAATTAGTTATTCAATTACATTTCCCAACTGTTGTATTCGATTGTTTCTTTAATATTTAGGCATTTCAGAGTTGAAGTGAAAAAGAACAATCTGTTTACCAACATAATGTGAAATTCTGTGCTTGGGATTCACTGTCCATCAGGGTTTATTGTCACTCGGTGTATATGATTACCAACGATAAAAAATTTGTCTCTTCAAATCTTCTTTAAGTGTTGTGACAATATGTGTATGAGAAATCATACCATATCAAGTTGACATCAATGATAATACAATACATTAAATGATTTAATGTCTTGCATTTACTTTTTGCATCTCGGTGATCATCAACTTTGTCATCTTCAAATATTCAATCAGTTATAGTTCATCAATCTCTCCCTTTGGCATTGATGGCAACATACTACTAACACAATATGAAATATATCAGTTGTAGTTCATCAATCTCTCCCAAAATTATTTTTCTATAACCAATTCAAATATCTGACTCTCGGTAAGCTCTTTTAGCTTTGATTTGATTCTTGCAGAGTAATTTCTTCATTCTTTATTCCCTTTACTGGATAAATGTAGAAAATTCTGATTTTGTCTCTCCCTTTGTTGTAGAATCTCTTCTCCCTTTTCTGGATAGATATGCAATGTTAAATTTTCTCCAATTTTCTCCCTTAGAAGGATGGTTGTTTCTTTGAATCTTTCTCTGATGTTTTCTCTCCCTTTGGATGATCATGATAGATATTTCATATGGATATATTCATTGAGTACATCTTTCCCTTTGACAACAATACCAAATAAGAATATCATTGTATATCTCTTTTCCATCAGCAATATAACACTGTAGCAGCCAACAATTTCTCTAGTGTTCGATTAAGATAAGTACCTTTCTTGTATTGATATATCATTGTAGTCCATCTCTAAGCTTGCATCAACATGAATGATCTTTTGATAATGTATAGGCTGATGCAGCCTCCTAGTCAACTTAGTGACCAGTAGACAAGGGTCAGACCCGTAGTCTCTTCCTCAGGTACTCAAATGTATCTTTAGGAAATGGCTTTGTGAATATGTATGCTAATTGTTCCTTGGATTGTACATATTCTAGTATCACTTCTTTCTCTTGAGATTGTTCTCTTAAGTAATGATACTTGATAGTAATGTGCTTTGTCTTAGCATGCATGACAAGGTTCTTTGAAATGTTGATAGCACTTGTATTATCACAATAGATAATCACTGGATCAAGGATTTTCATATTCATACCTTTCAAAAATTGCTTGATCTATGCAATGTTAGAGCAATTTGCAGCAGCAACCACATATTCTTCTTCTGCAGTTGATTGTGATATGCATCCTTTCTTTTTACTTATCCATGTGACAAGTCTGTCACCCATAAAGAATGCTCCTCCTGTTGTGCTCTTTCTGTCATCTATGTTTCCAGCCCAATCAACATCTGTATAGACTTGAAGCTCAAATTTGCCTTCTTTATTATACCACAGACCATAGTCTTTGGTATTCTTTAGATATCTTAGAATTATTTTAACAACTGTCATGTGTGATTCCTTGGGATTAGCAGATAATCTTGCAACTATTCCAACTGCATGTGCTATATCTGGTCTAGTATGTACAACATACGTGAGTTTGCCAATCATAGATCTATATAAGGTCTGATTTACCTCTATTGACTTATCTTCCTTTGTCAGTTTGCATTCGGTTTCCATAGGTGTTCCAATTGGTTTGGAGTCCTCCATCTTGAATATCTTGAGAACTTCTTTGATGTATTTGGATTGTGTGATGTAGATGCTTTCATCCTATTGAATAATCTGTAGACCAAGAAAAAAATTGATATCCCCAAACATTGACATCTCAAACTCTTTGCTCATTTCATCAGCAAATGATTTGCATAACATATCATTACCTCCAAATATGATATCATCAACAAATATCTCAGCAATCAGAATGTTATCATCAGTATCTTCTTTTAAATTCAGATTGTTGTTATCACTTGTTCTTACAAATACAATACTTATGAGATAAGAGTGAATTATTTCATACCATGCTCTCGGTACTTGTTTCAATCCATACAAGGCTTTGTGTAGTCTACAAACCACATTCCTCTTGTTAGGATCAACAAACCCTTCTGGTTGTTTAATGTATACCTCTTCTTCTAGTATTCCATTTAGAAATGCAGATTTGACATCCATTTGGTTTACCTTGAATCCTTTGAATGCAACATAAGCAAGTAGAATTCTTACTCCTTCTAGTTTAGCAATGGGTGCAAAGGTTTCTCCGTAGTCAATACCTTCTTCTTGTGCATACCCTTTTCATACTAATTTTTCTTTGTTCCTCATGACTTCTCCATTCTCATTTAACTTGTTTCTGAATATCCATTTGGTACCAATGACATTCTTGTCATTCGATCTAGTTACTAATGTCCATGTTTTGTTCTTTTCAATCTTCTCAATTTCTTCATTCATTGCACTAACCCATTCTTGATTTTCAAGTGGAGTATTAACAGATTTAGGCTCAAAATCACAAATCAGACATCTAGTGTTCAGTGACTTACATCTTGTTCACATTCCAACCTTTTTGTCTCCTATGATCTAGTTTTGTGGATGGTGTCTTCTGACATACTTGGCAAGTACCGATTTAGATCTTTTTTCATCATTCTAATCATCATCTTGACCTTCATTTTGATCTTCATCGCTTGGTACATCATTTTGAACAATTTCCTAATTTTCAGTGTGTGCAGCCTGATGCTTGGGTACATTGTTCCAGTCGCTCGGTAGCGATACACTATTGCTTGGGAAAAGTGTCAGGTTCTTCACCGTAGACAAATTTGTTGTAGTCTTTCGGTTCCTTTATGCTTTCCTCATCATTTTTCTCAACAAATTCATCCACTTTGACATTTTCACTTTCAATGATTTTGTTAGAAGATTTTTTAAGACATTTATAAGCCTTGCTTTTGGTAGAATAACCTAGAAATATTCCTTCATCACCTTTGGATTCAAGCTTTGCATTTATATCATCTTTCAAAATATAACATTGACTTCCAAAAATTCTAAAGTAACTTACATTAGGTGTGTATCCATACAATAGCTCATACGATGTCTTATTGGTGTCTTTCTTCAATTGAACTCAGTGTAATGTGTAGACAACAGTACTGACAATTTCTCTCAAGAATGTTTGTGTGATGACTTTCTCAATCATCAGTGTTTTGGCACAATCAACAATTTATCTATTCCTTCTTTCAGCAATCCCATTTTGTTGTGGTGTTCTCAGTGCAGAAACGTATCTTTTAATTCCATGCTCATTACAAAAGTTAGTGAATTCATCAGAAATAAATTCTCCTCCTCTATCTGATCTTAGGCATTTTAGTTCCTTTCCACTTTGTTTTTCAACTATAGCTTTATACCATTTAAACATCTTAAATGCTTCTGATTTCTCTATTAAGAACATAATAGTCATCATTCTAGAATAATCATCAACAAAGAGAATGAAGTATCTATCACCATAATAGCTCTTTGTTCTCATTGGTCCACATAAGTCAGTATGGACTAATTGTATAATAACATTAGACGTGTAGGTTTTGCTCTTGAAACTAGACTTTGTCATTTTACCTTTTTGACAATTCTTACACATGACATGGTTGGGTTTTGACATGCTCGGTAAGCCTCTTACTTTCCTTTTATTCCTTATCCTAACCATGTTGTCAAAATTCACATGAAATAACCTTTTGTGCCACAACCATATGCCTTCATTTTTAACCAATAAATAAGTGGTCGTAATATCATCAAGATAGAATAGGTTACCTTTTGTTTGTTCACCAGTACTGATCAACCTTCCTGATTCATTATAGATCTTTGCCTTTTTGTTCTCAAATACAACTCGGTGACCTGTGTTTTTCAGTTGTGAAACACTCAATAGATTATAGTTAAGTCCTTTCACCCAGTATGCATTTTCACATATGATCAGATTATTCAACATTATGGTTCCTTTACCTTCAACTGGACAAGGTGAGTCATTACCCATTCTTACTGATCCACAATTATAATATTCAAAATTTTCAAACTTTTCCTTATCTCCAGTCATGTGGTGAGTACAACCACTATCAATAATCCAGACATCATTTTTACTAACCTTAGATATGAGTATAGTCTCAACATACCTTTCTTCTTTGTTTGAATCATCCTTCACAGCAACAAATACCACCTCAATATCTTCATCAGATTCGGTGTCAGTATTTTCAGCTTTGTTCTCAGTCAGGTAAGAAGCCTTCTTTCCTTTGTTCTTGTAGTCTTGATTATCTCTTCTGTCAGATTGTCAGTTGATTCGGTAATCTCGGTCATCACCTCTGTCAAACTTGTTTTCATAAGACATGTCATTGTTTTTGTCTTCTTTTCTCTTTTTAGGACATCTAGTAGCAAAGTGTGCAATCTCTTTACAGTTAAAACATACCAATGGTAATTTACCTTTGTATATACCTTTGCCTCTTTGCAAACTTCTAGCCATTAGTGCTTCAATCTCATCAAGTTCTTGTTCATCACTATCACTTTCACTATCATTTCTCATAGTGTCTTTATGACTTGATTTACTTATTTTCAGAGAAGATTCGAATGCATACTCAATAGTTGGTAAGACACTTTTGTTAAAGTTATTCATCTCAAATGAAATAAGTCTACCAATCAAACTATCTAGAGTAACATTGTTATTTGCTATTGCTCTCATTTCTTGTATTGCAGATACTCTAATAGCATAAACAGGCAACAAGGTTCTTAGAATTTTACTTACCACTGTTTCTTCTTCAAGTACACCTCCTACTCCTCGGATAGCATTGAAAACCTCTTTGATTCTGCAATTGTACTGAGTGATGTTTTCTCCTTCTTTCATTTTCAGGTCATCAAATTTTCCTCTTAGGCTTTCTGCCTTAGCTCTCAGTACATTTTTATCTCCTCCATGTACTAGCTTGAGTTTGTCCCACATTTGCTTTGTAGTGGTGCATGATTTGACATCTTCAAATTCAACATCAGAGAGTGAGGAAGCAAGTTCTATCATCATAGAATTGTGTTCTTGCTTTTCTCTCAATTGATTAACTCTTATAGGTCCAATACGTAAAACAAATTCAGTATCCAAGTACTATGTGACATCATTTCCAATACCTGATAGATGGAGTCTTATCCTACTTTGCCATGATTCAAATTTGTCATTGTTCAACTTAGGCACATCCCTTTTGCTCATCTTGTGATCTTTAGCTTGAGTCTTTAAACTCTCTTCCAAGCACACAAGCTCTGATACCAATTGTTAGAATAATTGAGAGGGGGGGGTGAGTCAATAGCCTCAAAAATTAATCCAATGATCCAACCAAAACTTTATACCACGAATATAAAACCTCTAGTTATCTTTAGTCCTACTAGATGTATGCCTTGTGTGAATTTAACATATATATACTACTCGGTGATTATACTATTTATCCCTTTCTTAAGCTTTACCAAATAGCAGTTTATCTTTTCTTAGCCTTTACCAAATATCAGTAAATAAACTTAGTGTATACCGATCAATCCTATTTTAGTAATGTGTAAAGCAAAACATCAAAGCAATGAACCATATACACATTTGATACATGAATTTTTAACATGGAAACCCTATTAAGAGAAAAACCACTTGGGACTGGTAACCCAAAATTTTCACTCTTCTGAAGTGAGATCGGTGAAGAGCCAACCCTGTTAAAGGTTATAAACACAATGTTAAGTGCGACCTTATTAGAGGATTTAAAACTAACAGTTTATCAGTTGACCTATCATTCACTATGTTGTCAACATGAAAACATTTTGATACTCCTTGGGATGTATCTCAAAATATTAAGGATGGTTAAATCTCACTCTATTAAGAGATTTTCTGAATCAATGGTAAACTGAAACAATAAATGATCTGTTCATAAATACAACTTTGAATTGCAAATGTTTAGATCTATTGTAAGTCCATAATGCCTCTTCTAATCAATGTTCTCTTCAATTCCTTTTCTCCCCTTCTTTCTGCTCGGTGAATACTGTTGCTTCTCTATTGCTTGGTGTCTGCAGAATTCTTAGCTCTGTTCCTTAGCCTGTATGATCAGATCTGCATGAAGACTTCTATCTTCACCAGAATTCTCTTCAACATCCCTTTTTTATAATGAATTACTTGTCTCTTTGTATAGATATAATTTCACCATTCTTTTGTCCTTGTTTTCTTCGTTGATCACTTATTGATCCGTAAAGCTCGCCATGCTTGCTTTATTTTTATTCTGTAAATCTCTCCTTAGTTTCTGGAATAAAACATGCTTTTAAATCTCCTTTTTATGTTTAGCTTTTAACTAATCGATAGAAATAAAGCAAACAATCAGTTAACTCTAAATATAGCTCCTTTCATCTAAGTTGTTTTGTCATTTTCTAACTTTAGTTTTCGTCAGTCAACACTTCAGTTGTGCTCGGTGACTACTGTAGATAGCTCGGGCATCAACTTCAGTTATGTTCGGTGACAATTGCAGTTAGCTCGGTAATGCTTGCTCGGGTATCACTTGCTCGGGTAACACTGTTCGTCGGTTAACACTGTGAACTTCTGTGCTCAAGGTTCATTGTCCGTCGGGGTTTACTATCACTCGGTGTATATGATTACCGACGACAAAATTTTTTTCTCTTTAAATCTTCTTTAAGTGTTGTGACAATATGTGTATGAGCAATCATACCATATCAAGTTGACATCAATGACAATACAATACATTAACTGATTTAATGTCTTGCATTTACTTTCTGCATCTCACTGATCATCAAATTTGTCATCTTCAAACATTCAATCAGTTATAGTTCATCAGTAAATATGTTCTTACTTTGCAAGTTCTGGTCATGCTTAGTTTAGCCTACTTGTTTCTGGCTTGTTTTTAGTTTTGACATTTTGGTTTGTTGTTTTTCTCTATTCCCCTCTGCCCTCTCAACAACAACTCCCTTTCTTTCTATGTGGTTTGACTCTATTACCCAATGGACAAGGCACTAGTCTTGTACCAAAGATTGCTAAGTTCTTTATGCGCCTTACAACACATACTCCCTAGTAGAGCCAATTGTTAGCTTGCTTTCAGCACCCCATTAAATGTTTTAAAATCAATCTTTCTATCTCTGATTTTCATGTTGAGTATTGGTAAGTTTAAATACAGCCAAGTTAAGTGCAGAGGTTCAAAGATTCAGAATTCAGGTTTGAAGCACAAGTTCACTTCATTGAACCACTTTGAACAAAGTTCAAAATGGTTCAAACTAGTTCAAGAGGTTTGAACTGGTTCAGGCAGTTCACAGGTTCAGTTCAAAGGTGCAGTTCACAAGGTTCCACAGGTTCGATGGAAAATTTCAAAAGCGTAAATTACAAAGTTAATGTTTAGAATGGTTCAATGCACTTCACTAGTTCATAATGGTGCAGAGAGTTCAACCAGTTCAAATTCAAAGATCCAAGGTTTAAAAGTTTCATAATGTGATGACTCCCCAAATTTAGCAAAATTTTACATACACATGAAAAAGATGACCCCAAGTTAGTTACATCAAATAATGTGAAGAAATTTAATGGAGGTATTAAATAAGTTGAATCTCATGGAATTATAAAGAAGAATCAGATGACATATGGGAACACCGTCATATTAAAAAAATTATAATAAAAACTTGTTTGTTTTGACATCATTTTGACAAAAAAATGAGTCTTAATGTAGGGAGCATATCTTTTAATTAAATTGTTGGATTTGGCCAATTTTGTAATATGTTGGGCATGGGAAAGTGACACAAGATCTCACCGGAGAGATTAGTGAAATTATATTGTCTCCAACAAATATTATTGACTGAATACGAGTCTATCCAAGGTGACCAACAACCACGAATATGCTAAATCCAGAGAAATACAATCATATTTCGGGGGGCATAACTTTTAATCCAACTGTTGGATGAAACTTATTTTCAGACATGTTCTATCAATCCAAATTATCTAAATCCTCTCCAAAGCATTTTTCCAGATTCTTGATGGATCAAAAGTTATGGATATCTGAGTGAACTACTATCAAAACTGCCAATGACTGTCATGAAATGATGATAACTCTTCATCACGAGCAAATGCCCCCAGTCCAAATATCATTTGAAACATTGAATTATATCTTTATAAACTTTGCATAAATATTTTATGAAGATATAAAATTAAAAAGGTGAGGGATGTTATCGGAAAGAAAGAAAAAGATTAAAAAGTTTGAGTGGAAATAGTTTCAAAGAATCAGTTAATATAACTGACAAACATTATCAGGGCAAGAAGATAAATATGCCAGAAAAAGAAAGCTGGAGGTTCCAAATTTTCTTCCGGAGAGACTTTGTGCCGTGAGCATAGGATTTTCTTTTTGTGTTTGTAATTGTAGATTGGAAATGGTTGCCTTTTGGCTACCATTCTGTATCAGAGGGTAGATGTAATACATTTTGAAACTTTGAGTTTGGAAGTATTCATTTATATTGTTATTAAATTTTGTGTTAATGCAATTACTTTTGATAGATTCCAGCTACTAATTTCTTTTCATGTATACAAAGAAATTTTTGAATTTCATGTATCACATAATCTGAAATAAATCTTGATCTTTCTTTCCATCTGTTGTTTGTAAGTATTGGGCTAGGAATCTTTGAGTTCTCAGTTTGTATTTACCTATTTGTAAATTGTCACATCTATCCCATGTTTATGGATAGATGGTTGCCCGCCTTCCATGCCTTCTGGTTAAAGGCATACCAATAATTTCATTCCTTGAATATCTTCTGAGGGAGAGCTGTACCTCTTCAAAATTAAGAGGGAAGTGATTACCATACACTTACCCAACTGTTGTGGATTGTTTGTCTCTGAGAAAGGGTGATAGAGTTAAGCTTGTGAGCATTTGTGAAGGAGACAAATCTGTTCACAAACATATATATAATGGAGGTGATGGATTATATATATATATATATATATATATATATA
>MU214424.1:188143-199479 GCA_018584345.1 Thuja plicata | reverse complement strand
ATACCAACAATAATGGCAACCTTAGCAAATTTAATCAAATAATAATAATAATTCACCCATCTTGCGAAAACCATTGAAGAAGCATCAGAATCGAAATCTGTTTGCACTGGAGTGATCCTGATGATAAAAGATGATGAACGAACCTGATGAGGTGACTTACTAAAAATAGACGCTCTCTCCAAGATTCTTGGAGCCCAAACCGGAAGCCAGAAATGAAAACCGAGAGCATCATTCAACTCCTCTAACTCATTTGAGCTCATCGGAACTATCCCTTGACTTACTATGAATAGTAAGTTCACACCAATGACCCTCTAAACCCCTCGCCAGACCACGAGGATCGCAATAATGACCTGGCACCATCATTTCAATGACCTGCTGAAAAATGGGGACATTACAGTATGTGAGATTTCTCTCTCCTCTCATCAATAGGGGAGGCTCCCTTCTTATTGCAGGTGGCTTCAATCAAAACTGAACTGTACTACAAGCAATTCTTCTTGCTACGGTAATACCGGTGGCTTAAGGATTGACGTAAGAACAATCCTTAAGACAACAGTCTATTCTAAGTTAAAATGAAATAAATATAAGAGCTCAAAGTCTCTTATCTTTGCTTCAGAGAATGCTCAAGAAAGCTCAAAGTCTTTCTTCGAACACCCTCTACTTTGATGAAAATTCTATCACTGAAGCCCAAAGTCTTCAGCCTCGAATTGTTGCAGTCACTACTATCTATAGTAATCCGGATTTCCTGAAGCACAAAGTCTTCAGAAAACTTGAATTAAAGTGTTTCAATGATATACGCAAAATAACTATTAACTTGAAGAAGGATCCACGAATGCAATATAAGAATACATTCACCAATTTTCAAGACAAACAACTCAAAGTTTGCTAATCTTTATTTCTTTATTCAATTGTTCAACTCTTGCACAATGAAACACAATTTTTAGAACTCAAGAGATTTCCCTATAGTTTTCTTGCTTACAACAAAATATGAAAATTACAATGGGTCTCAGTCCTTTATATAAGAAAAGGAGGAGAGGAAAGTGGAGAAGAAAGGGGAAACCCTTAGCCACCTTGATTTATTCAATCCTCATCTCTAACTAACTAACTTTGACTTATTCAATGCTGTAGGACCTAATGTACTTACAACATTATTACATAGAACAGTTTTGCACGTGATACTATCACATGCAATTACATCTTGTTCTTACAATACATGTAATATGTCAATGACAAATTACAAAACACATAATGAAATATTCTAAGTGTCTGACAGACACGACATCTATTTGCGTCATCCTCTGTCAGTCTTCATGCTGTTACAGGATGCCCGATGATTGATGTGTTCTGGTTTGGTGAAAGCATCTCGAACCGTAATATGAACCTGCATCCTTGATTGTTCTGCATCATAGTGGTGATTGCTGGAAAAACATCTTTTCATTATCATTTCAGTCTTGAAAGCATTCTATGCCCATTATCATTGCATCTCCCTTCCCTTTCTTTGTATGACCGCATCATGTTGTTGTCCTCAAGCACAAACCTGGAAGAGTATGTATATGGGATATAAGTGGAAAACCTTTGAGCAACAATGGGGTGAATGATTTTAGGCCAAATCAGCTCTTCACATGAGGGAAAAACCAAAAATGGATTTTTCAAAGTGTATTACACATGCGGACAACAAGCTTTATGGTGGAGGAATGTAGGAAAAATGAACGGTATGGCGTCTACTTATAAATGGAAGTTTGAATTACCATTACAACTGATAGGCAACTTAGAACTACTAACGGAAAGTTTAAGTTCCGTGGCAGTCATGTAGTAAGCATAGAAAAGGTATACGGAAAGCATGAAGGTGGGCTTTTGAGTTGCTTTTACATGATGAAATGGAAGGCTTGCTTCTCTTGTGTATTTTATCCTGAGAACGGGGTTTTTAATCCCGATTGCACATGCAAGAAAAATGAGTGTTTGGAGCTTTTTATAAGGGGAAGAATTTGCATCTCTTCTTGCATCATTCTTGAGAAGAACATAGGAACTTCTTTCGCAAATGGGAAGATCTTGGCGCACTTTACATATACAGGGGAAGTACTTGCACCTGTAATCAGGTCTTAGAAACCTGATTTTAAGTAATTTTTAATACATCCATGACTGCATTTGATTTTGGGAAGGTAACCATTCTTAGGAGAAAATCATGTCATTGCCATGAATTTTAATCTGATACAAAATGTTATCTTTGACGGGATCATTGCTCGTGATTATCTTTGAACTGCCTTTGTAATAATCTCTGCATGACTTCTGAAAACCATCTTTTATGGACTGCATTCTATTGCAGAATCTAGAACCTTGAACAAAATTTTGAAAAAGACTTCATTAATATATCTTCACAAAAGCTCTTGAGCCCCATCCAAGCTTCCAAGTAATTACATGATACGTGCCAATTTCTCTGTAATTACAGCTGCATCCTAAGAATCCACACCACTGAAGCAAGTTATTGTGACATTCCCGAGTCAAATAAATTCTTGTGCTTGTACCCTTCTGATTTGTTACTCATTCTTTTTCATCAAGCATAATTGCATTTTTTTTGACAAAGTCATTGTGAGAACCTCATTTTTTACAACGTTTCGTGTACATCTTTGATTGATTTGTTTAGGATAACTACCTCAATCAATGCCAACAGGAAATGCAACAACACAGGTGGGCTTCCCTTGATTCTCTACTCCTTTTGGGGTTCCTTCATGTGATTGTTCTAGCCTCGAAGGGAAGATCCTTTTATCGTTACTAGCAACAAGAGATTACAACTTGTGAGGGAAGAGTCTTTGTGTGATTCTTATTTTTACACAACTTACAATGTGTTTTGAGAAGAGAGAACCAAGATCACAGCCTTCTCTTATTGAGCTATAACTCGAATTATGCATCTTGAGACCATTCCCTCCATTAGTAAGTCACGAAATGGAACAATTATGAACACACTGGAACAGCTATAAAAGCATGACAACAACATGAAGTTGTTTGTGTCTGATCTCAAAATCTCTGATGTTATCCATTAAAGATTGCCATCATTAGATGTGATTGAAACATCACACATTGTGATTGTCTTCACAAATATTGTCTTCTTCCATTTTCTGATTCTTGGACCTTAAGGACTGTCATCCTCTATTTTTATATTGGTCACAGAATACTTTTATAGAAGATTCACCTATTCATAAAAACATTTGCCATGGATATCACTAAGTGATCTGATATTCTGTCCTAACATCTTGTCTTCATCTTCATTGAGCCACTCTTACTGAGAAGACCTCCAACAATCTTTCACCACTGTTATCATGACTGCCCATATACCCTTTCTCAACAATCTAAATGAAAGTCATACATTTGGAACACTTTTCAACAACATCGCTCTGCCTGTGGTGATCTCCAGTTATCTTTTTTAAACAGAAAAATCTGAAGGAAATAATGCTCCAAAACACAGCTCTATATGGGCGTTTTTGCAGTCCAGTTTGAGTCAAACTCTATCTCTCCATCATTAATGCGTTTTTGCAGTTCTGGAAAAGATTTGTAACAAATGGCGAAACTAGGAACCGGAAAACAAGAAAATAGGAGCCCAAAGACTTATTCAAACTCCAAGCCGTGGTTTCAACATGCCTTTGCAAATCGATTTGCATGGGATAAAAAAATGGCGCCCTCAAGAGAAAAACACGGTTTGCATTGCCAACTACAAACGGCACATGAGTCATCTTATTTTGGACGAGCTTTATGCCATGGACGGGCTTTCAAACAAACGCTGCAAGAAAAACGTTATGCCATCTTATTTTGGACGAGCTTTATGCCATGGACGGGCTTTCAAACAAACGCTGCAAGAAAAACGTTATCTTCTTACCAAAATAGCCTTGAAATGCCGTGTACGGGCTTCTTGAGGCTCGATGCAAGTTGAGACAAAACAAAAAAACATAAAGACGGACTTCCTATTATCTATAGCACACGACTTTACATGCTTTCGAAACATGTGATGCCAGTAGAAATCGATGCTACTTACATATGAGAAGAGACACCTTTTAAAAGGACTCGACATGCAAAGTCTTTTTAAAAACGGCACTTTAAAACTTTGGGGAAGAAAAACGGTCTTTCTAAAATCCTTCGCATATGCCTTTCGTTAAAAACGATATGCAAAGTATACCAAATTCAACACCATGTAAGTTTAGACCATGCCACAAGCTTTCTAAGAGGAGTTACAGGTTTAATTGGAGACTCCACACGTGTTTTTAATGTAAAAATAGATATGCAATGTGATTTAAAAACGACGACATATATTCAAGTGAACAAGAAACTCGTTTTTAGCAAGGGATAGCATATGTTTCAGACTTGAAAAAGATATGCAATGTGCATTAAAATCAACACCCTTTTTTTTAATGTTAAGACACAGGCTTTCTAAATCAAAACGCATATGTTAAATGATATTAAAACATATGTATCTTGGGGAAAAATTGCCACCATTTACTTAAGTTACAAAGAATTTTTAAATAACTGAAGGTAAGTGCAATTTTATTCAAAAGCCCACTTGCTATCTTGTAAGTAAGACTTTTATATTCAGATTTGAATATGCAAATGTAAATAAAAAGTCCACTTATTGAAGAATACACAATCTATATGCAAACTTATGTTCTTTATGACTTGAGGTGCAAACATGATTAAAAACCCCACGGTCATTAAAAACAATAAGCAGAACTTCACAGATGTGAAATTTTAAAATGGAGGCTTAAATCCACCTTACATATAAAAACAATTCTTACTTAGTGCAATTAACAAGAAAAAGTCCACCTTTTAAAGACTTTTGCAAGACGTGCAATCTATCCGAAAACCCCCACTGGCAGGGCGCTTTAAACCCCTATAACTTGAGCTAGACAAACCTGATCGACGCATAAGATAGCTCGAAATGAGAATAATTCTGAAGGCCACAATCCTAGGGCAAAAACAAGACCAAAAGCCAAACACAAGACCAAGAAAAAGCAACTAAGAACACACCTTAGAGAATTTAACCTACAAAATTTCTAGGGTTGTCCAATTTTGCGAGTACAAAATTGGGGACAACAATATTATATTTAATAATAAATTATATTATAATATAATGACGTTCATCTATTATTATTTAATTTTATTATTATATTTTATCATTCAAGCCTAGTCCAGATAGGGGACATCACAGTCCACCCTTCCCAAAATTGCTTGTCCTCAAGCAATGCGAACGCCGATGTACGGAGTGTCCTGCTATATGACTCCAATTTCCAATCTGGAGATCCTGAAATGGGAGTTTCAACTTGAGGTTTAGAACTGTAATGAATTTACAAATATAACTTATCGAGTTAAAATACTAAGAATAATTTAAAGATGAGACTTATCTTGCTGTGTGTAGCACTTTCCTGCTCCTTGCCATTCATTGCCTTGTTCTATGATGAGTCTTGATGGATAATCCTTATAATCCCTGGGATAGACTTTATCTCTTCGCATACCTTGTGGATACCCTTTTTTGGACGCATCCATAATCCTTGGGAGAGACTTTATCTCTTCCGAGGCTTTTATGGATTTCCCTTTAGGTCGTATCCATCCCTTATAATTCGTGGTCAAGACTTTGTCTCTTTCAAGGCCTTTATGGATATCCCTTTAGGATGTATCCATCTCTATAGTCCTTAGGAGAGACTTTATCTCCTCCCAAGCCTTTATGAATATCCCTTTAGGATGTATCCATCTCTATAATCTTTAGGAGAGACTTTATCTCATCCCAGATCTCTGTGGATATCCCTTTAGGATGTGTCCATCTTTATAATCCTTGGGAGCGACTTTATCTCTTCCCAGGCCCTTATGGATGTCCCTTTAGGACGTATCCATCTATAATCCTTAGGAGAGACTTTATCTCTTCCCAAGCCTCTATGGATATCCCTTTAAGATGTATCCATTTTTATTATCCTTGGGAGAGACTTTATCTCTTCCCAGGCCTCTATGGATATCCCTTTAGGATGTATCCATCTCTATAATTTCTGGTAGAGACTTATCTCTTTTTAGGCCTCTATGGATACCCCTTTCGGATGTTTCCATCTTTTATGATCCTTGGGAGAGACTTTATCTCTTCCTAGGCTTTTATGGGTGTGTGATCTCTATCTTACTTCCATGCAAGGAATTGAGAATATTCTGAGGGTGAATGATAAGTACAATTTTAATATTTGCATTAATATATTTTGCGGTTGCTTATTACAAATTCTCATTCTCTGATTTGGTATTCAATTCTTTATCTATTTAGCCTTGTTCACAAGTCTTACCTGTTGGTTCTGATATAAAAATTTATATTGATAATTTTCCAACTATGAGTTCCTAATTTCTAATTCTTCTTTGCTGTCTTTCTTCTCTAGTCTAATTTTGCTGATTTGACTCTCAAATTTGTGCACTATTGTCATAGCTAGGGTTGGATTTCCTCAAAACTCCACCGCTTTTCCCCTTCATTCAGTGATTGGATGCTATTGAGATCCCATGTATCATGTCTTGTTTTCTTATGTGGTACTCCTTCCATTTCTTTGTCGAATCTTGCTTCTATTCTATGTACTTGATTTCTTTTTCCATACTTATGCCTTGATGCCCATGGTTCTTTGCACTTGAAACATAAGCCTTTCTTCATTATTTCCTCTCTTTTCTTGTGAGCTTCCTTGCCTTGGCATTGGTGCCCAGTACTCCACTATTCTTTGCAAAAATAGCATGCTCTTCCTTTATTAGGTTTTCTAGATTCTTCATACCCATGGTGGGCCTTAGTCAGAAAATTCTTAGGTCTTTCCTTTGAAGAATTTGATTCAACCTTCTTGGACTTTTGTATTGCTTCTTTCAAGGTTTGAGGTTCTAGGGGATTTACTGTAGTTTTTATGGAGTCTTTAAGCCCTTCTATAAACATATAAGTGAGTCTCCTTTGGGATAGATCTGGAACCATAACAGATAAACTTTGGAATTGATCACCAAATTCCTCTATGGTCCCTGTTTGTTTAAGATGGGTTAATTCTTGGAAGTACCATTTAGGGTCTCTTTGGTCGAACCTATTAACGAGTTTTTTAGTAAATTCACTAAGGTGGTGATATTTTTATGTCCTTGAGTAATGATGCCGTGGTGCCACCAGTTATGGGCTATTCTTGTTAAATGGAGTATGGCAAACTTGATGGCATTCTCTTCGGTCATGGGGCTGAGGGATGGGTATGTGTCAAGTTTTTTGGACCCATGATTGCGCGGTGTCCTTCCCTAATCCATCAAAACATGGTAGGGACATTTTATTTAATCTCTTCTATTTCTGTTTGCCATGGTTTTGGTTCATAAAATTCTTTAAAGGGAATAAGCCTCTGGATTTCTGGTTCTAACCTTGCATGCATTTCTGCAAGCTCTTCTCCACTATTTGTGGTTAGCTCCTCCCCTTCTATAATGGGTTCTTCTCTTGGAAGGAAAGGTGGAATGGTGGGCCTGAGTATGGAGCTTTGGGTTGAGTGTTCATTTTCAGAATGTTGGAGTGAGTATCTCTCCCTGGGTTTAGATTGGGTCTTTCATTAGGATTGCTATTTTTCATACTTTGGCTGGCCTGGAGTATCAATTGGTTGGTCCTTTCAAACCTTTCATTGGTCTGTTCCATGAAGTTTCTTAATTCCTGTGCTAGTTGTTCTGCTATAGCTTTCTTTCCTCTGGTGCGTTGATAAGTTTGCATGAACCAAATTCATAGGATGACAGGATTATGCTCTGATACCACTGTAATGTCCCCTGAGGAACAATGAAATATTTCTATTTAATTGCAATGCTCAAATATGCTATAATGTCCCTTGGTAGGATGACTTAGAATTTGACCTAATTTTTCAAATTTACAATAGACTTCTTTCTACTCCTTTATTGTGGCAAGTGTATGTATTCAATATGACTTCCAAATAGATTTAATAACAATATCTTATCGCAAGTTCCTTATCTCAATGTTATACAAGAGTTATCTGACACAGAATAATTTTTGATATATATATATATCTTTGCTCTGATATCAAAATGTTTTAGCAAGCTATGTAATTTGAATTTCTTTTATGACAATCTATAGAAAATGATGATCATCATCTGCTCTTGTTCGTGCTTATAGTGACCATGTCCAATAATGGTTTTATAGATTGTCCAACCTGAAGTTGTCTTATTGCCGTTCTGATATAAAGCTTGTCATGTCAAGTCTATACCACCATTCATATTTTGTATCTCTCTATTTATGCGAACTTGGGATTCTTATTAATAGCACTTTACTTCCGCATGAATCTATTATATATATAATTATCTGGTTGAATACTGATCCAAGGATGAATACATAATAAGAAGTAATTGATGATCTTCCACTAAGAAAGATGAGTGTCGATATGCTATTACTTGTCTCTACTGTAAGTACGGCTGTCTGAGAACTTAATTGTTGACTGGATCATGCTGACATGGATTGGATATTTCGAACTTATACTAATCCTTGAAATTTGTTTCTATGTTTTCTATCTGCTGTCTATATAACTCCCGATTTATGTGATTCACTCACTGAATGATCTAAAGGATGATTCCTTGTTTTGTACTCATGTATTCTTAAATATACCAACCGCTGATTGTCTTTCTGATTGTATGATTTGTTTCTTGCTAACTGCATTCCCGATTCAATAAGATTTTCTTTCTATGTCCAAACTGCCGACTTTGACTAAGGGATTAGTTCATCGCTGTTTGAATGCTTCCTTAATCACTAAATGCTCTTTTTATATATTGAGTTTGGTCGTTTTCAAATGAGATGAAATCCTTTTTCCCGATCCCCCGTATGGTCCTCTCCTATTTTAATATATATATGCTGCCTCTTATGGTCGACCAAAGGTTGCAACCTTTGGTAGCTACAGCTGTCGACTTACGCAGTCGTTTGGTTTATATTAATTAAAACATTAATATGATTTTGTATATAATATTTTAATATTATATGGATATTGATATTAGTACTAATAAAATATTAATATGAATATTATATTATATAAAATATATATGAGTATTATAATATCAGTATCGATATTATATATTATAATATTAATATTATTATAGTATATACTATTATATTAATAATAGATTTATTATTATTAATTCATTTATATGTCTATTTTTATATTTTATCATTTATATTCTAATAGTATTACTAATTATTTATTAATAATATATTATATCATTATATTTATATAATACATAATATTTAATAATAAATTATATTATAATATCATGACGTTCATCTATTATTATTTAATTTTATTATTATATTTTATCATTCAATCCTAGTCTAGATAGGGGACATCACAGTCACAAGCATCAGATGTTTTGTTAGTGCACACTTTATCCTCATTGAAATCGGGAGTACTTGGAAGTTGTGAGTGTTCAGCAAACTTTACATCTCTACTGACAAAGATTTTCTTTGTTACCAAATCATATAACCTATAAGCCTTTGATTCTTCACTGTAACCCTTGAATAAACACCTATGGCTCTTTGGTTCTAACTTTTGCTTCGTTTTGTTAGGAATGTGTACCCAAGCAATACACCCAAATACTTTAAAATATCCAATATGAGGTTTTCTACCACTCCATGCTTCTTCAGGGGTAATATTTGTGATAGCTTTGGTGAAGATTCTATTCACAATATGTGCAGCACAAGAAACAGTCAAACTCCAAAATTTATTATGCAAACTTTTGGAATGCAACATACAACAATCCATTTCTAAAAGAGTTCTATTCTTTCTTTCAGCAACCCTATTTTGTTGAGGGGTATAAGGAACCGTCTTTTGCATCTTAATATCATAATTTTCACAACATGATTCAAATGCATAATTGCAATATTCACCCCCTTTATCTGTGCTTAAGCTTTTAATTATTTTTCCACTTTGGTTTTCAATCAACACTTTAAACTTTTGAAAAACTTGAAACACTTCATTTTTCTTTCAAGAAAATAAACCCATACTCGCCTACTATAATCATCAATAAAAGTGAGAAGGTCCCTGACTCCTGAAAGTGATGGATAACTTGGTTCACATAAATCACTATGAATGAGTTGCAGTGGATGATTAGCTCTCCATGCTTTTCCTGATTCAAAAGGATCTCAATGGTGTTTAACTAACACTGATCCTTCACACTCCTTCAAAAGCTAAATTTTTTTCAGTCCTCTAACCATATCTTACAACTTTCTATAATTTATATTTCCAAGTCTAGCATGCCAAAGTTTTGACATGTAATCAGTTTGAGCAATAAAAGCATGGGAGAGTGTGTGTTTATCATCAACAAAACTAACAAATTTGAAGAGACCCTCTTTATGATCAACTCTACCAATAACAATTACATTTCTGTGGCCTTTTCTATCTCTAACAATAACTTGATTAGTAGAGACAACAACCTCATATCTAGCTTGAGCAATTCTAAATAGTAAAATAAGATTCACCTCTAATCCTTCAACCAATAAAATGTTTTTCAAACTCAAAGATCCATTTGTCACATTAACAATCCTTGTGCCTAATACTAGAAGTTTCATCTTATTTCCAGTAGTAATTTCTTGATCTGAATTCTTCTCCTCATGAAAATCGATAAACAAAGATATCTATCCAGTCATGTGAAATGATGATCTTGAATTCAAAATACATTCTTTATTAGTCTTTGAAGCAAAGTATCTGCCCTTAATACTAGATTCACTTTTGGGTCTAACACTTACCTCCATATTTGGTTGTTCTTGGTTGTAAAGAACCCAACTTGGCTACAATTTTAATAACTCCAACTTCTTAACAAATTCAAAATTTAAGCATTTTAGCAAACACTTTGCAGGCAAGCTCAGATAGTTCTTAATAGAATTCCCTTTACAAGATACAAATATTTGACGAATTCTGGAAGTTGCGCTTTATCTATATATTCATTTCACTTGCATTTCTTAAATCCAATACATAACAGTTTTATTCAAAACATAAACTTGTAGAATTCTGGAAAATGAATTTAAAAATCTAAATCCACGAAATTTAATTATTGAGGAACCTGTCCAACCAAACTAAAACGCAGCTCCAAGAATACAAACGCTGCTCTCACAAAACCAGTCAGTCTAGAAATAAATTGCAGATTGATACAATACTTTAGCCCTTGCAATAAATCACACTCTTCCAGCAGAACTCAGTAAAATGTAGACAAATCAGAATTAAAGAGATCTACACACTCAGTGTGCATAAACCCTGAACTCATACAAACTCTCTTAGCCACAGACTTCACAGTAGAGAGGTGATGCAATTACAATTTGTTATACTTCAGCAACAAATTGATATTAACTT
>MU214424.1:90416-113481 GCA_018584345.1 Thuja plicata | reverse complement strand
TAATTTAATATTAAATATTAAATTTCATATGATTAATAATAATATAACATATATAATATATTATTATTAATCAACATGTATTATATATATTCTAACGATCATATGACTGAAGCTACAAACATTAACAATCTGTGATTCTTGGGTCGCTGGGTTCTTGGTGACGTCAGCTGAGGCGTGTCATCTCGCGAAGACCTATTTGTGGCCGACTACAGTGGTGTAACGTGTTTAGAGGATGGCGATCGTGGATTATGGATCTTGGAGTATAATTGATGCTTTGTATTTGATGTTTACTTATCTAAGGTACCATGTGTATCTTCGCAAGGGTCTATGTAATTATGTATGCATTGGGGAAGTCCTAAATGACCGACCTAATTGCTTATTGTAACTTGTATAAAGGAGAGTTGTTTCTTGATGAGGGAATGTGAAAGGATAATGTGGAAGCTGCGTGCTTGTAATTGTGAAGTCTGCTCGATGTAGAGCAGAGATAGTGATTGTGATGAACCTCATTGGAACTGTTTAGGCAAAGCAAGTTGCTATCAGTCAGTTCATTGGTTATTGTATACTTCTGTACAGTACTTTGGACATCGAGTCTAGAAGGTGGATTTAACCTTCTCATTTGGGCAGTGAGCCTCTTATCTCTCTTGACTCCTAACAAGGTCTGTCCTTTAACAGGGACTATGTACTTTATGTAATAATCAACTCCTAATAGGGCTAAATCTCTTAACAGGGATACAATACTTTCATTGCATTATTTGTGGGTGCTAATTTCCACCGGGATTTTTCCCTTGACAGGGTTTCCTCAACAACAATTGCTTGTGTTATGGTGTTGCTTTTGATGTGTTTAGATTTGCATTGAATAATTGGTTTATAAGTTTAAAGTTTAAATTATTTGGCACACAACTGATTTACCCCCTCTCTCAGTTGTGTTGGTGGACTATTATTGCTAACAAAAACATGTGAACAGGAAGCTCCTCGAGTCCTTGAGGAGTATCAGAATATGCTAGATGCTTTTAAAGCACAGTACTCTCTTAATAAATTTATGGACTTTGTTGTTATCTTGAGGCTTGACAGGATTGGGTTGGTAAAGTACATTAGGTGGGTGTATACGTAGGCAATGTCGTCTAAAGGGAAGACTTTTAGTCATGGGCACAATATGAGAAGGTATGGTAGAGCTGCTAAATCAGATTATGAAGGTGGTTCTACTTCCAAACCCAATGATCAGGTTACAGGAACTCCCATTATGAGCAGGAATGAAATGAGAAGACAAGGTCTATGCTTCACTTGCAAAGGTTTTTGGGAGACTAACCACCAATGCACAGATAATGTGGTAAAAGAGCTTGAGGAAGACCTCAGATGCATTGAAGAGGAAGCCATGAAGGAGGCAGATTTGGAGATGCACATGTTGCATGAAGATGATGAGATTCATGAGTCACATCATTTGGAAGGACAAAGAGGATCCCGTGTTGAAGCCATTGAGATCGAGACTTATACACATGCTGATTTACATTGCAGCCACACTATTGAGCTTGATCATGATGTAGATGTGTTAGTAAATGACAAAAATGTTGTGGAAGGATCTACCAATGTTGGCACGCAAGTTGGAAGTGTCGAAGATGAGGAATGTGCAGAGGATACAAGCTCTAATAGTTCTTATTTACATGACTACAGTGAAGAAACTTTGCATCAACATGCGATAGCGATGTTTACATATGTGCAGGATGGTACCAGTGAGTTGTCACATGAAAGTACTCAAGAATTGGGTACTAATGATGCATTGTATGTTGAGGATTCCTGTCAAAATGAGTTTGATTTCTCAAATTAGACGTTAGAATACAAGTTAGAAAATTCAATTAGTGGCATCGAATCCCAGGACCATGAGTTGGATGGAATTGCAACTACATTGGAAGCGAAAGTGTGCAAAGAGATGGTTAAAATAGCAACTTCCACCTTGCCAGTCAAGCCATCTTTTGAGGTACATAGCAGCAGTACCTTAGTTGTTGATGTGTGCACTAATGAAAGCACACATGATGTTACTTATCGTGAGGTGGATAATATAGATACAACCTCATATCATAGTGCAGATTTTGGGTCAGAGCACTTGCATGGGAGTCATTGGTTTCAGAGTCCTCATCATTTGGTTGGGCAAGTTAAGGTTAATGAGAACATGATTGCAACAACCATAGAGCAATTTGATGTTGCTCGTCAGGTGTTGGCTACGTTTGGTTGCGCTACTCCTATGTCCGGTGAGCACGGTGATAGTGACCTTTCCCTAGCAGAGTTCCATGCACTTCGAGAAGCCATTGGAATAATGAAACGTAACTATTTACAGTTATTGGTAGATAGAGATCATCTTCTCACGCTTGATGATATCTATTATGATGCGTTGAGGGGAAAGGAAGAGGAGGTAGACGAGCTCACTCATGAGCTTGAGGTGACTATGGACTCCTTAGAGAGAGCGCAGTTGGCCCTTCGTGAGTTTCAGTCACAGATTGAGGAGCGTACTGTGGAGTTGAGTTTGACACAACCTTCACCAGCTACATATAGAATACAATCTTCCACAGTGGCAGTTTGGGATAATCTGATATCCAGGAATTATAGTCGCGAGCAAGTTGAGAATGTGGCCACACCTATCACAGTTACAGGTGCAGTTTATATGGATAGGATGAGTGCATCTGTTGAGAGCAGCAGTGAACGACATGTTGCACCAGGTTCTCCTGTGGTTACATCCATTGCAGGTGTTGTTGGTGATGAGTTAGACGACGAAGGTTATATTTAGAACTATGGCAGTCAGTGCTTGACCGATGTGGGAGATTTTTATCATGATTGCGTTGGGAGGAGTGCTCATTACTTCTTTTCTAATCCACACACGGAGGTTTTGATGAGCATCGGTGTGGATTGGCCCCGAGGTTGTACCATCCTTTGTGGGATGGATATTCACCATCTTTAGTGGGTGGAATTAGTAGCTACGAGTTGGTGGGGGTTTTCTTGAAGAGTCAACACATCCATGGCAGTTTAGTAGAGGATGGATATAGTGGTTGTGTTACAGACACCTTCAGATGTTCTTATCTCCACGGTATAGATGGAAGTGAGTTCAGTGTCTTTGGGACCCGAGTGATGACAGGATTAGCACTGCAGTTTGGGCAGGTCCCATTGTTTGGCTTCACCACTTTGGGCACGATGAAGTTGAGTTCAAAGTTGAGAGGCAGAAGTATGAGGGTGTTCTACATGACATGCTTCTATTCAAAGTTTGGGATCCTTCTAGTGCGTCGGGATTTCAGACAGGGCTCAGAGAGGAGTTTTTGGGTGTGTACATGGTGTCGAATATGTACGATTTTACTTTTCACCCTCATGTGCATGACCTCTTTTAGATGCACAGTTTAGTGGTGCATGTCTTAGATAGCGTATATGACGGTTCACCTTGTGCAGTTTTGGGAAAACTTTGTCAGCCTTCCAAGTTGCTTCCCTTTGAGTTGTTTCCTTCTGCGACACCAGTAGGTGGTATTGATTTGGTTCAACCGGTACTGTTAGTTATTTTGGTGTTTGTGTTACAAGAGCTAGTTGGTATCAGTTAGGACATTACATAGTTCTACCCTTGGGATCTGGGTGGACTAGTGTGTTATTTTGTTTCTGAGATTGCTTGGGGACAAGCAATTTTAGGGAGGGCGAACTGTAATGTCCCCTTTTTGAGATGACATGGTTTGTGGGTTGGTTTAGCCTATCATTGGCCCTCGTAGGCTAAGATTGATGGTTAGAGGGTCCCAATTGGCAGAACATGAGACTTTCCCTTCCGGTGGTCAGAAGTGTTTAGGATTGCTTTTCATTTGGGTCGGTTTGGTACACTTACTATTAATAGTAAGTCATTTATCCAACATTTCTATATTTGGCAGGTCACCTTGTAAAGAGCCTGCCTGGCTCTGTCACTAAATTGTTACAATTTAAATGTTTTTGACAATTTCTCAAACACTTCGCAGGCAAACTTTCTGGATTGTGGTTTAAATTTTAGAATTGCATTTTCAAAACATATGCTTATGAATCTCTAACATATAACCGAATTAAAAGACAGTGCATGGAAATAGACAAATCCTGATTCAACATAACACTTTCACCTATCGCTATGGAATACATTTAATGTTCAAAGAAATGCCATCTCAATAAACTTAAAAAAATTATGAACCAATGGATAAACATTTATTCTTTTTAAAAAAAAACCTGTTCGATTCTTATCAAATCTTCATTCTGGCTGCATGCTATTTAATGACAAGGCGGCTGCCAGCAAGGAGCTGTAACTCCTCTAGATTGCGGGTTCTCGTAACCTGGGTGACGTTGAAGCAAGTCCACGACTGGGAAAAAGGGTGGCAGATGAAAACTTACGCCATTTCCAAAACGTGCAATCTTCCTTCAAAATGATAACCATTCCACGTGAATTCATCAAACAACCATTCAATTCTTTTCCAGCTTGTACAGGCTCACTCGGTTGTAGAAATAGATTGAAATACTCACAATTCATCAGCATTCATCGCTGATTCAAAGTGCAGATACAAACAAGAAATTTCCAATTCCTTGTAAGCCGAATTCCATTCCCAAACCCTTGGTTCGAAAACTTCATCAAATTCCATAAGAAGTCAAAATGATAAATGATAAATGAAGGAATCCTTCAAGAATTCGAACCCTTCGTATAATGCTCAAAGCTTCTTCAAGAAGGCTCGAAATAGTGGCTTCAAGGTGACACTTTTCACTTAAATGCATACTTTATATTATAAGCTCATAACTCCATTTTGAATTAATATAATATAACCTTCTAATGAGCTCATATTATTAATCATTGACTTAGGCAAATAATGATTATTTAATGAAGTAAACTTAATTAAATAGTCATACTCAAATAGCTCCAAACATCAAGAACTAGGAGCATCAACTGAACCTGTGCCTAAGCGTCATCCAAAAATAGTAACTGGCCAACTAGTGACTTACAGTAAATAGTAAGTCCATCAATCCAGATATCCTGCCACAAACACCATATCTGACACTGTCAACACTGCTCCGATGTCCTGTCAAACCCATACTGTGACTTACTATAAATAGTAAGTTCACACCAAATGACCTTCTAATCACCTCAACAGACCACGAAGGTCTCACTAATGATCTATCACAGGACCTGCTAAAAATGGGGACATTACACACCTGGACCGGCCTAGATTGCAGTGATGACCTTTGGCACCTTTGTTTTGATTAGGTATTCAGGGATTTACTAATTTTAGTAAATCAAGGGTGACAAAGATGGACCCTTACTATTTTTAGTAAGGCACCCAGACTGATAGTGGGAGCAGTGGGCTAGCTAGTGGTGAAGTCAGAATCATTAAATAATGGTTACTAATGGAGTTATGACATTTAATTATTATTAAAGTGTTACTTTAATAATAATAATAATAATAATTAATTATTTTAAGGGAATATTATATTGACTTCATATGACTTTATAATTAAAGGGGATTTAATATCATAAAGTCAAATTGTAAAGTGGGAGCATCTAATGACTTTATGACTTTATTATAAAAGGACATTTAATGATTATAAAGTCAAATTATAAAGTGCATATGAGGAATAATGTAAAGTGCCAATTTAAAGGGAGATATAAGTGATTATTAAAGTATACTTTATATTCTAATGTTGTGCACCAAAAGGAGGGAAAAAAGAAATGAAATTAAAGTAAATTAAAGGAGATGAAGACATGCAAATTAAACATTATAAAAGTTCATTTGGATTTCATTTCATTCATTCTTGAATCATTCAACACTTGTCTTTCCTCAAGAAGCTTTGGCTTTGAGGAAGAAATCTAGGGTTTCGCTGTAATTTTCAATCTTGGAGAACGTAGCCTCTCTTTGATTGTGCAAATACTGGTGGCTTTATTTAGAGCTCACGTTTGTGCTTAAAAGTGGAGATTTATATCAGATTTTACAAGGGTTTATTTTGCAGATTGGAAGTTTTTGAAAACTATTATTATTGAATATTTTTATTGCCGGTGTGAGACATCTTCATTGGCACGTGGGAATCATATTGGTGCAAATTTAGAGTATTTATCTCCAAAACTAATAGGGGTTTTCAAATAGCTGATTGAAGTCTCCATTTTCAATGACATGAGGATATTCTCTTTTCTGTTTGACTACTGCAAACTTTATACTTAATTCTGGCATCCATCTTCAGAGGGTTTTGAGGCATGTTTACTTGTGAGTTCGTGAATTGTAACTCCTTGATTTTTTGGGTATCGTTGTTTTAGATAATAAAGGTTATTTTATGAACTGGGTTGTCAATATATTGTGAAAATATTGAGTATTTAAGCTGGTATAAAAATATGGAATTTTCGGCTGTGTATTCCCAATGCAATTTCAGTTTGAAATAAAAAATTATTATTGCAACATTTCTTGTTTTTTCTGCATTAAATGGTTGTATCAAACATTGCTAATATATCACAAACATTTACCAAAACAAACCAAACAAGGCGGAAATTTTGTGTTAGCAAGTGTCCACCTAGGGTGGAACACTACAATGACACCAAATAGCTTGAAGAACAGGTTGGGGGAGTTCTTTGGCATGAATTCTTTCTCAGAAGATGATTTGGAGAATATTTCCATATTCTCAAACATTAAGCACAAAATTCAGAAAGCAGTACCATAACAGGAAAATAGCTTTAACGGGTGTGAAAAGGACATAGCCATTATAGAGTACAAACATAAGAGTATGCCAAGTGTCTCTGTGGACGAGCTGTAAATAGTTATATGCAATTTCATTGCATTCAAAGAGGGGAATAAGGAATAGGTTATTTTGGGCGATGAACTATTAAATGCCTAGTAGGCATGCGGTTTCCTCATTGTTTGACTTGACCCCACTCATGCTAGTGGGTGCATTGTTCTCTCATTGGTCCACTTGGGCCCACTTCTTTATGACACAATCTATTATTAGTTGAACCCTAATTAGGGCTTTTATGGTGAAATCTTGGCCTTTGATTTTGATTTAATCTAGGCCGCTCATTGTCATTTTGAGGCCTATAAAAGGTGCTCACCCCTCTCATTTGTAAGAAGAGAGAGAACTTCGAGAAATTGTTGCTAGAAATTACTAGAATAAAAAGTAGCTCATTGAAGTTTTATTGATTACTTGCATTGTTTTGATACTTCTTATGGTTTCCTGTTCGTCAAGTAGATTAGATTTGCTTTCAAGTTATTAGATGAACAAGATTGATAATATTGTTTCATGGTGAAATCGTTTGCTCATACCTTTTGCAAATAGATGATTTCTATGTGCAGTATAAGGTTGGTTTGAGCCTTTTATGTGGATGCTTAACTTCAATCATTGAACGTGCATTGTTCTTCTTGATGGTGCTCATTGTTGGTGTGAGAATTCTTAGCATAGCCTTTGAAGATTGTACCCCCTTTATGTAGTATTAAAATAATAATGTAATGTTTCTAATGGTCATCTTTAGTGAGTTTAGTTTTATTAGTCAGTTTCTATTTTTGTATTCAGTTAACAATTGTTTCATTTAGAAACATCGTCTTGTACTTTTTTATTTAAGGAGACTGTCTCCATTGTTGAATATCAAACTATCAAGTTTTATAATATGGTATCAAAGTAGGTCGATGGGGTTCTTTAAGATTTGGCAATTTTTTAAGAAAAAATTGCAGCCTCATGTTTCTTGGCGAATTTTTAAACAAAATTCATTAAGGTCATTTTTAAGTAGTGAAAATTTTGTGGGTGTTATTAGGGCATCTGTTATTCTGTGAAAATCGCAGGTTTCTATGCCTGATACTACATTTTTTCTCCCTCCATGCCCTAAACATCGATTTTTTTTGTTTGTTGAGGGGTTTACTTTTTATAGCTGCGTTTCTGCAAATCACAGCCATATTCATGTGAAGCTCGTGTCCTCCGCACAATCTGATGTGGAAGGAAGTCATTTTTTTTATGCTCGCATTGTTTTGAGCTGCATTCTTCAACCCACGCGACTTGTGCTTGTGTCCATGCGTTTGAGGCAACAACTCTTGCTTTCTCTATATTTGGTGTCATTCTTTGCAACTCATGACCAGTGTGCCGTTCTCTGCAACCTGCAATTGGTCTTTTGCGACTTGTGTTTTGTCTACAGTTTTTGGACGAGTTTGCAATTTATTTGTGTTTTTTGCTTTTTTCTCAGCCCGAGTTCATTCTTCTGTGATGACTTTGCAGATTAGAAGGCCATTCTTTGATGTCGATTGTTTTTTCCGAACGTTTGTAGAAGTACATTTTCTTCTGAGTGAAGGATTTGTTTAGTGGGTGGGTTTTGATAAATTTTTCCCTTTAAAAAATTCTAGGTGGCTTTTAATAATGTTTTCACTTTAAAAAAATTCAGTTGGGTTTTCATAATTTTTCCTTAAAAAAATTGTGGGAGGGTATTATAATTTTTGTCCATAACAAATTATTGTGCGTTTTGCGTGACTTTTTGCCTCAAAAATCATTTTGTAAGAAGGTTTTACTGCTTTTTCTCAACACAATGTTTTGTATTATGATCCGTGTCTTAGATTTTGTTTTTGGTTTTGAATCTTGATCGATTTTTCTCCTCAAAAATCATTTTTGGTTTTCTCGATTTTATCCTCAAAAATCATTTCTGGAAATTGTGACTAGTGTTGTTGATCTCAGGGTTTTTCGATTTTTTGTAAAAAAATCATTGGAAGGTTTTTGGCGTTTTTTTTTCCAAAAAAATCATGTTTTCTTGCAATTGTTTTGGATTGGACCTAGAGTTGCTAGGACAATGGTTTTCACAAGGGTTTGCTGATTTTTCCTCAAAATTGTGGTTTCAGTTTCATATCGATGTCTCTGGCTGTTGGGAGTGATACCTTTGTTACCTAACGTTAGGTTGGGTGGTTTGTGGTTATCTTGGTCATTTCTAGAAGTTCAGTAGATTCAATGAGGGTCTCAGTAGCAGGGTCATGTCACCGAGTGTTATGATGAGAAGGTGTAATGTCCCCGATTTTGGCATGCTTCTGCAGTTGATTGAGTCAGCTCATCATCGCGACCCTCGTGAGTTGACTCCTGGTTTTGAGGGTCCCAGTTGGCAGACTTGCTATTTTTAGTAAGTTAGTTTGGTCAGTTTCCATTTTTGGTAGGGCAGTATTGGCAGTGGTCAGTATTCCAAACGACAGTCAGTTTGTGCAGTTCTCTGGCTGGGGACTTACTATTTATAGTAAGTCTATTTTTGGCAATTGCTATTTTTGGCAGTGCAGTGGATGGCTATGTTAGTCTGGCATGATCAACAATGGATGCAGGATTTATCGCCTGAGTTCATATTTATTAATTAATATTTATAAAATATTAATTAATAATAAAGCCACATTATTATAATAATACTTTATTATTATAATAAATTAGAAGTTGTTAATTAAAAGAGTTGTGAACTGAAACTCTTTTTGGGAAACTGTGGCCAAGGATGGATTATAAATATGAGCTCATTTCATTGGGATTGGCATCGATTGAATATATTATATTTTGTTTATTTTCTCTGAGGAGAAGTTCTGAATTGTAAATCAAATCCCTTGCTGAGGTATAAGGGTTTGATACTGAATTGATTTGGCATTTGGAAGACTGATTCTTCTGGAACCATTTCGCAATTGGTTGCTGAAGTGTAACCAATCCTTCAGGTTCCTACTGTCTGACTGTTACTGGAGGAAGAAGTAATTCTGAAATTGTTCATGCACACTGAGGGTGCGAATTGATTTGAAGAGTGATTCATGTCTGCTGGAACTGCATCATCAATTCAATTGTAGCACTAGGATTGTATTTGTTAAACAAATGAATGGAGTAAGCAATCGTCATTGCTAAGAAGAGAATTGCATTTTTTTTGTTGGTGAAAGTGATCAGAGGGCTGCGGTTGAAATCAGTAAACAGAGTTGCGAATGGTGATGGATTAATTGGTATCGTGGGCTGAGAAAGATTTGCAGAATTCTTTGGTGACGTTGACTGTCCTTTCTCCAGCTGGTTGAAGACAATTCGGTGTCTATTCTGGGTTGCGTGTGGTAGTGTTCTTGCTGGTCGCACGTGGGGCAACTGCTCACGGGTTGAAGGAATGACTATGTATGCTGAACTATTAGGCGTTGGCAATAAAGCTTGCCGCGTGACTTTCCTGCAAGCAAGCCGATAGCTGCAACACTTGGGTGGACGTGGATGTTGGGGCTGACTGTCATTACAACATTTGGTCAAGCAGTATAGCCAACATCAGGTTTTATTACTTCTTCATTGTTGTTTTAATAAATCAATGTATGTAGTTCCAGATTTCTTCAATATTTAAACGCTGGAAACAATTATGTCAGTGGAGTGAAATTACATTTTGCATTTGATGAATAAAGAAATACGTTCTGGCAAAATTTGTTATTTGTGATTGCAAATTCTATTAAATCATAGCAGAGCCAAGTTGGGCACATTAGAGCATGTCTGACAACTGTTTGACAAAATGTCAAACATATGATTTGCATGGAAATTGATAAAATTTAGATGGTTTAAAGTTGAGGCCAAATCAAGCTCATTACAGAAGGGGTCAACCTTCTATGCATTTGTAACCAAAAGACCTGTAGATTGTCTTCTGTAGGGTAGTTAGTACGATGAGCATTAAGGGAGGGTATTAAAATAATAATGTAATGTTTCTAATGGTCATCTTTAGTGAGTTTAGTTTTATTAGTTAGTTTCTATTTTTGTATTGAGTTAACGATTGTTTCGTTTAGAAACATTGTCTTGTACTTTTCAATTTAAGGAGGCTTCGTCTCCATTGTTTAATATCAAACTATCAAGTTCTATAATAGATTTGGCGAAACAAAGTGTGGTTGATTTCACCCGAACAATCATTGTCTTTCAAGTTCTTAAGTTTAGAATAGAATCTCTCAACCCTTATTCTCTTTACTTTCAATATATTTCGTTGGAACATTTAGGGTACTTTTCATGGCCAAACCATTTGTGTATTTCTCGAAGTTCAAAATTGTCTAAGTCTTCTTGAAGGATCACGTAAGTCCGCCTTGGATTACTAGCATAGATCAAGCCAAACGATCTCATATCCATCATAAAGTCATATGTTTGCAATAGGAACCTTGGAGTCACCTCTATGCAATCTTAGCATACGAGGGGTCTTTGCTCAAGAGAGGATAGAGTGTCCTTTGGCACTTTATTTTGTGTTGGTGTGGTCATAAAACACCCATCAACAAGAAGTAGCTTAAACTCTCTAAACTCTTACCTCTTTTGAGTCAGTTTAGTTTGAGTTCAAGCCAGTTCAACACAAAGTGGCTATTACGCATTGTAAACCTTGGGGTTTGTTCATTTGATCACACATTTGTTACATTGTTTAGCACTTGAAGTTTCCTTGTTCAAGAGGATAGAATACTTTGTACTTTATTCTGCATATTGAAGGGGGCGCAAAACTCACATCAATAGAATGTGCTTGCCAGATTCAAAACTCTGATACCATGTTGGAAACATAGTAATCACTCACATACTAAAACCGTGTTGAAGTGAGCACTCAAGATCATTAATTTGCAACACTAAATAGCCTCCACAAAGACAAGAGAGAAGCAACAACAAAAAACGCTATTCCACCAAATAAGAGTACAAAATACAAGCTTGGTTTGATTTACAATGCTAGAGGTACTTTCCTTATAAAGGCAAGGCAATGGCATAAGATTAGACAAGATCATGATGTTGTTAGGATCAAGCAACACTGAGAGGGGGGGGGGGGGGGGAANGGGGGGGGGGGGGGTGAATCAGTGTTGCAACATTTTTAACTAATCTCAACCATTTGAAACTTAACTATGCAGATAACTCATAACACCATGATTTGTTGTCGAGGAAAACTCTGCTAAGGGAAAAACCCAGAGGGAATTAACAGCTACCAAAATGCACTAGAAATATTGTATCCCTGTTAGAAGATCTAGCCCTATTAGGAGTTGATTATTACATCCAATACAAGTCCCTGTTAAAGGATAGACCCTGTTAGGAAACTTCTCAAACCTGTTAAGAGTTGAATGAAATGATGAGCTCACTGCCCGAGCGCAATGCCCAAAGTGAAGGTTAAATCCACCTTCTGAAGGTTAAACCCACCTTCTGGATCCACTGTCCAAAGAGAAGTATAAAGTATACTTATAACAGTGAACTGACTAATAGCAACTTGCTTTGCCTATATACTTCCAATGAAGTGCATTACAAACATAATTTCTGCTCTACATCTAGCAGAACTCGCATCCACATGCTCGCCGCATCGAATACATCCAATCCATGCCTTTACACATCAAGACGCTACTTTCCTTTATACAAGTTACAATAAGCAATTAGGTCGGCCTGTTAAGACTTCCCCAATGCACAAACAATTACATAGACCCTTGCTAAGATACACATGGTACCTTACACAAGTATTTAACAAATATAAATCATCAGTTACACGCCAAGATTCATAATTCACGCTCGCCAATCATTAAGGACGTTACATCTCTATGGTTGACCCCAAATAGGTCTTCGCTAGTCCACACGCCTCAGCTAACGTCGTCAAGAATCCAGTGACCCAAGAATCACAAAGAATGTTCTCCCATGTATCTTCTATCATGTCTTAAGCTTGAATACCATGACCCATGCTCGCATCCAAGTTATCCGAAAAACTCAGAGACCATCTCTGTCATAATTCTCTGTCACTGCTTTGTAACCAGTCTTCACCAAAACAGCTATAACTCATGTAAATAACAACATAAGATCCAGCGACCTTAGATATAAGGTGTACACTCATCCCTCTACACAGGTCCATGCTCGCATACTCTCACACACCGTACACTGTGCATACATATCTGTCAATCTCGCCTGTACCTGTGATAACCAGTCTTACTAAAACTTCTAATGCATCTAACTGAAACATATGTTGACATCAATGACAAAACATGAATGTCAACACCTCAAACAACAACAATTCCAACAGATGTGTCTTAATCCTATGACATGAGACAGCTAACATAAACAAATATTAAATGCCTAGGACCCAAAGAATAAGATAAGTTCTTATCTAGACAACTAAAACTTCTAGAAACTTTCCTAGGACCTAAGTAAACTTAACATTTGAATAGTTCCCAATAGTGAACTAGTAATGTAAAATGCCTTATTCACACCAACACCTTTATCTTATTATTGGAATATAAAGCTTACCTTTTGTAATAAATCTACCTTAGTGACTTAGTGTTGTGTGAAGAACTTTGCTATTAAATTATTAATAATATATTGTCAGGTATGTTAGTGTTGTTTTAGTTGTTGGGTGGTTTAGATATTTAAAATATCCAAATGCATTATAAAAGCTATGTTGTAATGAATGGAAAATATCCCAATGAACAAAATAATATAATAATATTGCATATTATTTGGTGTTATTTGTTATGGAATCATGGTTCAGTATACTCTAATTTTTTTTTATACTTGTCACTCTCCAAAGGGTTTGAAGACATGTGGTGTGCTTTGGTGATTTTCTACCACTTGAAACATCAGATTTTACATGCTGAGCATATGCTTTTGGACTTTTGGCCACTTAAGATTTGTCATTAATCTTCCAAGTGCACTTTTTTTTTTTAAAAGTGAAAAACTACTTCTAATCTTTGAGGTGGACACTGAATATTCTTTTCCACTTAAATTTGGATACAACTCTCAAGGCATGCTCTATAGGACTCAATGCCACTTTGTTCATACGTGGGATGATTTTGTCCTCTCTAGATTTTCCTTCTAAGACATGCTGCACATTGGACTTTAGCTACTTAGGTGTGCTCATATACTTTCCGTCATAGATTCCCCTAAGAGTGTTCTACGAATACGTGTCGCTTTTCATACACACATCATGTCATATGCTTCCATCAAAGTGCATCTTGGAGAATGCCTTGCAAATTTTCCTTGTCTTAGACAAATTTTCAATGTTAGACAAAACATGCACCTTGGTTCATGGTCCTCAGCATTTACTTTCATAAACGACCTGTACAAACTAACACACAATCAGTTCAGTCTGGTGATTTGTGGATGCCAGTATAATTTCTTTTTTACTTTCTCATTCAAGTACTCCTATTGCTTGCAGAAAAGGTTCCCTAGATATTATGTATTCTCTTCTCATCGATATGCTTGCTCAACAATAAGAAGTTTTGTTTGAACTTAAACACATAATTGTTAAACTATTTTATGTAGTTATACGTTTCCAATTTTTATCCAAAAGTCATTTGCGCTCTGGTGGGATTTTGTATCAATGTGACAAATTGAATAGGTTGTATTGATATAGCCATTTCTGTATCATCCTTTTAGAATCTATACCCATTTTAGTACAGAGTAGACAGACTTGTGAGAGAATTGTTATAGAACAAGTATAATTCTTAATAATATCCATAGCTGATTTGATGAATTTGTTTCCAACAGGTGTAGTTACGTATGTTACGGAAAACTTTTCACCTTTAGATGCAAAAGAAGATTTCTTGGGTGATCTGGACAGTGACTTAGATGTAGATTTATGCAAAGAAGGCCGGATTATGGAAACAGACCACGGTAGTTTTGTTCTTATCAATGTATATGTTCCAAATACTGGTGTACATGCAGGCAATGGCATCCATCCTCGACTAAATTTCAAGCTTCGTTTTCTCAAATCTTTAAAAAACAGATGTGAGTACTATCAGCACTTCCATCTAATTTTCACACTGACAAATTGAACTTAAATAAGTACTGTGAAACCTTTGGTATGCTTATGCTTCCAGAAGGCAAATCTTTTTCATCTAGAACATGATATTTCTACAACATATATCACATGCAGGCGTTGTGCCATGAGTTTATATTGGTTGTGGTTTATGAAATTTTTTTTTGCATTGTCTTAATGTGTTTTTCTAGGTGATGAAATTTTAAACTCAGGAAAGGAGATAGTTATTTTGGGAGATTTTAATGTCGCTCATAGAGATATTGATGTGTTCAGAGACTGGAATATTCACGACATTTACTCTCCAGGTATTAAATATTAGAATTTTTAATGTGATTATGTATAAAGTGGTTGTTAGTTGTTAGTTGGTATCATTGCAATGAAGGATCCCATAAGAATCTCTAAAATGCTATCATGAGGTCAATGTAAGCTGCTGAATGTATGCCTCTATATTTTTAATATGGGTTGTTTTTCACAGAGTTCCCAGACTCAGACTCGACAAGGCCGACTCGACTCGTGACTCTACATCAACTCGGCAAAATGAAAAAACCCTTGAAATTTAGAGATTTTTAACGATTTAAAACTTGTTTCATGCACCCATTATTGACTAAACCTTAAAGAGACTATAACATCTTCAATTACAAGCTATTTTGATCACATACATAAACAAACATCCATCACATAAGTACAAATGTAAATTGTAGCTGAAGGAAATAGAAAACATAGATATGTAGAACTATAAATATTGTCAAATGTATATAAAATCCATGAAACAAAGGTGTGAGATTCAGAAGTAGATGCAACTTCCACGTTTTCATAACTTTGGAATCTTGGTGATCAAAAAGTGTTAAAGACATTGTGTTGTATCTCACTTACAGTTGGTGAAATTTTTAGATTAAAAAAATAAGGGTGTATATTTCAACTCAATATGAGCATTGGAAATAGCCAGCAAGGGATCTAGTAGCATGTCCTACATTGCCTTATCACATGGGTAAGAGTGATGAATGCAAGAAAGTGATACATTTTGGACAGATCATAAGTGCAGTGCACACATGTTTACACCTTCTAGTTATTCCCATTATAGTTAACACTTTGTGCAATAGATCATATGCTGGCCAACTATCCTATTGTAAATAACATTGATGTTAATAAATTTTTTCAATGCCAATTTGGCATGCCACGCAGCTGTGTCATGGACCACGGACTTTGCGAGTCAGCCACTGACCCGCTGACTCGGCAAGTCATGCGGGTCAGATGGTCTGGCCCGCCAAGTCACAGGTCAGAGTCATTTTGACCCGCCGAGAAAGGCTCGGCTTGCCGACCCAGGGCACCCGCATGACTCGCGGCGAGTCATGGATCTCTGTTTTGTCATAGGCTTTAGGAGATACCAATCCCCTTAACTCAATTTGTGACCACCAACCCGCTGGAGGCACCGACCCCCACAACTGAATTCCTAGGCACCAACCCACTAGAGAGACACCAATATCTTCTCTAGGAAGCACCACTTCCGAAGCAAAGTAGCACTTTCTTTGTTGCTCCTTCAATGGATGATGGATATTACAATCTTCATTCTTTCACTCCAAGATTTCCCTCTTTCTCATAACATAAATGAACTTGTATGATTACATATGCTTGCAAATTCTTTCCAGATATATATGCTTCATAAATCTCTTACACTTATATATGTTCCAGTATGATATTAATTCTTCATAAATCTCGCGTCATAAAGTGTTTTGGACTGTTTATGAATCTTCCTTACAAATCTTCATATATTCTTTTGCTACCAAATCTGTAGACATTCTCCTTCCAATACTTCATATATTCTTGCACATGTTCCCTTATATATATCTGCATATATCTTCTTTATATCTGCATATATACTCTTTATATCTGCTTCTTCACAATTTTTTAATCTGCTGTATATATATGATATATACTTTTTATTCCTCGCTTCTCTGCTTGAATGATCTGCGTTTATTTCTTTAATAATTCTATAAATGGATGCAACTCTTTGAAATGGATACAACCATTTCAATTGTCGTGGCTTTCACTGATAAAAATCTGCCTTAACTCAATTTCTTCATACAAATCTGCATAAGATAATCTTCCTAATTCTTCATATAATCTTCTTGTGATGAATGATTTTTTTTTGTATTTCACTCTTATAACACACACTGCTTAATTGTACTTCAAAGTCTCTTTATATATCTATTTGAGAGAGGGTGACTTCTAAAAGACATACTACTTCACAAGAGAGGTGACTTTATGAAGGATTACATGCTTTCCAACAGAGCGTCCTCCTAAACACACATGTTTTATGCTTGATCACTATTCTTTTAGTTTATTTATGCTTGCTAACATCTCACAAATCTTGAGTGCTCCTTTCCATTGATTCTAATTACCTTAACTTCTAATCACCCCTTTTGTCTAATAAAACTTAACCTCACATAATTAATAATTGCTGTTCTTTATGTTGATTTTAAAATGCTCGTATGACGTGGAGGGCACGACTTTCATCGTCTTCCTCAAGGAGGATTTCAATCCATCCACAAACCAATGTTTTTTCAGTCTGTCGGCCGGTTGGTTCTCCATTTTTCCCAGTAATTCCTTGAGTTGCCGGTTGTATGTCCTCATGCTTTCATGCTTGCACTGCTTCGTGCTATAGATCTCTGTGACAGTCTCGTTGTCGTCGCGAAGCAGTTTGAATCAGCGTTACAGGACTCTGCGAGTCTGTGCTGGACTCCGTGAGTCCCGAGGCGAGTCGGGTCTCCAGAGTTTAACTGACTCTAGACTCGGACTCGCCCGAGTCCAGCAGAGCCCAGTCGGACTCGCCGAGTCTGTGGACTCCCTGGACTTGCTGAGTCCCGAGCCTAAGACTCTGCTGCGACAACAATCATAAAAAGTGTAAAATAAAACATTTTTTATTCATTTTTCTTTTCTTTTTTCGGTTTATATGTTGTCTTTGACCTAACAAGGTCATTCTATCACATGCAAACAAGGAGAGGAGAGAAAAAAGGCTTGAGAGAAGAGTATTGGGGTTTTAGGAAAAAGATTGGCGAATCGATTGGCTCTCATAGATCGATTGTAATTCGTATCTACAGAGGATTGCAATTCGTATCTTGAGCCAGCCATGCAGTGCTTCAGGATACGAACGCAATTGGAGTATGTTTGAGCATATACACTCAAAGAGGCGCAACAGGTTGGCAGTGAAAAGGTTGAATGATCTTGTGTTCGTTCATTACAACCTTCGCCTTCGTCACAGACAGATCTTGGGCACTGACACATCTATGAAATTAGAGGAGGTTGATCCACAGGCAGAATGGAACACAGAGATTGATGATCCTGTCTTCAACGATGAAGACTAGGAATGGGTTGATCAAGTGGATCGAGAGGTAGAGGCAGTAGCGATGGCAAAGGAGGAGGCTAGAGCGCGAGGAGACCCAGTGGATGACCCTGAGGCTGAGCCTAAGACTGAGGGATCTGACTTCGAGGATGACGAGGAGTATGATGATGGGGATGATGAGGATGCCACTAAGGGTCAGCCTTAGACACAGGGAGAGAAGATGGCTGCACAATCTTCCATGACCTATCTTAGGCGTACTCGTAGGAAGACATTGGGATAGGCTGCTATGAGCTTAGTTTTGATATATGTTTTGAACTTTTGATTCCATGGATTTCATATTCCATGAATATTGTAGACATTTGACAGTGAAACTATTTATATTTCAGTTTCTAGTGTGTTATTTAGTTTAACAATTTATAACTTTATACTTTCGCGATCTATGTAAAGTTGTAAACTTGTATATGTGTGCAAAGTAGCTTTTATTCATCTAAATTATTGTGTCCTTGATGTTAATTGACTAAATGATGCATGAAAAATTCTTTAAATCCTTAAAAATCTTTGAATTTCTTGGGTTTTTCGATTTGTCGAGTCCGGTTGCCGAGTCCGAGTCCGAGGCCGATCCGACCTTGCCGAGTCCGAGTCTTGTAACTATGGTTTGAATTATGCCTGAAATACCTTCTTTAAGTTGGTCCATGATGCTACCTTGGTTTTGTCTACTTAGGAACACCAATCAATTGCCACTCCACGTAGTGTTGCAGGAAATTGGGTTACCCACTCATCCTGATCGGTTTGCCCATTGGCCGACTAGATTGTTTCACATGTTTGACAGTGCCGTACAGGGTCCTCTGTTCCATCCACAGTAAATTTCAGCAACTTCTGTTTGTTTTCCATTGTGGTGTTCTTCTGTGTCATGCTCTTTGTACTCGGTCCGGTTGGAATTGCTCCTGAATTTGGTGCACTCGACCTGAACAGATTGCTTTGACTACACTGCCCCTGTGTCCTCCCGACACTTTGGGCTCACCCGTATCCTCTACACGTTTGTCTTCGGTGTGCTCTGCACTGTGTATCCTTCCGGTTTCCGATCCCCTTAAATCCCTTTGGTACGGGGTCTCTGGTTCTACCGCTCGACAGTCCCTCAGGTCTTCGAGTGTAAGGGTCAGGTGTCCCAAGCGGCATTAGGTGTTTTCAATCAGCTCATATTCTTTGTCGCCTTCATCCAATCCCCTACTTCCACTCTCCTCCACTTCATACCCTTCGGTGTTCTCTGGGTTTCCTTTAGGTAACCCTTTTGTGTTTCCTTTTGTCAATCCTTCTGCGATTCTCTGTAGACGTCATCTCTGTTTGGCTTGTTCTTCCAACCTCAGTGCTTTTTGTAGGGCTTCGTGCTCGTCTTCTTACCCCTCCGGAATACGGTTTCTATCCTTGTTCAATGTTAATGGCATTAATTACCCCTTTCGTAGGGATTGGGGATGTGTTGCTGTCAATGGCTCTTGTCACGCTCTTCCTCTTCCCTTTGAGTGTTCTCCTCGTACCATCGTAGTATTTGTTGTTGACGGTGTTCATGCTGTTTTTTCATACGTCTTTCTTCTGTCTCAACCAAGTTTTGTGCCAACAACCTTGGGATGCTTTTGAGAAGATCATACACCATTGGTCGCACCGAAAGTTCGTTGTGTATCGTGCCCTCAGGGACCGCTCTCTCACGGGCTTCTCTCTACATGTACTGGTTGGCCACAACTTCCCACGCGTGCACCAGGTCTTGCATCAATTGATATTCTCGCGTTACTTCATCCTCTTCTACGTCATTATCAATTATGAGCACTTGCTGTTTGAATGGTCGGCTGATTACTCCACCATCACTCCAGATTCGAACAAGCAATGATGCCAAATGTTTGCCCTTTAGAGTAAAGTTCAACTTATAACAGATTGCAAGTAAAAGATAACAAAAAGTATATACACAATGTATTTGAGATAACTCAAAACTGCATATTCATTAATCTCAGAATCATTACAATGTATTTCAGAGCATTCCCAGCAACAGTTCTATGGCCACACCATAACATAACATCCCTGAAGGTAAATACAATGTATATATACAGGTGTCGAGGGAATGCCAACCATTGGCATCTGTTGGCCAACTATCACCCCCTCAACCACAAGCCTTTGACAACAACACTAACAAATATTAATTAACCTAGCAACAAGCACTAGACAAAGGTTTCATTCGACTACATTTTGGACCATCTAGATGCTTCAAAGAGGAGGTAGAAGTGTCTGTGGAAGACGGTGGTAGAGATTGTAAAGGGATGGAAGGTGATGTTACTAGTAGACACCATTCTAGCCTTCTTTGATCGTTGTGATAATAAATATTTTGGTGATGTTGTGGAGGTTCTGATGTTGAGTACTATTTTATCTTGTTTTATATGTATGCATGTTGATCCAACAACCAAGGAGCCTACATATTTTGCCTCAATGGTAGATTATTTGTGTTTAAAATTTGGTTTGGGTTGGATGCTTTTTCTATTCAATGATGGTTTTTTTAGGGATAGGTAGTTAATGCATTTCTATTGTTATTGGTTAAGGGTCAACTCTGAAGAGCACATAGGAAATACTGAGAGGGGGTTTGGGGAGGAGAGCGGGGGGGGTGAATCAGTATTTCAAAACTTTAAAAGTTCTAAACACATAAAACATAATGTGAGCAACCATAAAGACGCATACACTAGATTTCTCGTGGAAAACCCTTATAGGTAAAAAACCATGACGTACAAAAACTTTTATTAACAGAAATGGGCACTAAATCAGATTACAAATGTGATCACCAACCCACAAAGAGCACCAACTCTCAGAGAGCAGCAACTCCCAAAGAGAACCAATGCTCTTCAATGCACCAACTCCGAACACTGGAGCACCAACTCCAGTCAGCTGAGGCACCGACCGCAGTTTGGGCACCAACCCAAATGCAGAACTCAATCAAACTTTTAGAACTCACACTCAACACTTCAAAAAACATCCTGCGAGAATTACCCTGTGATATACAGCTTCTGTAATCTTTTTCAATAATCACATCCACAGTATAAGCTCATTCGCCACTATCATTTGTTAACACCACACATACAGCTAACAGCCATAAATCTGAAACCACTCCATCATAATTGATTCAATACCACAACTCTATCAATCACATGCTATGCTCAAAATAATATGCTCGACTCCTCTTGAAAGTAACACACAGCTGCTACGCTTTCATCCCATTCAGAAATCTCACACACACTTCTCAAGAACTCCTCACGACATAGACACTACTTACCAGAATGGCTTCACATGGACAAAAAACACCTACGTTCATCAACAAAAATACCCAGATCAGTTTCTTTTAACACACAGAAGACCACCACACACATCATATTATCGCTGCCTTAACATCATCAAATTTTGCAACCCCTTCATTCAGATATGTAGCCCAGATTTTTCTCACCAACGTGCTGGCATATATATTTTAGGAAAACCAAAAATTGGCCTTCATGTAACATCTTTTAAAAACCATCGTCAGCAAATAAAAAGCTCTGCACATTCAGCATATACGCACAACTCCCCTTTTTTAACAAAATGCACAGCCCCATATTCTTTTTATTGGACACCTGTTAAAGAGACAGCTGAACACGTATTTTAGCTCTCTGACAGAGAAATGTACAGTTGTCATGAAACACATGGCTCCACTCATCACCTCAAACGGCTCAGAATAGCATTTATTGATTTTACATCAAAAACACCTCCATTCAATAGAATTCCCTCATGTCCACAAACAATTGCATCTCATTTTCTTAAAATTTGCAACCACGTATGTCTAAAAAAAGTCCTATATAGCCGCACCAAAATAGGATGGAATGATTGAGAACAAAACAACAGACCTCAAATATGAATAAGTTGTCAGAAATTTATTAACCTCCTGTAGCTGCCTTCCCTAAAACCATCATCGCACTAAAGAAAGAGTTAATGAAATCGTTCCAAGAAGGAAGACTAACGCCAAGATTCAAAATAAGTCCACACGGTGAATACATATTCAATTCAGCTGTTATTTACCAACCACTGTTGCACCTAAATTGAATTAATTTGATTCCAATAGAAGCTGTCCTTTTCGAAGATTCAACTGATGACGTGGCATATAATCTGACATAGCATTAAAACTGATTTGGCAAAGAGGTGGACAAACAAGCAGGTGATGTAGACATCCAAGCAGCTCAAGCATGTTGTCAAGCACGTCAAGCACGTTAAGCAGCTCAAGCACATCAAGCAGCTCAACCAAGCAAGAAAATAGCTCAACCAATTTTCTATTACTTTGAGTAATCCTCTGAGATTTATATGACCTTGATCATCAACCTTTGACATCAATGACAACATACTCAACAAACTCCTCATTGGTTCTCTGCGAAGATTGTTATATGGTGTTTTTTGGTCTGCTGCTTGGTACCAACATCCTGGGGATATAGCCCAGTTTTGTCTTCTGGCTATTGGTCCTTACTAGCTATATTAGGAAAAGTAACAAAGTTAAAAACTAAAAGAGGAAACAAAAAAAAACAACAACAACAAAGCATATTCTTTGTCTTGCTATGATTTAAAAGATGCAACACGATTCTATAAAGTGCGCCTTAACTTTATAAAGCACTCAATCACTTTCAAAAAAGGTATGGACTTGAAAATGTGTGCCTAAAATATAATCAATAAGGCCCCACTTTTTGCTTGTTCTTAAAGTTTTAAAACAAGTGCAGCAAAGCAGCAAGTGTGCACATAGTATGGGCATCAATATTTTTTGTTTTTTTTTATAATATGAATCACTAATTAATTCTTATAATAAATCCTAATTCGTATTTGAAAAAAGAATAGTTGCAGTGAGTTAAAAATTTAAAAAGAATGTAATGTCCCCATTTTTCAGCAGGTCATTGAAATGATGGTGCCAGGTCATTATTGCGATCCTCATGGTCTGGCGAGGGGTTTAGAGGGTCATTGGTGTGAACTTACTATTTATAGTAAGTCAAGGG
>MU214424.1:46877-73292 GCA_018584345.1 Thuja plicata | reverse complement strand
TGGCCTTCAGGAGGACATTCTGGCAGCTACAGGAAGAGAAAGAACTGACTAAGCAAACGAAGAAGGATTGGGAAGAGGAAAAAGCCACGAGAGAAACACAATGGAAGACAGAGCGAGCTGGTCTAGAGGAGAAGTTAGCAGCAGTTGAAGAAAAGTTAGCAGCAGCTGAAGCTAAAAAGATGGACGCGTTACGAGTACTGCAAGGAGTTCGGGCCAAGCAGAAGGCGGCTGAAAGGGATCTCCTACGCTTGCGGGAACAAGCTCCGAGTCCAAGGATGTCTTCACAACCCAACTCTCAAGTCTGATTTTCCTTTTGTAAAGTCGTCTGGAAGACGACAATTTTTTTTTGGGGGATATATGTAGTAGGAAATAAAGTTATTTTGTATTAAGACTTATTTATGAATTGTCGGGAGGGTAGTTAGGAGCGAGGAGGTGCGTCTGTTGGTTTCCCCAACCAACCGGCTACTATATATTTGTGCTTGATTTATTGTACGGGTTGTTGGTTTCCTGGTAATAATAAATAGAATAAACACTTCCTCGCCAATTTGGTATTCTGGTATGATACTTTGTATCTTTCATTGATATTGGTAGTTAGTTAATTATTGGTAAGTGGTTGGATGGTATCTGTGAATGCTTAATGTAGCTTTCTGTATATTGGTAATGTTAACCATTCTACAAGCGCCCCCAACGGGATCAAGGGGCAGCGTCCCTCGCGGGGTTCCTTCGCCAAGACCAAATTAGCATCTTCAAAACCACACAAAATTCCATGGCGCACAACATTTTCTTGATTGTTTTCGATGCCAAAAATAATGTTGAAGGAGCCAAAAAATAGGGAGTTCATGTATGGCGTGCAACTTTTTCTCCAAACCGTAAGGTACTATCATTTGCTTGTATGACTGATTTCTTTCCTCGTACTACTTGGTCTTGTCATGCTGTTCCATTTTCTTTCCTCCATACGGCTCTCCACTTTGACCTCCAATCGGATCAACCCCCTTGGTCGGGTACACAATAGCTAACAATTCTCTGTTGTTAGAATTTGTGAATATTCTTTTTGTGTTTCCTTCGATCCACCCACAAACTGTGTCCCGACATTCATTTGATGTAAAGCCAACACTTCATCCCATCATTCTATCTTGTTCCAGTTTGATACATAGATCTTGTATTGATGCACTTCCTCCTCAAGCAAACTATCTAAGGATTGATCTTGGGTAGTCAATAATATTGTCGCTCAATGTAGTTATGTCGTTACTTAGTCCCCCAACACCTTGTTTCATTTGTGTCTCTGATGGCCGAACGTCCCTGGAGAAATCTCGACAATTGCTGTTAATATTAGGCTTCAATGTCGCATGGGTGTTGACTCATGAAGTCGCTTCATATGTCATCGTCTCCTCTTAGGTTGCTCGAAGAGCCGAAGTTGGTTCTCAAGATTCCTTCGATTTTGGTCTATCAACAATTACAAATTTGCTTAAACGAACGATCTTGATGTACAATGGTTGCTTTTTGAATTTGAATGACCGTGGTGTTGTATAGTTGTATGGCTTTGTAGTGATAATGATGTTCCACGGTTCATGCGATGTAGTCTTCTAAGATAGATTCGCTCCTTAATTTGCAATTTAGTTCATTGCTCTCTACAATACAAACTCAATAGACCACTGGCAGTTTTGCTAAGTAATCTTATATGTAGTGATTAATAGTTGTCAAATCGCCCTTCTACTATACTCTCTATCACTTGACCCTTATCTTGGTCTAATTTTCAACACAATTCTAAATACAATTTTGTTTTCTATTGGAGACTTCACAAAATTGAGTATCCGGGTCATAGTTCCCAAACTTGCCGAGACTCGCCAAGACTCAGTAAGTCTTGAGCTGGGTGACCCTCGACGAGCTTGAGGGGCTCGAACTTAGACTCAACCTAGTCTTGGGAGAGACTTGCCGAGTCTTATAGACTCACCAAACTCGCTGAGTTTGAGCGAGTTTGGATGCTCAAACTTGGTGAAAACTGATTTTTTTTCTTGTTTAAGTCTCAAAATTTAATGGTTTTTGGGTTTACGATTCCAGAATATACATGAAATGTAACATTTAACTCTACATCTTTTTCTTCAAGTCAATCTCATTCTCTTCAGTTCAATATGTGTTTTTCCTTTCTCATACTTTAAGTTATATTTCATGTATATATTGTCAAGATGTTTGAGAGTGGTTTCAGATCTCTAGGAGTTACAATGCAAATTCTAGGTTTTAGAAGATCTTATAACTTTTCAGACTTAGTCAAATTTCAACAATCAACAAGCTCCTATTAGCATTCTCTCGCTCTCTCTGTTGGTGTCCCTGCTGTGAGTTGGTCCCTTTTGTTGTTCTTGGCAGTCCCTTTGACCCCTTTTGCTGTCTCTTGTTGGACATTAATAAATTTATCTTTATCTTTATCTATCTGACTCTCTTTATCTGACTTAGACTTTAGACCTATCTCTCTCCCTATCACTCTTCCTCTTTCCTGCCTCTCTACCTCTCTTTATCTCGCTCTCTGCTCCAAGATCTAGACCTATCTCTCTACTTCTCTCACCCTCAAACCCCCGCAAGGGGTGCTACCCTCAACCTTGTTTTGGTGTTCCCAAAGCCCCATCAAACTATAAGTCTAAGCAAGTAAAAGGTTAGTGATATATCACGATCATAAAACTCTACATAATACATATCTCTTGTTGCAAATCTTTGTATATTCGTAGTTTAAAAAAATATTGTGGCTTCTATATCATCCAGGACCTATGTCAGATGCCTTTGTAGGAAGAATTCTTGCTCTTCTAAGCGACTGAGCCATAGACTTGTAGTTTTTGTTTTGATATTTGTTTGGATCATTTGATGCCATGGATTTCATTTTCCATGAGTTTTGTATATATTTGAGAATATTTATATCATAGTTACAGGACTCTGCGAGCCCAGAGGTGAATCCACCAAAACGGGTCGTATTGACATTGGCCTCATACTCGGTCGAGCCAGACCGAGTCTGGGCTGACTCGTCGAGTCCCGAGCTCTTGACTCGGTCACGACAGACACAGATTATAAAGTGAAAAAAACAATTTTTAATAGCTTTACTTTGACCTTTTTTGTTTATAGCTTTCCCTCAAACACAAAAGGAGCATTCTTTCATTTGCAAACACAAGGGAGAGAGAAAAATGGGATAAGAGAAACATATCGAGGTTTTAGAGAAGAGACCAACAGATCAACTGGCTCTCTGATATTGATTGTTGATTGTTTGTGCAAGTTAGTAGCTTGCATTCACGCATTGAGAGGAGTTAAAAGAAGCATTTGGAGGAAGCCTCTACAAATTTGAAATGCATTTCTTCATTTTTGGAGCATATAAAGGTTGAATAATCTTGTGTTTATTCGTTACAACCTTCACCTCTGTCACAAACAGATCTTGGGCACTGACACATCTCCCATCACTTTAGAGGAGGTTGATCCACATGCATAGTGGAACACTGAGGTTGATGATTTTGTCTTCAGTGATGAAGACTGTGAATGGGTTTATTAGGTGGATCGAGAGTCAGAGAAAGTAGCAATGACAGAGGAGGCCAAAGCACAAGGAGACCCATTGGAGGACCCTGAGAGTGAGGATAACGTTGACGAGGATGTGGATGTACCTAAGGCTGAGCCTGAGACGCAGGCAAAGATCATGATTGCTGTAATGTCCCCAAAATATTTAAATGACTCAATTAAATTATGTAATGAGCCTGATTGGCTCTTTTGGCAATTTAACTGCAAAGCTCTGGGTTGTCTAATAATATGATACCTTTCCCACTAAATTGCAAGGTAATTCAAAAAGTATGTATATAATCTCTTTGTTTTTGTGAGAAAAAGCCTTTCAATATATAAAACGTTACACACAACAATAGTCTTTTTTTTTGTATTTTTTCAGAATTCTGGAAAAGTAATTCAATCACTACCAACCAAATTGAAATGTTGTATATTTAACCAACTGCACATACCATTAAAGCGTTTGATATTGAAATGTGTCTATAGGCTGTGCCACGTCCAACCTTAATCCTCACGCCTACAGTTACTTTGCTGTTTGAAAACGTACGACTGGTGAATTGAATAGCCCAGCACCCCACTACCACACGATGATACTATACTGCCCTATGCCAAGAGAAGGTTCTCACGTAATAGCTCGGTTTGATTCAGCTATGCTACAGCGACCACGAACCATTAATATTTCAAAAAAAATGACTTAGCAGCTGTCTTCTCCTTACTCGCCTACACTCAGCAATAATGACGCCACATTATTGACAAAATTCATGGCGTTTAATCACACCATTCCCACACGATTTCACTAGACAGGAAACTCTTAAATCGAATTCTGGAGTAATTCCACCCTTCCAGAATTAAAATCGACCTCTTCAAGCAGGTCTCAGTTAAATGACATTCAATTTAAGAATTAATTGCACTCTCAATGTGCCAATTAATTATCCACAAAACTCCTCAGATGATAATCTGCAGAAGTAAGTCAATTCTCTCCTTAGCCACAGAAATATAGTAGAGAGATCTTACAATTGTTTACCTCAGCACAATTGCAGCAGAGAAGAACTCAGAAACCCTTATAGTTCAGCAAGGGCACAATTCAGAAATTCCGGCACAGAGCCACAAAGTCAAAAGTTTAATCAATAATCGAGATCCTCATCCCAATGAAATGAGCTCATATTTATAATCCATCCTTGGCCACAGTTTCCCAAAAAGAGCTTCAGTTCACAGCTCTTTTAATTATCAACTTCTAAAACATTATTATAATAAAGTATTATAACAATATGACTTTAATTTTTAATTAATAAATAATTAATTAATAAATATGAGCTCGTGCAATAAATCTAACATCCGCTGTAGGTGACGACTAACTGCCAGAGCCACCCACTGCACTGCCAAAAATGGCAACAGCCAAAAATAGACTTACTAAAAATAGTCTCCAGCCAAAGAATTGCACAAACTGAATATGATTTGGAGCACTGACCACTGCCATTACTGCCTTGCTAGAAATAGAAACTGACCAAACTGACTTACTAAAAATAGCAAGTCTGCCAACTGGGACCCTCAAAACCAGGCGTCAACTCACGAGGGTCGCGATAATGAGCTAACAAAGCCACTGCCAATACCTGCTAAAATTGGGGACATCACAGTCCTCCCTCCCCAAAATTGCTTGTCCTCAAGCGATCAAATATCTCACTGGAACCCACCCGGATCCCATAAGAAGCACGTGACACCCCTGCCATCCCAGAACCAACTGTAAACCTATGACACCAGCAGCACCAGTAACATAACCTGTATCATAACCCCAATTGCTTGTGTTGATGAAGTTGAGATCTGGACATCACCAGAAGATGACTCAATAGGAGAACTCACCATACTAAACTTCATTGACTCTCCCCAGTCATCCTGCAACCAAACCATCTTAGGTACAGACCAGCTCTGCACCTGATGTAAATCTTGAACATGTGAGTCGAATATGAGGTTACAAACACTCATCACAATATAGACTCGATCCCCAGTAGGATCATCTCTGTCCTCATCCTCATGCTGCTGCGATGAGTCCTCAATCTCATTCGTCTAAACCCACGTGCCGCAGTTTACTGCCCCTTTCGGCCTCAAAGCACAAGTATGACCTTTAGAGAAAGGCCCCTTGCACCAAAAGCAAAGTTGTCTCCTCCTCAGGTCCTCTCTGGAAGTATCATCAAATCTCCCCGTTGACTTGCCCTTGTCATCAACAACGGATGGAGACTCCTCATCAACAGGTGAAGGATCAGATGACTTTGGGGCACCCTTGCTCCGAGATGATGACTCAAGATCTTGGACCTTCTTCATCGCCTCTTGTAAAGTGGGTGGGTCCAAAGACTTAACCCATCCGGGGAGTGGCTCTACTAACCCCTCCAAAAATAACATCGCTCTCCTTCGCTCAGAAATGTCATACACCATAACTGACAAACGCTGAAACTCACTGATGAAAGCCTTTAAGCTAGCCGTCTGTCGTAAATGAGCCATCTCTCTGAAGTAGACCTCCGAGTCCTTCCTGTCAAAACACTCAATCAACCGGTCCACAAACTCCTGATAAACAATAATCCAATCATGGTGTAAACATCTCAACCCATGGTACCACCAATCATGTGCAGTCCCATCTAAATGCAAAACTGCAAATCTAATGGCATCCTCCTCAGTCATATGACGCAATGTGAGGTAGGTGTCGAGCTTGTGGATCCAAGCTCTAGCAGTGACCCTACTGCTGCCATCAAAATATGCTAGCATCATCTTGCTAGCCACCTGTCTCAAATCATTCTGCCCCATCCTTTGCCTATCTCTTGCCAGTCTTCCCCTTGAGTGTTCCCGTTTCTGTGTCAAATATCTGTCAAAGTTCAAATTCTGCTTCAAGGCCTGAGGAAGGGCATCCCACCCAGCATAGTGAGTGATTATATCATCGGCAAAGGGGACATCCTCAGCATCAGTGCTGACTGCATCGGCCTCCGGTCTCACAAATCTGGGCCCCTGGGGTTTGAACTGATCTCCCCTGTCACCTGCCCTATCTGCTCTGTCATCTCTCTGGGCTCTATGCTCATAATCCCTGTGCCTTTCATCAATCCGTGATCTATGTGATGTGACAGAAGCATCACGTGATCTCTCCCTACTCTGGTCCCTCGGTAATACCATCCGTCTCAAGGTGTCAGAAAGCTCATGTAATACATCAGCTACATGATGCTGCCCTGCTACTAGGTTCCTGAAGTTCTCTCTAGCCTCTCTGTCTATATCTGCTTCAGTGGCAGCTGTGGGTCGTGCAGTACCTGCTGAACCACCTGGATTATTAGCATCACCACCAAGCACCGTGCCAAACTGAATATCTGCATCCTCTTCATTTAGTGTGGGTGAATGACCTCTCTGGTGGTAATGCCTACCAGACATAAATCTCCTATCATCTGCCATAATTGAATTCCCAAATAATAATAATAAAGAATGAACCCAATTTCCCTGCAGGCTGGCAGGAAACCACTCTGATACCACACTGTAATGAGCCTGACTGGCTCTTTTGGCAATTTAACTGCAAAGCTCTGGGTTGTCTAATAATATGATACCTTTCCCACTAGATTGCAAGGTAATTCGAAAAGTATGTATATAATCTCTTTGTTTTTGTGAGAAAAAACCTTTCAATATATAAAATGTCACACAACAATAGTCTTTTTTTTTGTATTTTTCAGAATTTTGGAAAAGTAATTCAATCACTACAACCAAATTGAAATGTTGTATATTTGACCAACTGCACATACCATTAAAGTGTTTGATATTGAAATGTGTCTACAGGCTGTGCCACGTCCAACCTTAATCCTCACGCATGTAGTTACTTTGCTGTTTGAAGATGTACGACTCGTGAATTGAATAGCCCAACACCCCACTGCCACACGATGATACTATACTGTCCTATGCCAAGAGAAGGTTCTCACGTAATAGCTCGGTTTGATTCAGCTATGCCACAGTGACCACGGACCATTAATATTTCAAAAAAATGACTTAGCAACTGTCTTCTCCTTACTCGCCTACACTCAACAATAATGACACCACATTATTGACAACATTCATGGCGTTTAATCACACCATTCCCACATGATTCATCATATAGGAAACTCTTAAATCGAATTTTGGAGTAATTCCACCCTTCCAAAATTAAAATCGACCTCTTCAAGCAGGTCTCAGTTCAATGACAAATTCAATTTCAGAATTAATTGCACTCTCAGTGTGCCAATTAATTATCCACAAAACTCCTCAGATAATAATCTCCAGAAGTAAGTCAATTCTCTCCTTAGCCACAGAAATATAGTAGAGAGATCTTACAATTGTTTACCTCAGCACAATTGCAGCAGAGAAGAACTCAAAAACCCTTATAGTTCAGCAAGGGCACAATTCAGAAATTCCGGCACAGAGCCACAAAGTCAAAAGTTTAATCAATAATCGAGATCCTCATCCCAATGAAATGAGCTCATATTTATAGTCCATCCTTGGCCACAGTTTCCCAAAAAGAGCTTCAGTTCACAACTCTTTTAATTATCAACTTCTAAAACATTATTATAATAAAGTATTATAACAATGACTTTAATTATTAATTAATACTTAATTAATTAATAAATATGAGCTCGTGCAATAAATCTAACATCCACTGCAGGTGATGACTAACTGCCAGAGCCACCCATGGCAACTGCCAAAAATAGACTTACTAAAAATAGTAAGTCCCCAGCCAAAAAACTGCACAAATTGAATATAATCTGGAGCACTGACCACTGCCGATACTGGGACCCTCAAAACCAGGCGTCAACTCACGAGGGTCGCGATAATGAGCTAACAAAGCCACTGCCAATACCTGCTAAAATTGGGGACATCACAAATTAATTGGTTAAGTGGTCCCAAATTAAAATAATATCTTACTTACGCTTTAATTAATTAATTAAATTATAAAATAAAAGTAATAAGACTCTTGTCGGCCTATTTGTAACTCTTTGGGAAACTTCCTGGAGCCCTTTATAAGGCCGTATTTGGCATTGTAGGAAGTTGTCGTGGATTCTTATGTTTTTGTACTTGAAATTCCAGTTGGAATTCAGTGTCATCTGCCATTTTGGAGGTGTAAGATCCTCCCTATTCTGGCATTCGCAGTTTTAGTGGGAGTCACTCCTCACCCTATTTTGCTCGTGGTTCAAATTTGTGAAGTCTTCAATTGAAGACAATTTGTTGTAATCTGAGTTATATTCTTATTCTCTGAAATACAAATATGCAGTTCTTGGCTATTCAATATTGTTGATGGTGTGTACCCTGCATTCCTTTATCTGCAATAATATTGTTGGCGAACGAATTGACTATATAATTGGCACACTTGGGCGAATATTACCGTTGTCTTACCAAAGGTAGAAGGGATCTTTCGTCGTGTTTCAATTGAAGACAACCTACATTACTGTATGGGTGTATTAGAAGTGTGCTGTCCTTCCTTCTCGTACGGATGAGACCTATCGTCGTACGAAAGTCTAATTACTGTACTGGTATCACCGTACAAGTAAATTTCAAGTACTGTACAGGTGGACTAGGTGACATACGAAGGTGACACAAGTGTTCATGTGGTTGCGTAGGGTGACAATTCTTGTCATACGAGCATACTTGCTGTGCACATCAACCGTTCAAGGGTTCGTACGGTGCATCTTGGCCGTACGGGTGGTAATTTGTAATGTCCCCATTTTTATGCGGATTGGAGTTTGAGGGATTAGCCTATATTTGTGACCCTCGTAGGCTAATCAGGATGATAGAGGGAGTCATTGGCAGAGTCAAAGGTCAGTTTCCACTCTGGAGGGTTGTGATGTTGGGATTGCTCTTCGTTTGAGTCAGATTGACAGACTGACTATTTATAGTAAGTGCTTATTTTGGGATAGTCATGGTTTCTACTTTTAGCAGGGCGCCAAAGCAATGGTATCAGTGGAGTGTGGAAACATTTGCAGAGCTTCTAGTTTGAGGGACTTGCTATTTATAGTAAGTCTATTTTTGACAGCGTCTATTTGTGGCAGGGCATTATGGTGTCAGGCTTAGGTAGTGAGTAACTGTATTGCGAGTCATTCATCCGGAGGAATTAATAAGCTATTGTTAATCAATGATTATTAATTCAGTGATAATTAATAATTAAATGAGCTTATTATTAATTGCCAAGTTATTAAATGTTTATTTAATAAAGTTCACTTTGGCGCCAATGTAAGGAGGGATAATAATTAAATATTATTATTCAATGTTACACTTTGCATCAAAAAAAATAATTGTTTTAGTTATGAGAAGTGTAATGGAGAAGTTGCAATTTGTTGGAATGGAAAAAGTAATAAATAGCCATTCATTTGGAGAGTTCGATATCTTTTGGACTTATGAATTTTTGGTTCTTTGGTGAGGAAGTCTTGAGCAAGGGTTTGAAGAAAATCGATCAGAAGGGAATGCAATTGCTTGCATGATTTCAATACTTTGAATCAGCACCTTCAGCTGGTGAATTGTATCACTCAACGGCTGAAAGTCATCAGTTGAGTGTGTATTTAATGGAGGATGGTTTTGAGGGAATTCCTAATGTCTTTGGGGGAGCTTGGAATGGAGTTGGTACAGTTTGGTGTTGCTTGCAAGGAAACGTCTTTCCCTTCTAGTTGCGGCCTGTATTCTCTTCAACATTTGAACTAAGTGGAGCTGCCACCTTTCATAGCAGTTGCGGCCAGCAATGAAGCCTCTGAAAATAATGATAGCCGCCATCTTTCCTTACTTGCGGCCAGTATGGTAGGCATTGGAAGATATCACAGGTTACTCTTATGAACAATTTGTTTGTATTGGTTGTGTATTAGTTTTTATCAGCATTTGATGGTTTCAATTTCAAATTCAATGAGAATATACGGTTACTTAGCGTGATGATTGTTTTGCACAAGGAGTTTAAATACTTGTTTAGCAATTTGTAGTCTTCTTAATTTTTGAAAACCCCAAGAAAATTTCCTATATTATCACAATTCAAAACAAATACATCTTTTGCAAGTAAATCACGGGACAGGGCCAGGCAGGCTCTTTACAGTGGTGTCAGAGTGGTTTTCTACCATCCCGTTGGGGTGAAATTTAGTGAGTTTAATTGTTTGACTCGAGTGATCAGCACTCTTGTTATTATTTCAGTCATGGACAGACACAAGAAATCAAGAAAACATGGAAACTAGTTAGACAGTATGTCTAATCTCAGGTAACAAACAAATGCCATGATGAAAAACATGGAGAAATTGAGGCAAACTCAAGAAAGACTTAATGCAAAACTTTCAGATCCGACAACTTTTGATAGAGCAACAAATTACTTGGTTTCCTTTTTTAATAGGTCCTCTTCACAGAAAAAACAAGAGGAGAGACATGAGATTTTTACAGGTGAGACATCCAAAAATCTACATGATGCTTTTTCAGCAGCTATTGATTATGGTGGAGATGTTCCCGTAATTAGTGGGTCAGCCACTAGTCTTATTTGCACACCTGAAGGGTGAAGATTCTCTACAGGGATATGTGGATGTGTCTGTCTTGTTGGGAGATAGTGGTACTGAGTCACAACATCTCGAGCCTGTTAAAGTTAGTGACACGGAATAGGCTGATGACATGTTCACTACCATTGAGGACAGTTTTACATTAGTTGGTACTAATACCAGTGATACAGGATCTGATTATCAGGACAACAGTCCTTTATGTGAGCCTGTCGATGATGTCATGGATAGTGTGAGTGCAGAGGATGTTGTCGATACCACTAGGGATTCTGATTCCTTAGATGACGATGTTGTCTTTGAGGACTGCGAGGATAATATGAGCTCTGATAGCTCTGAAGTTTATGGCAGCATTCGCAGTGTCGAGTCAGTACAGGAGACAACATTTTTTTCTTGTATTGAGGAGGTGAGCATGGAGTTACCCAGTGATGAAACTTGTGATTGGAGTCTTATAGATGAGTCAGGTGACATAGATTCATGCCATAGTATGGATGATTCACATCATGACATTGAGTCATGTATGCAACCAGAGATAGCAGAGGGGTCTCAGTTAGCCGATGTTGATACTAGCATTGTGGATACCTCTGATGTTGGTTGTGAGGATGATGTGTGCTGCAGTGAGTTTAGTTTCTCATATCAGGCATTGGTTGTTGACTCAGCGTTGTCATCTGATGGTGATGGGTCCCAGGATCCTCTTTTACAGGGACTCACGGATGAGGATGAGGAAGCAGATGTGTGTCAGGAGTTTGATATAGCAGTGGCTTCCACTTCTTAAGATGAGGTGTTTGTAGAGGTGCATAGTAGCGATACCTCGTTGGTGGTCATGTGTGAGGTTGTTAGCGCACATGAGGAGAGTGATCATGAGGTGAGTTTGGTGGATACAGTTTCCTACCATAATGTGATTAGTGAGACTAAGAGTGTACAGGAGAGCTAAGGCATGCAGAGACATTTTGTGTCTGGACAGCTAAGGGTGAGCCATAGAGATATTTCTTCATCTCTTGAGCATTATGATTCTATCTGGCTGTTGTTGGTTGTTTATGGTTGGGTTGCTCCTATGATGGATTAGCACGGTGGTAGCGACCTTTCCTTAGCAGAGATTCATTCGCTTCGAGAGGCTAGTAGGATTTTGAGGCAGAGCTATGTACAACTGGTAGCTGACAGGAAGCATCTGTTTGAGTGGGGCAACACCTGTTATGAGGCGTTGTTAGGGAAAGAGGAGGTAGTTGAGCTCACCCATGACACCCAGTTGGCTCTTCAGGAGTCACAGTTGGAAGAGGTGACTATGGAGTTGGAGCAAATTCAGTCTATCCCAGTCATAGATCTAATTCAATTGCATATAGTGGTGGTTGGTGGTGAGTAAGCTTCCACAGTTGGCAATGATGGATGTGTTGGGGACACAGTTACATGCATCTTTGGTACAGGTGTAGGAGATGCAGAGGAGGTGAGTGCTTCAGTGGAGGATTGTAGAGAGATTCTTGTGGTACCAGGTCCTCTAGTTGTTAGTATGCTGACAGATGATATGGAGCAGGTTGTTGAGAGGCTTGAGATAGCAGGAGTGGATTCATCAGAGAGTTGTGTGCCAGTTTCTGACATTACTCCCTCCGACTTACATGACATGGACAGTGTATCAGCTGGTTTGGAGACAAGTTCTCATGATGACTTGTTTCCTTCTGCCGGAAGAAAATCTATTACTTCACCTCATACAGCTGATAGCAATAGGCAGTTGGTAGTGCCACAATTTTCGAGGGGTCAGTTGTGGATTGCAGGGGAGCAGGTTGATGCTTCTTATAATTTCTACTGCACGGAGTCGTTTATGGAGTACTTGCTTGAGTCTGGTTTTGCAGGAGGGACCTTTCGTGGCTTCTGAGGGTACACTCATTCGAGGTTCTCGCGGTTATTCAACTTTTAGTGGGAAGGATTGTAGATACTTTGACTACAATGCTTCCTCAGAGGGATTTTGTGGTTGGGTTAGCTGAGCGGGTTACCTTGGATCTTGCCCAATCAGTTGTTAAGAGTCAGAGATTGGAGCCATCTCTTGATTCGCGGTTTGATATTGATGAGCCTCTGACAAAGATTGGAGCATTTCATCATGATTACACAGTGAGGAGCGCTCATCATTTCTCTTTTGACGCACCGGTTGAGGACTTGGTTGCACGTCGGTGTGGGTTGGCTCCAGGTTTATATCATCCTTTATGGGATGGGTTTTCTCCATCTGTAGTTGGTGGGGTTGGTTACTGCAAGTTAGCAGGAGGAGACTTGCAGGGTCAACGTATCTATGATGTTTTTGCAGAGGATGGATATATGGGTTATAGGAGTACTTGTTCCTGTTGCACAAACAGGCTTCATACACAGAGCAGATTGGTAGGGTGTGCAGGGAGTTCTAGTCCGTCAGATGATATTGGATATCCATTCTTCCTTGTTGCGGATGGCTGTGAGTTGCATCTCTAGTGGGATCCAGGTAGTGACAAGTTTAACGTTGCAGGTCGTGTGGTTCGCTATGGTTGGCATGGTGACAATGTGTTTTGGTTAGCTTAATGGATGGTGTTTTCATCACAGGAGTTTGCAGGTGATCGCAGGGACATTACACCATTCTATCCTTGGGATCCGGGTGGACTTATGTGTTTTGTTTTCTGAGATTGCTTGGGGACAAGCAATTTTAGGAAGGGAGTACTGTAATGTCCCCATTTTTATGTGCATTGGAGTTTGAGGGATTAGCCTATATTTGTGACCCTTGTAGGCTGATCAGGATGATAGAGGGGGTCGTTGGCAGAGTCAGAGGTCAGTTTCCACTCTGGAGGGTTGTGATGTTGGGATTGCTCTTTGTTTGAGTTAGATTGACAGACTTATTATTTATAGTAAGTGCTTATTTTGGGATAGTCATGGTTTCTACTTTTAGCAGGGCGCCAGAGCAATGGTATCAGTGGAGTGTGGAAACATTTGTAGAGCTTCTAATTTGAGGGACTTATTATTTATAGTAAGTCTATTTTTGGTAGTGTCTATTTGTGGTAGGGCATTATGGTGTCAGGCTCAGGAAGTGAGTAACTGCATTGCGAGTCATTCATCCGGAGGAATTAATAAGCTATTGTTAATCAATGATTATTAATTAAGTGATAGTTAATTAATAATTAAATGAGCTTATTATTAATTGCCAAGTTATTAAATGTTTATTTAATAAAGTTCACTTTGGCGCCAATGTAAGGAGGGATAATAATTAAATATTATTATTCAATGTTACACTTTGCATCCAAAAAAATAATTGTTTTAGTTATGAGAAGTGTAATGGAGAAGTTGCAATTTGTTGGAATGGAAAAGGTAAGAAATAGCCATTCATTTGGAGAGTTTGATATCTTTTGGACTTATGAATTTTTGATTCTTTGGTGAGGAAGTCTTGAGCAAGGGTTTGAAGAAAATCCGATCAGAAGGGAATGATATTGCTTGCATGATTTCGATACTTTGAATCAAATTTTTGGTTCTTTGGCGGGGAAGTCTTGAGCAAGGGTTTGAAGAAAATCCAATCAGAAGGGAATGCAATTGCTTGCATGATTTCGATACTTTGAATCAACACCTTCAACTGGTGAATTGTATCACTCAGCGGCTGAAAGTCATCAGTCGAGTGTGTATTTAATGGAGGACGGTTTTGAGGCAATTCCTAACGTCTTTGGGGGAGTTTGGAATGGAGTTGGTACAGTTTGGTGTTTCTTGCAAGGAAATGTCTTTCCCTTCTAGCTACAGCCTGTATTCTCTTCAGCATTTGAACTAAGTGAAGCCGCCACCTTTCATAGCAATTGCGGCCAGCAATGAAGACTTTGAAAATAATGACAACCGCCATCTTTCCTTACTTGCTGCCAATATGGTAGTCATTGGAAGATATCACAGGTTACTCTTATGAACAATTTGTTTGTATTGGTTGTGTATTAATTTTTATCAGCATTTGATGGTTTCAATTTCAAATTCAATGAGAATATACGGTTACTTGGCGTGATAATTGTTTTGCATAAGGAGTTTAAATACATGTTTACCAATTTGCAGTCTTCTTAATTTTGAAAAATCCAAGAAAATTTCATATATTATCACAATTCAAAACAAATACATCTTTTGCAAGTAAATTCCGGGATAGAGCTAGGCAGGCTCTTTACACAATTGGGTGTCACCGTACATGGGTGAAGTTGGTGTCCAAATCTGCATCGGGTCATTACAACTGCAGAATCTTCCAGGACCTATCTTAGGCGTTCAATACGTAGGAAGGTTGCAGGGTTGACTCGTCGTTTATATAGGCTACTTTGAGCCTTAGTCTTCTAGGCTTTAGCTTTTGTTTTGATATATGTTTTGAACTTTCGATTCCATGGATTTCATAGTCCATGAATATCGTAGACATTTGATAGTGACACTATTTATATTTCTAATGTGTTATTTAGTTTGACAGTTTGACTAATTTCCTTAAGAAATTCACATTTATACTTATGTGATCAATATAAACTTGTATGTGTGCAATGTAGCTTCTATTTATCTCAGTTATTGTGTCTTTAATGTTAATTTATTAAATGATGCATGGAAAATGTTTTAAATCTTTTAAAATCTTTGAATTTCTTGGGTTTTTCAATTTGCCTAGTCCTTGTTGAGTTTTTGTCGAGTCCGCATGCCAAGTTTGAGTTCGAGTCAAAAATCAGCTTTCCGAGTCTGAGGTGAGTCCGGGTCTTGTAAAACTGAATGTTATATATCAGGAGTGCTATTTCTTGAAGCTACAATCTATGTTTATAGTTTATACTTATTTTATTGATTTAAATCTGTGTATGTGATTAAATTAGCTTCTATTTGATGATGTTATTGTGTTTTTAAGGTTTTTTTAATAAAGGGTGCCTGAAACAAGTTTTAAATCCTCAATAATCTCTAAATTTCTTGGATTTTTTTCGCTTTGCCGAGGCTTGTCGAGTTATTTTGCCGAGTCTCGAGTCTCGAGTCAGATTAGCCTTGTTGAGTCCGCGTCGTGTCTGACTCTAGGAACTATGATCCTGGTAGACTAGGGTGGCCTTCAAACCGCCGAAACTGCTATTGCCTTCGACCGACAAGCTTTTGGTAGAAAGAGATGAATTCCCAAAACTTCCATGCCTCATTTGTCTCCATAAGATCCCTATTTGTACTACCTTAAATGATCTTTCCCTTCAAAAATATTTAAATTTTAATTGGGCCCTTAGGTGGGAAAATAAATAGTGGCCCCATTAATGTTTTATTATTAAATCCATTGGGCCGTGAATTAATAAATTTATTGATTACCTTGTCAGTTTTTGAGGGACATTACTGGATATGCATGTATAATGTACAACTAACTACATGAAGATGTAATGGATACCCCAGTTTGCTGATTGGAAATGTACTCAGATTTCATTGCTTGCGTTTCAAGAACAATTGCTGGTCTCAATCATAAGAGAGATAATAATGCTAATGCGCATAATTTTAAACATACAAAGACATCAAACTTCATTGACAACAATATGTAATGACTGAAAACAGAGCAAAGGATTACAGTCCACAAATATCTGAAAAGTCTCCTTTTGGTTTAATCCTTGCTTCAACAAATGGCCCAATGAGACTCCAGTGACTTTCTAAGTAATATACCCAATTCCTAGCAATTTGGACCTGATTATTGAGCAACTGGGAGCTCAATCCCTTCAAGGACGATTTCACAATAAATTCTCAAGCACCATAATGAGCCTTCAATCTGCTGGATATCATTCAAAATAAATTCTAAATGCTCAAGCGCCTCAAAGAAGATGTTTTTTGGCAGCTATTAAAGCAGATTTATCCTCTGAAAATTTCCATGCGCAAGCTCCTGGAAGTGTATAACCTGTCCTAGGGATAATTTGGCCTAAGAAGTTCAAAGAATCAAATGTCAACCAAAATTTGCAAATGACCTATCAAATTGAGTCGCCTAGCTGAGGAAAGAAGAATGAATCAATGCCTAGAAGCAGAAATAAATCTCTCCAAGAGATATGAGCAACAACAAGGGTTCCCGTGCATCTAAAAGTGTACGACTAGAACTGGAGAAAACACCCAAAACTTGCGAATACGAATAGCACGTCAAAAATCAACTAATCACACCAAAATCCAAAGGCAAACCTCAAACGACTTTATAAATCTTCCTTTCACCAAAACCCACATCAATAAATCTCTGTAGGAGATATGCACAACAACGAGGGTTTTTGTGCATCTGAAATTATACGGCCAGAACTGGAGAAAACACCCAAAACTTGCAAATACTAACAGCACACCAAAAATCAAATAATCACACCAAAATCCTAAGGCAAACCTGAATGACTTTATAAATCTTCATTTTCACCAAAACCCACATCACCAAAACTCAAGCAAAATAATGTGTTCTATGATTGAAACCAATAATCATCTACGGTGATCTTTCACCACTGAAACCAAACAAATTGCATAGGTTTTTTTGTCCTCAACAATCCAAAGAAGAGCTCTGAAAGTTAATATTGACGACAACAAAATATGTATGCAAACTTTGAATGAATGAATGAGAGCCCAAACCCCAATATATAGAACTTAGAGGGAAAGATTAGGGCAAATTCTAATATTCGAATATTATATTCCCTCACAAAAATCTTATGTCTCCCTTATCCTAGGCATCCCATTCGGAGACACTTTTTGAAATATTAATCACTTAGGTTTAATAATAAAGTCACTTTTAAAACACTTAGTGAAAAATATAGAATATAATATAAGAACCTTGGTGATTTAACGCAAAATGTTAAGCAATTTTACTTTGTATGGCTTTTGTCAACTAATTTGCAGTTTTTTAAGCAAGGTAAGGATTTTATTGCAGTTTGAAATGTTTCAAGCTTGTATCAATTTGTTTGTTTTCATATTGGCCATACCACTCAGTTTGTGCACCATCTTGTTTTTTTTCTGCCTATTCTCAGGCGTGGATCACTCATACAAATATCACCGTGAGGATAACCAACCAATTTTTTCCTTGGCAATCCCCAAATGAAAGCGTGCCACCTTCACTACTTAAATTAATTCATTTTCTTAGTGCCTTACACTTATGTCTCAAGCATGTCTTGGGTGCAGTTTTATGCTGGAATTTCCTTTCATTTTGTGTGCCATTTCTTTGATCACATTAACCTTTAAACCTTCGGCAGAGTTTCATCAATATGTTGCCACATCCCTCTGTTTTCTGGAAGAATTTTGTGCTGGTGTTGCAACTGTTAAAGTGCTCTTTGTACTTGCCAGGTGCAATTTACTTTAATGATTGCCAATTTTGAGTATTTTCCTCTAAATTTTCCAAGTGCAGATATCTAATGGCTTCGCCACTTTTAAAATGCACTGAAGTAGATTTTGAGTGACACTGCCATTATAAAATTGGCTTGTGGAGCTCTTTCACAATTTGCCAATCTAGTTCTTTTCAAGCCCAAGATTCAGCCACCATCAGATGAACTTCTTCATCTTTTACTTCACACAGTGATAAATTGATGAAAAAGTGGACATCAAGTAGTACAAATATCGATTTTTGGATGGTACAATAGACATTTGAGGATTTTGGAATTTCATGACTCAGCATGAGAGATCACCTTTGGGGTGATTTTGAAGCTCATGGCAGGTGACATTATTAGCTTTTAAATTTGCAGTTTTTAGAAACCTGGCATGCACAGTTCACATTTTGTACTGATTATATTGGGATTATTGGACACATCGAGAGGTTTTTATATAGATTTTTTGGTATATAGCTTTATGAATGATTCTAGTATCATTTTAGTTGCGAAGAATGTATTCAATAGACTATGGCGCACATGGAAGTATGTTGGGAACTATTTTAAAGAATAAGAAGATAATATTTAAAGTCTACTCAAATAGTGGAATTTAAAAAGTCACACATGACCTTCGTTCCTACCATGAAAGGAATTGTAAAGTTTAATTTAATATATTTCTGTATTTTACATCAATGAAATTGACAAGGGTGCATAGTTTGTCATTTCATGTACATCCTTTTTCTATCTTTTCTATTTGTAAATGAAGCAAAATTAAGACATGCTTGCTTTTCTCTTTAGTACCTTTATATCTAATTTCAAAAGACTTCTATTGCTCATTGATTTGCTTTGCCTATTTTGTAGAGGAGCTATCATGGATTGATGAGTTTTTCAAAGATTATGTGGATTTATTTCGGTATTTCCATCCAAATGCAAGAGATGTCTTTTCAGTTTGGAATGCAAAAAAAGAGGCAAGAATACACAATGAAGGACTTAGGTTTGTAGTTTCCATATTCCTATTGAAATTCAAAGTAATTCAGTTCCAAATTTACCATATTATGTGTATGTTGCCATAAGTAAAGTCAAGCAGAATTTCAAAACGTCTTGAACATTGGCCTTGAGGTAGGAAATATTACACAATGGTAATTGTTTGTTATTATTCAAAGAATAAATGTACATATATAGGCAATTACATTGACTGTTTCCTAAAGAAACAATTGATAACTGAAGACAAAATTTGAAACCATCTAAACAAACTAATATTACATTATTGACCATTAACTAAATAGATATGTAAATATTATTCTAATCATAGTAACGAGAATCGCCATTGAATCGCCGGCGATTCGGTTCATCATGGCCAATTTTATTGGAGCCGGTGAATCAGATCGGCAGTTTTTTGGCATGAATCGCTTGAATTGCCGATTCAGGCGATTCATGCAAAAAATCGCCTGAATCACTTGCGTGAACCGACATGAATCGGCCGCGCGGCTTCAAGTGAAGTGAAGTCAAAAAAATTAAAAAATACATATATTTTTTTATCTTTTTTTGTGTCTTTCCTCTTTGTTATAAGTTCTTATAACCCTAAAGCTGGTTTGTGCAAATAGAAAGAGGTGATTAGAACAATAACAAATGTTCATGGCGAGGTGTGATTTGGAAAGATGTCTCTTAACGACCAATGGATGCAACTATCCAATACTGATAGACATACGTTTCATGGATCTTCATCTTACATACATTTATGATTTGATGTCTTATGGAGCTGAAAAATAACTCTCGATGCCTTTATAAAATAATTAAAGTCGGTCGAGCCCCTAGACCCCGTCTTGGGGGCTTTGCCCCTTGACCCCCATTTAATAATTTGGGGTGGAAACTACGTTGATAAAAGTCGGGAAAAATTAACCTTCGAGTCTTATTAGGCTCCATATAGAAGATGGATATCAATAAATTATTAACCCATTAGTTGAACTTCAAACAATGATACTTGAATTGATGTTATGATTTAATTTTAATGTTTTGATTCTTGAATCTTTGATGTTGAACTTGCACTTGAAGTATATGATGGTATGATCATGATTCATGATGCTATGATTACAAGTGTTTTTGTTGTTTAAATGTTTTTATGATACTATGTGACATTCTAATCTTAACTCATGCTTCTAGGTTGCATAAATATGTAACGTATGTGATGGATTTATCATTTATGTTCCTTGTTTATGTATATTAGCTTCTATTTGATGATGTTATAGTGTGTTTAAGTTATATTCAATAAAGGGTGCATGAACTAAGTTTTAAATTGTTAAAATCTCTAAATTTCAAGGGTTTTTTAAATTTGCCGATTCATGGCCGATTCGATTCCGATTCATGGCCAATTCGCGATTCAATTCGGCCTTGCCGATTCCGATTCTCGTTACTTTGATTCTAATACCCTCCCTTAATGATGAATCTGTCAACTACACCAAATTGCCCTATAAATTTGACAATCTTGTTCAGACCTAGCGACTTGGTGAGAATGTCTATAGTCTGATCCTCAGTTGGAACATACTACAACTGTACTGATCCATCTTCGACAAGCTTGCCAATGTAATGACATTGCAGCTCAACATGCTTGGTCCGCTCATGGAAGATAGGGTTTTTGGCAAGTTTGAGTACCCCTTGATTGTCACAAAAGAGAGGTGAAGGACCTGCTTGAGTCAAGTGCATGTCAGAAAGAATCCTTCAAAGCCAAATTTTCTCACAAGATGCTTTAATAGTTCCCTAATATTTTGCTTCAGTCGAGGAAAGAGCTACCATCTCTCATTTCTTGCTAGTCCATGTGATTGCACATATTCTAAGATTGAAGACATACCCAGATGTAGACTTCTTGTCATCAACAGAGGCTGCCCAATTGGAGTCTATGAAACCAATGAGTCTAGTATCTTTGCTTCAGTCGTATCGAATTCCAAATCAGAAGTGCCCTTCACATATTGCAACACATGCTTCGCTACAACCCAATGTTTAGCTCTAGGGGATGTCATGAAGCGAGAGATGTAACTCACAACGAAACTGAGGTCAGGTTTAGTGGCAGTGAGATAGATGAGATTGTCCACTAGTTGCCTGAACACGGATTCATCCACTAGAGGCGAATCTGATTTGGTGGACAACTTTAGCCCTTTCCCCATACGTGTGGATGCAGGTTTGCAATCTTGCTTTCAAAATTTTTCTAGCAAACTCCTAGCATACTTTGATTGAGATATAAAGTTACTCTCGTCTGTCTGCCAAACCTCAACACCTAAGAAGTAATGCAAAAGACCTCTGTCATGTCAAAGGATTGACACAAACTTTGTTTGATCTACTCAATCAAAAGTGTTGAACTACCAGTATTATTCACTTCATCAACATAGATGACAAGTAGAAGTATATCACCACCAGTACATACACATTAAGATCAGAAAGACTCCTCTGAAAGCCTTGATCACTAAGGTACTTATCAATATTTATGTACCAAGCCTGAGGCGCCTATTCCAGGCCATAGAATGCTTTCACCAGTCTGCATACTTGGTGTTCTTTACCAAAAACAATCAAACAAAAAGATTTTATCATACATACTTCTTCCTGCAAGTCACCATTGAGGAATGCACTTTTAACATCCATTTGATGGGCTTTCCATCCAAATTGGGCAGATATGGCGAGGACAAGCCGAAAGGTTCTCATTTTGACTGTGTGAGCAAAAGTCTCCTCATAATCAATGCCCTCTTTATGTGAAGAACCTTCTAGCAACTAGCCGATCCTTGTACTTTTCAAGGGTTCCACCAGCCTTGTACTTAACTCGATACACCCATTTGCAGCCAATGGTCTTCTTCCCATGTGGAAGATCAGAAAGGACCCAAGTGTTGTTCTTCAGAATACTATGGTGTTCAGCTTCCATAGCCTGTTCCCACTCAAGTATACCATTAGTCGTATACCATTAGCCTCTAAATAAGTTTGAGGCTTATAAGCACTGTGAGTGTTGGCCATAAGAGCAAAGTTTACTGTATTTTTCTATTTGCTCTTGTTTCGAGACGATATACCCTTAATGACGTCATCTGATTTAGGAGGAACAACTAGACCTAGATTGATTGGAACAAGTTCATCGAGATGTAGATTAACAGGTTTTTGAGGAAAGTTGGGTGGTGCAATATCATGCCTGGGAGACTCCACAACTTCAGAATCAAAGTCATCTGAATACCTCCCACCAGATGGACCTAATCGAAGAGTAACACCCAAATCCTTAGTCTGCAAAGGAGGATCGGCAAGACTTAGAACAAGAGAAGAGAGTTGAAAGGCTCTCGTTCTTCATCAAAAACATCTCGACTGAATATGAGACGACCAGTGTCTACATCAATTAGTTGATATGCTTTGTGGTTGTCACTATATCATGTGAACATGAGCTTTTAGCTCTTGGAATCCAATTTTGAGCACTTGGCATCTGGAATCCAAACATAAGTGGAAGAGCCAAAGACTCTCAAGTGTGTGATTTTAGGCTTCTTGCCAGACTAGGCTTCCTCTGGAATTTTCTTCTTAACAACTTGTGTAGGAGATTTGTTCAGAAGATAGACGACAGTGTAGAATGCTTATGCCCAAAACTTCTTTGAAACATTTCTATGTTCCAACATAGACTGAGCCATCTCGGTGATTGTGCGGTTTCTTTGCTCAACAACATTGTTCTATTGAGGGGTGTAAGGTGTGGTAAGCTTACTCTTGATATGATGATGTGCACAAAAGTTGGAGAAATCAGAAGAAGTAAATTTACCCCAATTGTCTAACCTAAGAGTAATAATGTGGTGTCATGACTCTTTCTACCAATGCCTTAAACTTATGAAACATGCTAAACACCTTTGGTTTTTGTTTAAGAAAATACACCCACATTTTTTACTAAAATCATCAAAAAATAACAGAAAATACCTAGACCCAATAGTTGAAGGAGTATTCATTGTTCTACATACATCAACATGAACTAATTGTAATACCCATAGTTGAAAAACTCGGACTTGGCAATAACTCAATGCCATGATGTGCACAGTAGTTGGATAAATCACAAGTAAATTCCCCCCCATTGTCTAACCTAAGAGTAATAATGTGGTGACGTGACTCTTTTTCTACCAATGCCTTAAACTTCTGAAATGTGCTAAACACCTCTGATTTTTGTTTAAGAAAATACACCCACATTTTTTGACTAAAATTATCAAAAAATAACAGAATATACCTGGACCCAGTAATTGGAGTATTCATTGGTCCACATACATTAACATGAACTAATTGTAATACCCGTGGTTGAAAAACTTGGACTTGACAATAACTCGGCTGGCCTAAAATTTTTAATAACTCATGACTTGTCGAAAATTCAGCGAATAAATTGGCACATTTATCAAACATTTAAAATATATAATTTGTTAAAATATTCTTTAAAACCACACATATACCAGATTTGTAGACCACTAGTCACAATTCTAACAATAGTCATACAATCATGAAAAGACTATTAATAATAATTATTTAATTAAATAAAATTTATTCTATTTAATATATTAATAATTATTGATTTAAAATAAAATGCTTGAAGAAATTAATTTAATTTTAAAGAATTTAATTTATTTCATTTAACTAAATATTTAAAGATATTAAATTTTAACATACTAAAAGTTAAAACAATGTTAATTATTTTAATATGTTAAATTTTAATTTAAAAAGAAAAAAAAAAAAGAAAAAGAACAAAGTTATGGAGTTATGGACCTTGAAAACAAATGAAAAATAAAATAAAACACTTTCGCTCATCTTGCAACTCTCTAATATTATTCCCAATTACAAAAATTATAAACTTTATTTAAAAAACCGTGTTTTAAAAACCCGTTGGCAAACAAAAAAACCACTCAATGCAGAGATGGAGCTCGTGTTTATAACTTTGAATAGTCTAGTTGAATGAATGAAGTAAATGATACTATAAAAAACCTTAAGTCAGATTTGCTTTCGTTTTTTATTATTTTTTTATTGATTTTTTCATAGGTAATGTGCGATTTTGAGCTTTTTTGCATAAAAATTGCTGCGCGAAATTGAATTTATTGGAGACAATTTTAATGGCAATTAAATTGCCATGGCTTCTAACTCGCGATATATTGTGATATATGCGATTTTTGCAACTATGGTAATACGTTGGAAGCTCACTAAGAATCGTCATTCGAAAGTGGAGTCTGATGCTGCATACCAACTTAACAAGCTCTGCAAACTCCATGATTCTGAGTCAATCTCAGGTAAGCTAACAACCATATTCTCCTGAACTAGCTGAGAGAGATAGTATATGTTCAAATGCCCATATGACTGATGGTAAAGATTGTTGATGGAAGAATTTTTGGCTGCTATGGCATGCTCCTGCGACTCACCAGTGTCAATGAATCTATAAAAACCACGATCCTCAATACCCACAACATTTGTAGTGCAAGTCTCCCAATAAAAAATATTGTATTTTTGTGAACCTATGCTCTACGGGGACACATCCCCTGGCATTTTTCCCCCGAACCCGTCTCAAGGACACGGGGACAGGAATTTGTCATCCCCAAAGCCGTCCCCTTTTGGGAAAATCCAGGTACCGTCCCCAAAATGGAAAATAATCACCAGGAAACTTGGGGACGACAATCCCTAGCGGGGACAACTTTGTCGTCCCTCATCCGTCCCCGACGACCCAGCCAAAAATGATGCAAGAGCATCTTGGGTTCTTGGCAATCTTGCATCAACCAAAATTATTTGTTTTTCTGTTTTCCTGTTTGATCAGTCTCTGAGTTTCGTTCTGTGTTTGTTCAGTTTGGATCCTTTGCAGTTGTGTTGTCCTCAATTTTGCATCCGCAAAATTGGACAACCCTACGCAATTTTCTAGTAATTGGTAGGATTTCTCTCTAAGGATGTCGATTCTCTGAATGAAGTTTATTTGAGGGAATTAGTCATCACTTGATTCACCTTTGATTTTACTTATTACGAGCATTTGGTCTTTCTTGTCTTTCTTTCGTTTCACTTTGTTTTGTGTTTTGTTTTTCTCGTAAGATTGTGGCCTTCGCAATTCCGCTCGTTTCGAGCTATTTTAGAGGTCAATCGGGTTTGTCTAGCCCAAGTTATAGGGGTTTAAAGCGTCTTGCCAGTGGGGTTTTTCTGACAGATTGCACGTCTTGCCATAAAAGGCTTTAAAAGTGGACTTTTTCTTGTTAACTGCATGAAGTTGGAATTGTTTTACTATGTAGAGTGGATTTAAAATCCCACTTTAAAATTTCACGTCATTCCGAGAAGTTCTGCCTATAGTTTTTAATGATAGTGGGCTTTTTAAACTTGTTTGCATATCATGTCGTTTAAAAACGCAAGGTTGCATATAAAAGATTACGTTTCTTCTTCATATAGGTGGGTTTTTTATTCACGTTTGCATATACAATCATGCAAATATTATTTAAAGTCTTATTAGTCATGTAACAAGATATAAAAAAACTCGTTATTACTCTATTATGTAGTAGAAGACGTTTTTGGAGAGCGTTATATGTTATAAAAAAGACTTTTAAACTATATGTCAGAACTCAGTTAAAACCCGTCACTATTCTTTATGAACTAAGAAGCTTTTGCTAATGGTGGCGATTTTTGCCTTCTATGCATATGCTATTGTTTTAATGTAAAGACCCTGACTGGCTCTTTAAGCAATTTGCCTATTTGATTTAATTTATAAAATCTTTCCAACTAAATTGCGAGAGAGAAATGAACTAGCAGGTATGAAATTGCTTTCGTTTATTATAAGCAAACACTTCTTCAGCAAGAGAGTTACATTTAATAGCAATTTTAATTTATTCTCAGAATTCTGGAAATGCTTTATTTAATTGCCAAAACCAACTATAAAACTTATGCAAGCAAACTAAACATTAATGTGCCGCTGAAAACAATAATGATTGGCACCTTATAGACGTGCGGCTGGGTTGTATTCCCACCTTCTTTCCACGCGGCAGCAGTATACAATTGTGATGCCACTATATTCTTAGCGTGCTGGCCCACGCTTGTTAAATCTCCACGCGGCAGCCAATATGCAAGACTTCTTACGCAGCACTGGTAAGTCTTCCAGCAAATACAACCTTGGCTATGAAATTAAAGAT
>MU214424.1:26029-40773 GCA_018584345.1 Thuja plicata | reverse complement strand
TTCCTAACTCAAACTGTACCCCAAAATTAAACAACTGTCTGCAGGTCTGGTGTGAGGAGTTATATTTGTCCTTGTTATTTAACCTGGTTTTCTGCTGTTGGGAAGATTCTGCTAGATGGTTTCAAGAGTTTCACAGCACAATAGGACCATGTGATAGCATCCTCTAATTTACTTTGCAAAGTAATAGCTTGTTCAAAGGAAATTTCAATATAGTAATTTCATCAAGCACACCAAATACAGATTTACTGATTGTTTCAATGCACAAATTAATCTCTATTATGACAGTATCAATAACACAATCGATTTCCACCTTACTATATAACATGAAGTTCACATTTCCATGCACAAAGATGAAGTTACATTCGAACTACCTGGAAGTGCAATGCTGGCCGCCAGTAGATAGGAAGAAGACTGCTAATATAGGTAGCGCTGTCACTACTGACTACACGCTTGCTGCTGGGTGGTAGTAGATCTTGCGACACCCTAGAGACTCCTGCGGAATCCTCCACTGTCAAGCATTTGAGTCGGACGTCTGTTATACTAGGCTGGTGTTGATAATGCTTGGTCTCAACCCGCACCAATCTACAGGACTTCTCCAATCTGCCTACACGTTCCCAGGCTGCACGCGGGTTCCTTCTCTATTGCCACCCTCACGTGGTTGTTCAGAATACTGCCAGTTCCGCCGTCATGTATGTTTCATGCTATCAACACCAACGCGGGGAGTATGTTTTCTAACGCCAGGAAACACCTGCTAGGATTGCGAATAACTGTGCTTCGCACGCAGTCGGGTAACTGTGAGGAACCAGAGCGGGACCTCTACACTAACTGGGCCGGCCCACCAGTTCGAGTTTCACACTTCTAACACCCAGTCTATTCCGGCTATGTCTGTGAGTGAGCTGTGATTTATACTCAGCTGGATGACTGCTACACAAATGTGGGGTAACTGCCGCGGCTGGGACTGCTCACCAATTCACACTTCCCCTTTCTTGATAAATCGCAATTTCTGATACCACTATTAAATTCTGGAAATGCCGCTGAGTTCTGTCTATCTGAATTTTAAGTTATTTATTAAAGAAAACTTAATTTCTGGAACTATTTCTCACCTGAAGATCCTTTGTGAAATCTGATGGTGACTTCACTAATTTGAGAAAAGCTGGATTTGATGCTAGAAGACAACTGCTGAATATGTATTTTCTCCAATTTGGGCTCTATTGAGAAATCTGTGTGATTCCTCCAATTCTGAGAAGGCTGGGGCTACGTCCAGTTTCTCACTTCTTCCCAAGGGGCTACGTCCTCAGAAATACTCAGTCACATTAAAGCAACCAGTTATAAAAGCTTTTTATATTTTCTCATTGTACTTTCCCAAGGAAGATTGCCTTCCTTTTATCACTTCGAAAAGAGAGCCATAACATCCGAGTAGGCAATGTGGGATTAAAAAGCACTTTCGTCTTTTAGTCACTTAAGTCACTTTATAAAATAAAGTAACTTAAAATTATAATATTAAAGTGACTTTATAATAATACTTTATAAAATAAAGTATCCCAACCATATAGTCTGACTCCGATATAAAATAAATGTCCACGTAGCACTTGTGACTGACTGGCATCCTCTGAAAAGCGGCCATTAGACTATCCGGATGGCTAGATAGGCTAATCAGGCATAAAATTGCATTACTGCAGAGAAGGGGACATTACACTTGGATAATTTGGAAAATGTGTGTGATGCATACTCAATGCCTCCTCCCATCACTAGTGCGTCCATGACGTTGTTTGAAACTAGAACTGCACAATTTGAGCAATTCATGGCTGAGATAGCACAAGGTAAACCAACACCAGTGGCGATTCAAACTGAAGCTCCTGCCATAGTCACGATCGTGTCACAAATGGAAGTGGCAAGTATTGTATCTTCTACTTCAGTTTCAGAATCCTCAACTTTTTCTTTATCTCCTTGTTGAATTCCATTACCGAAAAGAGGAAGAAGCAGGTGATTCTGCTTGAAGAGTTTGATTTCAAGCAAATCAATAAGGCCAAACCTTCAAAGAATTAAAGGGCAAAAGTGTTGTCTAAGGTCATGGTAGACAAGCATGAGGTTAAGTTTGCAGAGGTTGTGGAGCCACTTGTTGATAAGCCTACTGAAGAACTTCAGGCTGCTGATTATAGATTCACCAGAGTAGAGCTTGGCAAACAAACTCAGTTGGGTTGTCAACATGATGCGCAAGATGTTGCTTCACTCACAACGAGGAATGACAAATTGTGGGAGAAGAAGAACAAGCTGAAAGTAGAAAATGTTCGTCTTTTAGAGACAATTGAAAAGATGAATAATTCCTCTCAACAAGTTGATCCAATTTCTTCCTCTCTTCTAGAAGGGCCTAACAGGTATATTGAACAGCTGGAAAATAAATTTAAAGTGTGGATGATTGGTGTAATCATTTGGAGTCGCAAGGTGTATAGATAATCCGGGATGCATATCGACTGTTAAGGCGTACAAGGGAGACTGTGCAGGATTTATATAAACTCCTTACATCTTTCAGCTAGCAGTTGAAAATGTTGGAGGAAGACTTGAGCATTTGGAGAGCTATGCCAGACACCGATTTAGATGCACTGCGGGAGTATGAGGTTATTCCTTCTGTGAATATGTATCATGAATTCTCAGATTTGATGGTTAACAAACTCCATGTTATTCAAGGACTAATATTAGAAGTAAAGACATCTATTGGTTTGTGCAATGAGCAAGAGAGTATGATCAGAGGTGTTCTTCAGGAACTAACATGCACAATAGTTACTGAGAGTGATGTATTGGCTGAAGAAGAATCGGCTATGACTGAGTTTACAAAGATTATTGGCCTCAAGTTTGAGGCTGACAGTTTTGATTACAACATGATTGACAAGCTGACAGATTTCAAAGTTTTGCTGGGAAATCTTCGGAAAGACATTGGAAAAACAACAAGGTTGTTTTTGAATGTGCTAGAACTGTTCGTAGAACGACCATTATTCCACAAAATACAAGCGCACTGGATCCAGTAGCTGTGCATGAGGTCCTTAGTAATTTTGAGTCCTTTGTAAATGCTCTCTGAGGATGATCCTTACATATCTTTTCATATGCTTTCATAGGAGTAGTGTAGTTTGTGAGACAAATTACATGTAAGACAGGAGCTTGATGTAAATGCAATCACACATGCAAAGTTGGTTCATGTAATCATGTCACAAGTGCATTAGGCCTTGTAACATTGAATAAGTCAAAGTTAGTTAGTTAGGGATAAGGATTGAATAAATCAAAGTGGTTAAGGGTTTCCATTTTCTTGTCTACTTTCCTCTCCTTTTCTTATATAAAGAAGTGAGATCCATCGTAATTTTCATCTTTTTTTGTGTGCAAGAAAACTATAGGCAAATCTCGAGTTCTGAAAACTTTGTGTTTCATTGTAAAAGAGTTGAGCATTTGAATAAAGGAATAGAGACTAGCAGACTTCGAGTTGTTGTCTTGACCATTAATAGATGTATTCTTATGTTGCGTTCATTGATCCTTGTTCAAATTAAATAGTTATCTTGCTTATATCACTGGAACACTTTAATTCAAGTTTTCTAAAGACTTTGTGCTTCAAGAGATCGGGGTTACTATAGAGAGTAGTGGCTGCAACGATTCAAAGCTGAAGGCTTTGGGCTTCAGTGGTAGAATCTTTAAACAAATTAGAGGGTATTCAAGGAAAGACTTTGAGCTTTCTTGTGCATCCGAAGTTAAGAGTAATCATTTGAAGTAAGGATAAGAGACTTTGAGCTCTTATAGTTATTTCACCTTTAGTTAAAATAGACCGTTGTCTTAAAGGATTGTTCTTAAGTCATTCCTTGAGCCACCAATATCACCGTAGCAAGGAGAACTGTTTGTTATACAGTTTAGTTTTACTTGAAGCCACTTGCAGTAAGAAGGGAGCCTCCCCTATTGCTGAGAGGAGAGAGCAATTTCATATACTGCTGCCTAAAAAAAACATTTTGCCAAGTTGTAGTCTTAGCGACTTGCAAAATATTTAGCCAACAAGTTGCGAACCTTCCAGCGTGTTTTCAGCATCGTTTTGAACCTTCTCTTAGGTTTGCGCTTCATTTGGTTTCTTCACGTATGAGATCTTGCAAATTCTTGGCGGGACTATATTATTCTTCATGTTTTCCAGTCAGTTTGAGTTTTCCCATCTCGCGAAGATTTTTCCTGTTCGGCGAAGCTTAACGACTCATTTCTCGATGATGTTACATCTGTGGCCAACATACTTGAGGGATCGCTATTCATGTTCGATTCATTGGAAGGAGATCCTTATGATTTGGGTCTTGACCTATATGTTGTAATACATTTTCTTCTCATTGGGAAATGTAATCTTCTCTAGGCCGACCTGATGTTTGCGAAGGCTTTATAAACTCTTGTAATTGATTCTCGTAGGTAGATAGAATAGAATAGAACGATAGCACTTGTAGAGATCTGATCTAGAGATCGGAGGGAAGAAAGTACATTTAGAAGGTTCATGTAGTTGTTGTCGATTGTAGATCATATAAAAAGATAACCTAATGAATGGTCCAATCAGGTTTGTATGCTTGGAATGTATCACTGCTTGCTATAGACTCTTGTAATTGATTATATGACAATAAGGAGGTTGATCTTGCATTCTTTTCTTTGTTCTCTTGTTGACATTTGTTATGTGACTCTTGCTGCAAGGATTTGTTTGAACTCTTTGAGTTCCCACTGTCCTTGACTGCATCAAGTGGTATCAGAGCAAGGTTTTGTAACCTAAGGTTTGCTTGTGGAGTGGCGGAAGAGAGAATCCGACTTGCAACTGCTGGTGATTGTGAGGATGGCCAGAAGAAATGCTAGAGGTGGAGCAAGGAATGTAGATTCAGCTGTTTTGGATATGCTGAGATAAATAACTACTAGAGTAGAAGCAGTGGAAACAACTCAAAGGAGAAGACCACACATTGAAGATGCAAGTGATGAAGGAGACGAACAAAATCAGACAAGGGAAGTATTGAACAATGATGAACAATCAGAGTTGAATCAAGAAGAAGAGAGGTTCATCAAGTCTTTAACCAATGTAAACAAGAGACCTCATTTCAATCTGCCAGACTATCATGGTAACCTAGATTCTGATGAATTAATAGATTGGATCACAGAGATGGAAAAGTACTTTGAACTTGAAGGAACCAGTGAGGAGAAGAAGGTAAAATATGCTTGCACCAAGTTAAAAGGGCATGCGTCCTTATGATGAGAACATTTGTAGAGAGATAAGTAGAGAAGGGGTAAAGACAAGATCAAATCTTGGGATAGAATGGTGAATAAGTTAAAGGCCAAGTTTTTGACTGAAGATTACCAAGTGATCCTGTTTTGGAAGCTGCAGAACTTGAAGCAGAGGGACTTAAGTGTTAAGGTTATATCAAGGAGTTTTACAAGTTGAACATTATATGTGGATGATGAAGCCAAACAAGTTGCTCGCCACCTTAATGGTTTTAGGGTGTCAATATGAGATGAAATCAGACCGATACAGATTAGGAGTGTGGAAGAAGCATACAAGTGGGCTTTGAAGGCTGAAGAAAAGTTGAACAGAAGACATGAACAAAGGCAAAGAGGTAGAGGAGGAAAGTTTCAGATAGGCCGATCCAGTACTGATTCTGGAGGAGGTAGATCTTCTGCAGATCAGGGTAAAGGTGAGTCAGAAGTTAGGATAGTGATCGCTACCAGAGAAATGACAGAAGTTCCTATTGCAATGAAGGACAAAGTAATGGTGATAGAAAGAAGTTTAATGGCACTTGTTTCAAGTAGGGCATCGATGTTACAAGTAGCGGTTGTTGTTGCACCAAAAGATCGACCTGTTAATGCCTGATACAACTGCTACTAAATTTCTACACATGCTGAAATTTAGCTTGAATAGTAACATTGTAAAAGTTCATAAGCAGTTCATTTTCTCATACAGTTGCATCTAGCTCATATATTTGCCAATCATTCTGAATCTATATAAAAGAAGGAAGAAGAGTGTTCATTGTATAAATCATCTATTGATATGTACAATTTTCATTTACAACTGATTAAATGATTTCAAATGCTAAAAGTAAAAGACCTCACACAAGCCGTGAGTATAGCCTATCTTTCTCCTACAGAATTAAAACAGAATTAAACGACAGAATAGGAAGAAATAGGTTAAGGTTAACCAATCATTGCCTGTTGCTTTGACTGGTTATAACTGGTGAAGATGGCTGGTCTTGAATCTGTTCCATCTTTGCAAGTCTCTCGCCAAGCTCCTAAATTTTGCAAAATTGAAAAAAGAAAGAAATGATGTTAGATCCAACGGATCTAAGCAATGACGGGTTGTCCAAAATCTATTTCATGCTTATGCTGCAAATTTAATGCTGTCCTAAATCGGAAAGAGAAAACATCAGAATGTTGAAAGTGCTCATAAAAAAGGAAAATTATGCTAATGTGTTTGTTCCATGTGCAGGAAAATAATTATTTCAATGTATATGTGCTCCTAACCGAGGCTCCCTTCGGGTATGAGCCCGACATATGCATTAGAATAATTGCTTTAACAGATATCGAGATAAAATAGAAATACATTGTATTAAAGGGACATGTTTATTTATGACATTGAAACCTTTTACAATGAAGCATGTTACAGTATGTTCTAAAGCAGCACGAAACATTAAAGGGACAGAATACTTATTATTCTGAAACCTTTTGTTTCCAGCTTCCAAGTGAATGTATCTGCAATATGCGAACATAGGATATCTTAAAATTTTAACAGGAAAGAGGAAGGACTGAGTATAAAACCGAGTCAAGTGCCAACTGGGAACAGTGTTACACATGTTTAAATCTGGAAAGATTGCTGGACAATTCAGTGACTTCAAAAGAGAAAATTCAGAAAATGGACAGGCTAATGAAGTCTCGGGCAGATCTTGCAGGCACCTCTTCTTATCATAAAGACTTAAAAGCAGCTTCTTGAAAGCTTTCAGATTTGTAGTTGACGACAGAGACATAGCAAACATCATTATCTCATATTTTCAGGAAAAGCAGATCGGGATTGCAACAAAGCAGCAAATTGAACTACATACTATTCAGAAGACAATTAAAGATGTTTGTGATGATAGCAAACTTCAAAAGGAAATTGAAGAGTTAGAACAAAAGAGAAAGAATCTAAAAGCCAAGCTGGAAGCATCTAAAAAATTTCTGTCATGTAATCCTCAACTGGTTGAAGTAAATGAAAGAATTTCAACTTGGGATTGAAATTAAATCGTGTACTACAGAGATCAGGAAGAAAATATCTTCTATAAAGATACTAAAAAATCAGTTTGAAGCATTAAAATCTAGAGATAAGTATATGTCATCACTTTTAGAAAAGTTATCAGCCCTTGCATCACAAAGAGAGAATTTTCTACACATAAAGGAGCAAGTTCAAGAAGCAGAATTTGAGAAGTCTTCGAGAAAATCAGATATGGAAAGAGCAGAGTCAAACATTGTTGGAATTGAAACAAAGATTGTAGAGAGAAAAAGAAGAAAACAAAGATTCTTTCAAAGAAAGGTACTTTTTCTCAGTTACAGTTGTTGAAAAGGGAAACAATAGAACGTTTTTTATGGTGTCCAAAAGACCAAGTGTTCTTTCAAATAGTTGCAGAGTAATAGCAGCATGAAGCACGTTTTATAATTAAAAAAGTTGAATTGAAGCAGAGCAGCAATGAAAGCCAGCAGACTGTAAAAGGAAAGAATTCTCAGAAATTTCTTTCAAGGAAAACCTAACTATCTTTCAAAGTTCAGACATAAGGAAAAGATACAGTTTTCTTTTCAAAACAAATGAAGCCATTTTCGAAGGAGGAAAGAGATTGCAGCCTTCAAGATTTTCATTGCAGAGTAACAACAGCTAGATGTCATGTTTTCAAGCGAAAATAAACCCAGAATTTCTCCCATGGCAGCTTTAATGTTTCTGGGCGGTTTTACAGATCTTCATTCATACCCAGATGACGTTTTCCAAGAAATCTCATCAGCATAAGCAACCATACTCTCACCAATGATGGCAGACTCAATGAACAACAGCAGATACAACTGCGGTTTTAAGAAACCATACGTTGAAAAGGAAGACAGTAATGTTTTTTTCCTCTTTCACAGCGGCCAGCAGAATAAGAAAACATTTTGGAGCAAACAGAGAGAAAGAATGCCATGTTGCGAAAGGAAAGTTTCAGCTAGTGTTATCCTAGAACTCTTCCAATGGCGGATCCTCTGAAGCTAAAAGAGGAAAAAGAAATCATGGAGGCGTCCGTAACAGTTGGGAAAAGAAACAAATTCACGTTTCACTTTCATTTAACACTCGTTTTAAAAAAAAATGAGAATTCGGGTGACAGTCTTGCACTTACCTGTGAAGTTTCACAGAGATTAGTGGATGAAATAGCGGAAACAGAGCTCCAGCAAACAGAGAAGACTTCCAACAATGGTGGCGTTTTCCCAGCTTGAAACCCTTCCTCTCCAATGTGGAAAAAGACCAAATGATATTTGTTGCTTTAGGGTTGTTGTTTTGTGACCTCTAAAGCATTTTGTATTAGGTTTCAAATCCGCAAAGGCCACGGCATCATGCTCGCTGTTTTAAAAAATCATCTTTCACTAAGTCTAGCTTATCCATTATGCCACGGTAACACAAAACATGTTATTTGCGAAATGTTGTTGCTAAGGTAATAGAGAATGGTATCCTTTTAATTTAGTTTAACACATCTTATACTTATTTATTAACAAATAATTAACATTTACTTAACAAATATAAGTTTTTATTATATTTGTTAAATAAATTTTATTATTTTTAATGAGCAAGTATAAGGTAAGTTTTAAAATTAATTATGATATTATTCTTTATTTTTTGACATCTTTATTTGTGTTTTGAATTTAATAATTGGTGCTTTATAAGCCGGTTATTAAGTATCAAACAAGATGTAATGGAGAACATGTGTAAAATTGCTAAGTCTTCATGACTTAATCAGAGTTTTCAATGAATGGGAGAGTGTTTAGGAGTGTTGGAGTTCTTCTAGGAGAGTGGAGAAGATTTGGGGGTCGGATTTTGACTTTCTCTAGCCTGTTTGGGGGGTCTTTATGGCTTTTTGAGCCTTTTGAGGTCAGTTATAGATGAGTCATAGGGTTCTTTATGACTTAGTGGAGTTTTTTCAGAGGATAGACTTCATTCCATGGGCTGTTAGGTCCTGTTTTTCAGGCTATTTTCTGGCATCCGACCCAAGGATTGGGTTTGTACTTAATGAGTTTTTGAACTCATTTTTTAGTTAGTTCTGATTATGCAGAGGAGGCTTATGAGACATTTTTTGTCCTTAGCATTTTTGTGCAGATATTTGTAACTCATTTTGGAAGATCAAATACAAGTGACAGCAGTTGAGCTTATGTTATCTGAATTCATTTTGGAGCCTTCTCTTCTTTCTGCAATTCTGTGTGTACTTTTAGGTGATCTGATAAAGATAACTAGTGAATTTTATCATTCCATGTTGTTTTGTCTCATCTAAACACCTAGTTGCAGAAAAGTATGTTTGCTTGCAGGTTGTAGTTCATGTCATAAGGAGTGAAACTGATAAGTGAGGCACTTGTTTTCCTCCTTGTTCTGGTTCATTTTTTCAGACTTTATTACAAAATATTTATGCCAGCCTATACAGAAAGGAAGTGTTTTTTTTGTATTCAGTCAGAAAATTTAGTAATCCTTCTTAGTTGCCTGTATTTGAACTCTCATATCATATTTGGTGTATCACCTGGTTCTCTAGTTTAGATTTTAAGATCTTAGGTTCATTTCAGTAACTTCTATCCCTTTTCCCATAAGTTCAAGTTAGTTTTGTAGAGTTATCAGTGATTATCCAATAGGAACCGGCCTAGAATCTGGAGGTTTCATTTCTAGTTACGTATTTCCCACATGCAGAAATGAATCCCATGTTAGGCAAAGTTGTTAAACTTGTGTAGTTTAACAGGGTGCAATTTTAAGCCTTAACAACAACCACTAGACATATAGAAGCACATGAGGCGGTTAAGCCATGTCACAAACCCGAGTGCTGCGTTGAACAACCAAGGAGACCAAGGGCGCAATCAGCCTTGCTCACCATTGTAACAATCCCCCGCCCCAGCGCAAGCGAGGGATTTGAACCTGACCAAGCTCTGATACCACTTGTTACAACTAGAAGTTGCCGTTGCACCAAAAGATTGACCTGTTAATGCCTGATACAACCACTAGACATATAGAAGCACAAGAGGCGGTTAAGCCATGTCACAAACCCGAACACTGCACTAAACAACCAAGGAGACCAAGGGCGCAATCAGCCTTGCTCACCATTGTAACAATCGAGCCTTTGAGTGCAAACAGGGCAACTCTGAGGGGAAGACAGAGAGCAGTAGGCAAACAACCTCATTGGAGGGATTTTAAAAATACTAATTGCCTCCTTGAAACAACTAGAAAGTTGAATAGTGTCCTAATCATGTCATTCATCCATCCATCAGATGGAATGGTGTAGCCATTTCTTTTCCTAAATTCTCCTTTGTTCTTCCACTAGTTGGTGAGTGTTTTGGACCTCATCCTACCATAACGGCCCACTTAACTCATGATGACTTTGGGCCTTGAACCACTTACTTGCCATGGTCAATTCAGTGACCAATTGCTCCCAATATAGATTGGAAGCAACATTGAACGAAATATTATTGTAGAACCAAAATCTAGCACATGTCAAGTTTGTCTCATGTTGCAATTTTTTATTTCATATAGTGCCTTGTAATCCTGGTTGTGCACCAGGAGTGTTATGCAAAACAAAAATGTCAGTCATATGGCTATCCACACTTCTTGATCCTCATTTTTGTGGCCCAAGGGAAGAAGAGGCCCCCATGTGAACTCAAATCTGCCATCAGGGCTGCCATTACCTTTGTTGTTCTCTTTTTTTCTACCTTATTTTGGTCATATGCTGCAAGCATTGCTATTGCATCCTTCACAACCTCTTTAGAACATTTGTCACATGGTGTAATATGTAATGTCCCCAATTTAGCAGGTTCCAAGAATATGCAGAGGTTAGCTCATCATCGCGAGCTTTGTGAGCTAACGCCTTGATTTGAGGGTCTTAGTTAGGTGACTTACTATTTTTAGTAAGTCAGTGATGGCGGTTTCCATTTCTGGCAGGCACCTAGGCACTATATTCAATCGGTGATGATATTGACACTTTCAGTGGTATATATTGAGTTTAAGTTATAAATTGCTTTTGGGTGCCTAGTAGGGGTATTAATCATTAATTCACATGAAAACATAATCCTAAGTCTTAAAAGCAATGCTTTTAAGTGAAAGGTGTGTTGAAGAAGCCTTTTAAGTGAAAAGTGTTCATGAAGCTTTTAGCTTTGGAGTTATTTATTATTAATTCAAAGTTATTAAATGAAGGCTTCTAATTGAAAAGTGTATTGATGAAGGCTCTTTAGTGAAAAGTGTGTGAGAGAAGCTATTTTCCTTTGGTGTCTTGAAGAAGATATCTTTTATTATTATAAAAGCAATGCTTGTGCAAAAAATCAATTCATTCTATTGTTCCTTTTTTTTTGTTGATTTGGGTGAAGTGAAGAAACAAGATTTTGAAGAATTTTAGCGTGGTGGAATTGTAAATTCTACACAGGCTTCAACACTTTGAATTGGTGAAACATCCAACTAATTGTGCAATCCAGCGATGACTTTATATAGAAGTCATGTTTGAGCTTAATTGGTGAAGTTTTGAAGATTTTGAATGAGGGTTTGAGCATGTGTTTGAAGGTTTATCAGTTGCAGATCCTAAATATATTATTGTTGCATTTGTAAATCAGATTACAAGCATTTGTTGTTGAAGAATTCATCTGCTGCTGTTGTTCATCCTTTCAGAGGGTTTCCAGGCATGTATTACCTATGAGTTCATAAATTGTAACTCCTAGATTTTCTGAGTATTGTTATTTTAGATAATAGGGGTTCTTTAATGAACCGGGTTGTCATTATTTTGTTAAAATTCTGAGTATTCAAGCTGGTATAAAAATCTGGAATTTTCAGGTGTGTATTTTCAATGCAATTTCAAATTTGAGTTGGAAAATTATTATTGCAATATCTTTTATTTGCTGCATTATATTGTTGTATCAAACATTGCGAATATATCAAAAGAACCTTAATTGCAGCATACCAAACCATAAACAAATCAAACAGGAACTCAAATCAGCAAGCTCAGACATTGTTTGCTAAGTGTTTGACGGTATGTCAAGGCACTGTTAAATCATAAAATAAAGTGGTAAAGTTAGAACCGGCAGGGGTTCTTATAGTGGTATCAGAGCGGTTTCTTGCCATCCTGTTGGGGTGGAAATCATTGAGCTCACTTGTTTGTCTTGAGTGACCAGCACTCTTACAGTTGTTACAATCATGGACAAATATAGGAAATCAGGAAAACGGGAAAACCAGTTGAACAGTATGACTAATCTCAGAAAGCAAACAAATGTCATGATGAAAGAAATGGAGAAACTGAGGCAAATTTAGGAAAGACTAAATGCAAAACTCTCAGATCCAGCAACTGTTGATAAGGCAACAAAATTTTTGGTTTCCTTTTTCAACAAGTCCTCTTCACGAAAAAGACTGGAGGAGAGACGTGAGATCCTTATAGGTGCAGCATCCAAAAATCTTAATGATGAATTTTCAATAGCTAATGATCGTTGTGGAGATGATCCTGTACTTAGTGGGTTAACCACTAGTCCTATTTGCACACATGATGTTGGAGACTCTTTATAGGGACATGTGGATGTGACTGACTTGTTGGGAAAAAGTGGTACTGAGTCTCAACATCTTGAGCATATTAGAGTTAGTGTCAGGGAACAGGTTGATGCCATGTTCACTACCATTGATGACAACTTTACATCAGTTGGTAGTAGTACTAGTGTTACAGGGTTTGATTTTCAAGACATCAGTCCCTTATGTGAGCTTGTTGGTGATGTTGTGGATAGTGTGAGTGTGGAAGATGTTGTCGATGCCACTATGGGTTCTGATTCTTTAGATGATGGTGTTGTCTTTGAGGATTGCGAGGAGGATATGAGCTCTGATAGCTCTGTTTTTTATAGCAGCAGTCGTAGTGTTGGGTCAGTGCAGGAGACAACAGTCTTCTCCTGTATAGAGGATGTGAGCATGGAGCTACCCAGTGATGACACTCATGATTTGAGTGTTACTGAGGAGTCAAGTGATGTAGATACATGCCCCAGTGTTGTTGACTCACATGATGACATTGAATCATGTATCCAACAGGAGATAACAGAGGGGTCTCAGTTAGACGATGCTAATTCTAGCATTGTGGATACCTCTGATCTTTGGTATGAGGATGATGTGTGCTGCAGTGAGTCTTGTTTTTCATTCTAGACATTGAGTGTTGACTCAGAGTTGTCATCTGATAGTGATGGGTCCCAGGATCCTGTTTTACAGGGACTCACGGTGTAATGCCCCCATTTTTGTGAGTGTCAACTTTTAGAGGATTAGCCTATTTCCTGACCCTCATAGGCTAATGGAGTTGTTCAATGGGTCCAGTTGGTAGAGCCAGAGACCGTTTCCCACTCCAGTGATCAGGGATGTTCAGGATTGCTCTTCGTTTGAGTCAGATCGACACACTTACTATTTATAGTGTCTATTTTGGGTAAGTTAGGGTTGGACAGTTTGCTAGTAGTATGGAGTTGTGGTGACATTGATAGAGCTTCCAGTTTGGGACTTACTATTTATAGTAAGTCAAATTATGGTTAGAGCTATTTTGGACAGGGGCACCCAGACTCATGGTATGCACAATCATTAACTCATTCGTCAGTTGTCTCAGTTTCAGGGACTTACTATTTATAGTGAGTGAGCGGATGTTAGAGAGGGACCCTTACTATTTTTAGTAAGGCAGTTGGATGCACAATGGATACAATGGTTAGCTCCCAGATTCAGAGGGAAACAAGAAATAATGATTTTTTGAGTTATGTTATTTTAATTATTAATAAAGTAATACTTTATTAATAATTAATGATAAAGTGCAATTATAAAGTTATATTTTCCCTTTATGTGAATGGGGCCACTTAATGACTTAAGTCATTTAATAAAGTGCATCACAATGATATAATATAACTTTATGGTTTAAGTGGACTATATTTAAAAGGGAGTTTTAAAAGTATAATTTATAATAAGTGATTAAGTGTTATTTAAAAAGGGAGCTATAAGTGTTTAATAAAGTATAATTAAATATTATTTTTCAAATACATCAAAAACAAGTGTAACAAAAGCTAAATATTTTTAAGTTATGAGAAGTGTATATGTGAAGAGACATCTATTTCTCTTGGAGAATTATAAAAAGCCAAGGCAAGAGAAAATTCATTCATTCTATTGTGCATTTGCTTTTTGTTGATTTGGGTGAAGTGAAGAAACAAGGGTTTGAAGAATTTCAGCGTGGTGGAATTGTAAATTCTACACAGGCTTCAACACTTTGCATTGGTGAAATATTCAACTAATTGTGCAATCCGGCGATGGCTTTATACAGAAGTCATGTTTGAGCTTAACTGGTGAAGTTTTGAAGATTTTGGACAAGGGTTTGAGCATACGTTTGAAGGTTTATCAACTGTAGATTCTAAAGATATTATTGGTACAATTATAAATCAGATTACAAGCATTTGTTTATTGAAGAATTCATCTGCTGCTGTTTTTCATCCTTTCAGAGGGTTTCCAGGCATGTATTACCTGTGAGTTCATTAATTGTAACTCCTAGATT
>MU214422.1:253680-277798 GCA_018584345.1 Thuja plicata | reverse complement strand
ACCAGAACATGGCAAACTAGTAATACGAACTTCCAGTCATAAAGTCATCATGTCGGTATGATTATTTTTTGATAATATCCAACCAACAGTGTTTAGGATCATGATTAATCATAACTGGTCCTTTCTCTCTTCACCTTTTCAGCCATATTACCCATAAGGCCTCCACACTTCTACTTGTATGGTAAATTACCAGTACAGGTCATTTCCTTCTTCACCTATACGAAAATGTTTCATGTCTGAGATAATAGTTGACTTGATATATATATATATATATATATATATATATATATATATATATATACTAGTGTGATCGTTGTGAGCATAGTATAGAAGTTGTGTTATTCTTGTATCATTTGCGTTGTCATCAAAAGCATAGTTACCACCTCGATTAGTCTGATTGTCATCGCAGGGTAATGTTCACAATTGAATTCCAAAAACCCAAAACTCTTTTTGTGCTGACATGGTGCTCTGGCCCAATGCTATTGTTTGCAATTAATGGCACTCAATTGCTTTAGTCCTTTTCAGAAATAGCTCCAGTGGACCCACTAATTATTATTACAAGATGTAATTGTTAACTCTGTGAGTTCCTCGAAGACTCTAGTTGAGTCATCGTCTTGCTTCTTCTGTCAAAGGAATATTGAGGACCATACAACAGTTGTAGTTTTCCAAGGAGGAGAGGTTCTTCATAGATTCCTATCGCTATCTCCATGCTCCTATATGTGTCCTGTGATTTGTATCTGTTTATCTCTATTTTGTTTGCAAGAATATCTGTTTTGTCTCTAAATGAATATAACGCCCATCCCAATCCATGCTATGCATGAGAATATTATTTCTCATAATAGTATAGGATTCAACTGCAGGAACCAATACATCTATATAGCCAAGGGAAAAACCATATGCCTTTTAGGATCTTTTCTTTAAGCGGTAAAACTTTCTCTAAAGAAACTTGGCTCTGATACCATGTTAAGTCTTTAGGATAGTTGCAAATGTAATAGCACTGCTTGTATATATTGTGTGTGTTTCAAATGCAACAATCTCTCTTTCATTTATATTGGGAAAGAAGCTAGGAGAGACATGTCTATTCATTATAATTTTATAATGTTTCATTAATCAATCATATATTAGAATAATATATGTTTAATAATAATATATATAATATAATATAATATAATATAATATATATAGCATATATATATATATATACAACTACAATATGTTATTATTAATCAATATCTAAGTATATTATATGTATTCTAAATGATCATACGACTGAAGCTACAAACATTAACACCTATATTCAATATTTCAGATTTGTATTATTATCATGAACCTGATGAAGAAGTGACAGATTTGAGTGATTATCCTAAGAAATAGATAGAAGAAGTTGGGCAGATTTTGGAACAAAGAACTGGCAGAAGCATAGAGGAAAGGATTACATGGAATACTTGGTAAAGTTGAAGAAAGGACCAATTGAAGGCTCGACATGGATTTCTCAATCTAAGTTGGATTCAGCTCAGGTCATACCTAACTCGTGATTTGGAGAATCCTTTCATTTCAAACCCTGGTGTCTAATGCAGGAGCATCTTGGATTCATGGAAATCCTGTATCAAACAAAAATATGTTTTCTTTTGAGCTCAATAGCTTATTGGAGAATTTCAATAGACTTCTCAGTAAATTTTGTGAAGTTCTCGATTGAAGGTTTTGTTTCCTTTCACCGCCCGAACTCAATTACAGTTCTTGGAGTGGTTTCACCAACTGGTCTCGGTGGCTTGATGGTTTTCATGTTTCCTATCTCACTGATTGTGTTTTATTTTGTTGGATCCTCGGGCCAACATCTGCATTTAATTTTCGTAGAGATATTAATTTGGAATCTCTCATTGGGATGTGTGTGGACCTAAATCTCGGTTCAATCTTTAGGATCTTTTGGAGCCGACCTTTTCGATAGCCTCTTTTATAAAAGTAGTGTTTTGTTCTTAGAGTAGGGGGGCAGTTAGATAGGAGGTAGTTAGATAGTAGCATTGGATTGAGGGTTTGTGACCTCGCATGTCTAAGGACAGTTCGGTAATGAATTTGAATGTATTTGGTCATAACCAGGAAGGTGTTACAGCCTGACATGTATGAAATTTGATGTATAAATATAAAATATCTGCATTCCTTCTCTCCATCTCTATGTTTTCTTGGGAGTGCCTTTGGCCCTAGGTATTAAACCTACTTGCGTCATGAACAAATATGTCTAACCATACAAAATCATCACATACAAGGACCTAATCATTAGGAAGACCTGTAAATCATAATCATTGATACAAAGAATTACTTGCATAGAAATAACATATGTTTTTCAGGTATCCATCCTAACATAAGATCCTAAAATATCATCATCAAATGGTAGGCACATAGAAAATGGACAACAACATTAATAAGTACATAATTTTCAAACTAGATTAGAATAGAATGAGTTAAACAAGCACCTCAAACAGATACATGTCAACAAAAGAAGCACTAAGATACCTTCAACATTACCAAAGGCACATTAGGGTTAGAGGGGTATTACAAAATGTGCCTTTGACTATCACCAAACTACAATTTCATGGTGAAATTCATGAAGGTTTCACACCCTAGAGTGGGAGAGTCTTCATGAACTAGTGAAGAATAGAGTGGAAGGGAGCACAAACTCCAACAAAAGTTTTTTGTAATGTATTATTAAGCAATTTTTTAGGTTTTGAATGCAAACAATGTTAACCGTTCCTTGTATTAGTCATGGTTTTCTCTGTTCATGAGTAGTTATTTGTATGTTAGTGGATTAGATTTTCTCTTCATTTGATTAATATGGACAAAGTGGTGAATAAAGGTTCTTTTGAATCCATTTTGATTGACTGTTGTGACCTATGATAAGAGATCTAATTTTTTTTCTAAAAATTGTCTAGAAACCCTCTGTAACAAGGTTTTCAGCTAGGGTTTTCTCATATCTATGATTTGAACTAATGGAAAAATATAAATCTTGTATATTCTTAAAGTAGATTCTGAGGGATTTAAAATGCATTTGATTTTGCAATGAATGGTTGTGAGATGAGTGAGTAAATTGATTCCCTAGCGGACAGTCACAGTGAAAATTCTGATTTTTTCATTTGACAATCCATGTTTTGAAAAATATTGGTACACTTGAAGTCTAAAAATGTTGCATGGAGGCAAGGGTGGTTGAATAGAATCTAATGATCTCTTAAAACTATTTTATAAAGTGTTTGAATGTTTATAACCTTTGGTATTCTTGCAAATTCTGTAAATTTGTCCTCAAAAATAATGACAGACATAATGAATGATTCCTTCATTGAAAGCATTGTATTCTTTGTAAATGTATCCATGGAGTTGGGCATTAGATTTTCATTATTATTCATAAGATAAAAAGAAGTTTGTGTCAATGAAGCACTATGTAAGGTTTTGGTATTATCCTTTGATTTGGTAAGGGCATAGATTTTAGGATAGATGATGGAATAAAATAGGCAGTAAACTATTTGTGTCTTGTGAGGTTATTAAACATTCAATGTAAGGATATATGCATAATGAGATATGTATGGTTAATTCTCATGAGTGATGGATTGAAATTTCTTGATGGTTTGTAATAGGCAGTGGTCTAACGAAGCAGTAAAAAAGGATTCTAATCTATTTAATGCTCATGTCTAGTGACTAAAATTTGTATGCAGAGATGAAGAAGTAAATGGATAATTTTGCATGGAAAGGAATGGAGTATTAGTGAATGGTTGGCAGTATGGCCAAACCAGTTTGAAACCTAAACCTTGTAATAGTGATCAAGTTGTGAGAATGACCTTAAAGCATGAGAACTAGTGATTCTTGTGAATAAGAAATTTTGGGCAATGATGAGATTTGGATCCTAGCATGATTAGCAAACCTTAATTATGACCTTGTTTTGATAGTTATTTGAGTTGATAAAAATAATGCTATTGACGGATTATGGATGTTAAAATTTTATCTTGATAGGATTGAGGAACCTATCATATATGTTATTGATTCAATGATATCATATACATCTAAGATTGTTTTCTAAAAAGATGAAGAAAAAATTAACTTCTTCCAAGTGATAGATAACTAAGATTGAGGCTACTAAACATGCCCATTGTGTGACTACCTAAAATTAGTTTTCATCATTTATTTTCTATGATGATAGGTAAAAAATTAAGATATGTATAAGAAAATTGTATGCACAAGAACAAGTATATATTGGCATTAAAAAATACAATTCCAATTTGAAATTAAAACTAACATTTTCCTACCATCTTCTTACATCATTAATTCACTTCAATACTATATATGCTTTTAAACCTTGTTTTTGTTTCAATTTAATTTAGTTCTGGAATTTTATTTCAACTAGACACTTACAACACCTCATGGTGTTTTTTTTTATCTCTTCCTAAATAAACACATAACATTTTTAAAGTGGAAACTAAGAGTCAAAGGTTATACCGACTACCTACAAATCGCAAGCAATGTGCAATATTTCTCTTTCCTTTTATTCTCTCAATAATACATATTCAAATATTTGAAGTTTAAAATATATATCAGTCATGGTGCCATAGGTGAAAAAATAAATGATGATTTTCATAAAACCAAATCCCAAATTTGCATGCTGACCCATTCTTGAACCACATTTATAATATGACCATCTTGACTTGGAACCATTGAGGCAATATTTAGGTTGTTAGCAATGAAATACTAGAATTAATTATAGTTACATAGATAATTCTGAGAGATTTAATATACCAATGTTAAACCTCAATTACAATAGCTCAAATAAAGTAATAAGAATGAAAGCATCTAAACATGTGAAAAATAAGAAGTTTCAACATTATATATGTTATTCCACTATAATGGTTATTGACCTACCCAATTGATTTCTTCCTCTTCTATGTATCATCAACCCTTTGAAAATAACATTAGCATATATTCCACCAAGACCAAAGAGGGCGATTTGGTCTTCATGTAATCATATTATTGGCATTTTTGATGGGACAATTCTTGTTGAACTGGCAAAGAGAACTGGTGAAGGTATTTACACTTTGCAAGATATCCTTATGAATATTGGTGAGCAGGCCAGCTAAGAATTTCAGCGTATTACAATGGATGTTGCAAAGCTTGTTGCAATGATAATTTAAATTTTCCCTCTCACTCTTCTATTTATTTTTCTACAGATTTTTTTTAACAAATCCATTTTGTGCATATATGGTGATCATTGCAATCCACAAGACCACATTTATTTCAGGCATTATGTCAAATATTTCATGTTCCTTGTTTATGCTTCCACATTTTGCATACATGTCTAAAAAGGAAGTTGTAACTACAACATATAAAAAAATTCATCTACCTATTATCCTTTAATGGATGCCCATATCTTGTTCCAAATCTCCTAATTTGGCAGAGGCAAGGAGGGTGTTGGATTAGGTTGTGGAATGTGGCTTTACACTTGACAATTACATTTTCCTTAAATTTGTGATTGGGGGTTATAAATTCTCTAAGTTAGGGTTTAATATTTAGTTAGTGGATTATAGTGAAAGCTTAAAATTCCAAATCATTTTGCAACATTTCTTTTCAATTTTACGTACGGAAAACATAGATCCACTCCAAAAATAAATCCAGAAGCACCAAATCAATTTCAAGCTTCGCATATAGTAAAACTTAAAGATCACTTTTCTGCCATGGTAGGTTTTGAATTTTCTAAACTAGGGTTTAATATATAGTCAACGGATTACAAGGAAACCTTGAACCCACAAAGAAATACGCAATAACCATTCCAATTTTGTGTACTGGAAAACACTAATTCACTCAAACGAAACAATCCACAAGCACAAAATTAATTGTATAGAGATTCAAGACCCTACACCATTGCATAATGTAAATCTTACCTTGAAATAGCTCCCAATCTACCTTGAACTGTAATTTGACATCACATTTCACACACTATTGAGCGATAGAGATCGACTAGGTGCATTTCATTGTAGTATTGAAATGGCTAGTTGCTTCACAGAGGTCTAGACATGGCTCCATGATATGTAGGGGGTTATAAATTTTAGAAAATTAATGAAATTTTTTTTTTATAAGTAATGCCCTTGAGCGTCATAATTTTGACAAACACGGGCAATGTTTTAAAAAAAATCAAATTTCCCTTTGTAAAATCCAACAGAGAAAAATAAATAACATAGCCCTCAGAAATAGTCATTAGAAATTTTCCCCAAATGTATTAGTGAATGGATTTTGTCTTAAACTGATTTTTCACAACATCGTTATGCAATTCGCAGGTCAGAACTTGTAAGGACTTCAATCGCAGAATGAGAAAAAAGAAGGCAAAAATCCCTTTTATAAGTCGATCATTATGGTGACATCATCAAGAAAGTTAGGGTGTTAGACTATGAAAGTTTGACAATCTGACTCCCCGAGATAATGTGGAGCTTTACCTTTCATTCTTTCAGAGTTTCGGAGGTCTTGGGAGCTCCGACACTCTGAAAGTCTGGAAAGGGCAAAAAAACCACTAAGTCTTAAGGACTAAGTAAAAGCCAAACAAAATGGGAAAAACTAAAGACCAAAAAGGAAAAAGGGGGGAAAAGACTAACAAGGAAACCAAAGACAATACCCAATTATCGGGAGCCTCCCTAGGAGCCCACAATATGACTCACCGGATACTCGGTCCTATTTAACCTTACAAGACTCTAAACCACTCAAAAAGGACTAAAGACCCAAAAAAGAAAAATGTGGGTCCCTATTAGGCCAATTATCTTAAATGGGGTGTGTGTTGTTGAGCCACAACATGTTTACTCTCAAACACTTGAGTAGGAGTCTTGTTTATATTTATCCTCTTTAGCTTGCCACAATCTTAGAAATACTTAAGATTTAGAGGACAACACAATTTTCTCCAAACTTGTAGTTGGTTATTCGTAGAGGTGGATATCACCGAAATAGGGGCTTCACTAAAGTAGGTCCCTATATAGCCCAAAAGTTATTTCCTCTCTTGTATAGGTATACATACAGGTGACTGGTAAAGATTGAAAATTCTAGAGGTTGCAGCGTGTTAATAAGCTCTAGTGTCTCATGGACTAGGGTGCCTAGTAGTATATTCCTCCTAGACTATGTTTCCTTGCAGCATATTCCTCATGCACTAGGGAGCCTAGCGCCTTAGTTTAGTTGATTTAGCCTATAAAATTGTAGAAAGATAATGCATAGGCTTTGATATTGGATCTATTCTTAGTGATTAGTTTAGAGTCTAACATGACTAAGGTTCCTATTGAGAGTGTTCAGCCAATAAAAAACTAGCCCACAGTCACAGGTGCACCTTTGATCTCAAATTTAGATATGATTTTATTAGTAGATTTCAATTTCCATCATGTTTGCTTAGTTTTTTTGTATATTATTATTTAAATGCTTCATGACCTAGTTACTTTGCATTTGACACCTCAAACAATATTTTATAATAGAAGAATAGAACCCTTAGAAAGGAGAGAAGGATAGTTTCTTCTCTCTCCAAGTAAGAGTAAGTTAGGCACACCTTCCCTTTTTTGTGGTTTATATTCTAATATTTAATGAAAGAGTATTTGGTTCAAATTTAAAACACTACTTTAGTCTATATCCTCTTTTCCTCTGAATAACTGCTAAACAAATTAAAATAAAATATCTACAAATACTACAAAAAAAATATTTTTTTTCATAATTCCTCACAATGATAATGAATTTTAATTTATTTATTATATATTACTAAATAGTTTCTATTTAACAATTTATTTTTTCTTTATTGGTTAAATTTTACTAATAAATATTTGAATAATATATAGATAAATATATAAAATTACTATAAATGTTTTTTCAGAAAAGGTGATAGATCCACGATATATTGATTAGCATAAAACATATTACATAGTTTTTTTGAAAAACTAAACTCCATTACATAGTGCATTTAGAAACTTGAGTGGCAAGAGAGAAAAAGAGATGCATAGAGAGCCAAAAACCCATAATCCTTTACATATTAACATCTAAATATCTAAAAACACAGATGACACAACCAGTACCAAGAACAAACTAAACAAATGACACATGAGGAACAATAAACATAGCATGTACAAAAAAAACCCATAGTAATCAGGAAACATTATAAATAGGAAAAAAAAAATGCACAACCACTTGAACTCATAGTCTTCGAAGACTAAAGAGAAAAAAATAAAGTTCATCTCAACTATTGGTGGGATCAAAGAAATCAGGGTGACCGAATTTGGCACACAGAACATTTTGATTAGCAAGAAGTTTTTCTTGCCCAACAACTATTCTAATTGCAATCTCTAATTATTCAACTTGTTTCTATCATAATCTGAAGACAAATATTCTAATCATTCAACTTATTTCAATTATAATATGTTGGATCCATTCATTCCCAAAAGCATTTGTGAATTCAAAGCTGCCACTAAAACTTCATAGGACAATCAATTTCACCAAGACAAATTGAATAAAAATGAGACAATGTGGAAATGAACAAACCATCTTGCAAATTTAATATGGAAATATATTTCAAAAGTACTATTGCATTGGCCAATCATAATTAAAACATCAATCTCAAAACCCAATTCATAAATGAGCATAGGGGAGTTAAGATAGCATGAGATGAAAGGATAAAGGGAGGATCAAATACAATTAATCTACTATGTGACCACGTTACAAACTAGTATGAGGCAATCATGAAGAGATGTGGTGAAACAACCCATACCATCTCAACCAAATGAAAATATTGGAATCCAACTATGGTCTAACTTAGCTACAAATGTTCCACATCGTCATGTACTATTACACAAAAATTGACATGAAGAAGTTTGAATAAAGAATTAGATTCCCCACCAAAGTAGATCGATCCATGTCCATGTAAATAAGACATCTTCATGCAATACAACTATAACCCATCATAGGCAACATGAACCATTGACAAGGATACATCCCTAAAAAAAATATGACTTTTCTAGAAACTATCATATTCAAGATGACAATGACCAATATAGTTATAATCCTAAGTAGTATGTTCCCAACACCTCTTCAAATGTGTGTCCATGAGGAAATCCTTTTTAGAGAAAAATTTTGCATTGATGTTTTCTTCAATGGCCTTATTTTCTTTCTCATGCACAAACTTGTTAGCTTCTCTACAATGGAGGGATAAGTAAATATAATCAAGATTTGAAAGAAGTGAGTTTATTTTCTCTATAATGTAATTCAGATGCCAAGGAAAAAAATGAATTTTGAGCAACTGAGTTAATCATGACCATTGAGTCATTTTTAATGAGAAGTGTTTTAAATTCAAATTCCACTATTAGGGAGAAGCTAAAACAAAGATTAAAAAATTTTGCCATATATTTAGAACCAATTGGAAGAGACTTACAAGATGACTAAATAATATTTCCATCATAATTTATGAGGACAACATAAATTCTAGATTTAGTTAGATTTCTCTTAGAGGCACCATCAAAATTCATTTAAATATTTTTACTAGGAGTAGGAATTGACTTAGCTAGTTTACGAAGGGTCCTTGAATCCAGAAACTGAATAGATCCTTGGCTTGAGGGAGGCTTCAAAAATTGCCTTTTTTTTTCAAAATTGCAGCATCCCAAGAAGAAAAGATAAACTTTCTAGAGAAAATCCATATCATATGACTCATACTAACCTCACAAATGGATTTCTCAATATGTTGATTAACAATTGATATCGAAGAAGCATGTTTTCTTAAATTATTTCTATTTCACTCTAACAACAAACTCCAAATGAGAATAGATAGGACCAACTCCTAGATGCAGCCAAAGGAAAAGTATTTTCATAAGAGGGGTCAACATTGAAACTACCCAAGTAGTGTGTGTGTGTGTGTGTGTGTGTGTGTGTGTGTGTGTGTGTGTGTGTGTGTGTGTGTGTGTGTGTGTGTGTGTGTGTGTGTGAATTATGTACCTGTAAGCTGCAACACATGTGTGTGTGTGTGTGTGAATTATGTACCTGTAAGATGCAACACAACACTTCAATATATCATTGCATTAATGATTAGAAATATGGAAATAAATTGAAAAGCATAAGGAAACCATTGAAATCAACATATTTCTTCCTATCTAAGAAGAGTATGATTTAATCTATAAATTAGCCTCAGATTATGCATTAAATCAATGACAGGTTCAGTCCTAGAATCCAAGATTCATTAACAATCATGCAATTCATGCTTAGAACTAATGCAAGGATTCATTAAAGCATAAATGGAAGATATCTATTAGCTATTGAATTCATGAAACAAAATGACAGCATAAGAGTGCATTCAAAATTCTAAAATTATGGACCTATTGAGCTCAAAATTTACTCCTTTTATGGAAGAATTTGAGAAATTAGTGGTTGAGATCAACTTGTGAGGAGAGTAAAGGATTGAATCTTTGGTGATCCATGTGAGTGAACTCTCATTGGTTCATGGATTGACTTTCCATGTGCAAGCGATGAGTTGTATTTAGAGATTTTATTAATTCCCTTTTTAATTAATTACTTAGCCAACGATTTAATTGGGTTGATTTGATTTAAATAAGCCAAGGTAATTAATGTGAGGTAGTAATGAAATCACTTTGATTTTAGGAGATTAAATCAATTTTGATGAATTATGCCAATAATCAAATAGTTGGATTGACATAATTAGGGGTATGATCAGATTTAGGGAAAATAGGGTCTCTAGTTAGAGTAGACCAAATTGGGGTGGTTACATTTTCCCCTCTTTGAATTGATGTACGAGCAACACAATAATTCAAAGAATGTCTGATGTTGACTTCAAAAAATTTGAGAATTTTGCACTTGATTGAATGAAATATAGCTGATAAGATCAGTCTTGAACTTGATTGAACTAAGACTAATAGTATCAACTTTGAACTTGATCGAACAAAGGTCTATTGAACATAGATCTAGAGATACCAATTCTAAACTTGATCTAACAAGAATTGACAATACCGACTCTGAACTTCATCAAACAAAGGTCAGTACAAAGCTTATGAGAGCTTGATAAAGATATGAGAGATTGTAGGCATAGATATCTAGCTTGTTTAGCATTGAAGCCTTCTATCCAATAGTCCCAACTTGATCGAAGGAAACTGCCATGCCCCTAGTCTTTTGATGATGAAGTTGATTTTGTTGTTTGAGCAAGAATTTGATTGATTTTAAGTGTCATCATTCCCCCTCATGAACAAAATCAAAGGAGATAGAATAAAATCCCCCTTTAGATTGATATTTGAATGGAATAGGTCGATTGGATCATTGAAGAATCAATTAGAAGATGAGATGAAATGAAAGTGTGTTAAGAGAAAACACAATTTTACCAAGGTGACTACTTGAAAAAATTTATTGTGAGCTTGATAAAATGATGTATGACCATGATTTTAATGTATGATGTGGAATTTTTTGATAGAGAACCATGAAAAATTGATTGCATAAAGCCTGCGAATCATTTTCAGAACATATAGAGCAATTTTACATTTGTTGGAGGTTGTTGCAGAAATGTTACTGTGCTATGGAAAAGAGTGTCCCTATGTTTTATTTCACTCCTGATAGATCTGAGAAGAACAAAATAGAAAACTGATAGTCCATTGAGAGTTTTAGAGCTTTGGTTTAGTCCTAAAAGGTCAATATAAGCCTCAAAAATCACTTCTACCCATTCATTTTCACTTTCATCCTTGGTAAATTCTTGAGCTTTGGAGATAAGATGGTGGTCCCCATCGAGAGGCATCAATTTGAGCTAGCGCATCATCATGAGCATCCAGCACACTACGCATAGCCTGTGAGTACATCAAGACCTACCTTTTTACGCTTTTTGTTTCTTGTTTTGTCACATTTTGTAGTAGTTATAGGCAATTTCATTTTGAATTGCATCAAGGGTTCCAGATCACATCCTATGAGTGTTGTATTGCATCTGATAAAGTGAAAAATTCCTAAATCGCATCCCATTAAACTATAATTGCATCCCATAGGTCATGAGAGTGTCATTTTTAGTAATTTTTGTCGAAACTTGAATTTGGTCGCATCCTATGAAAACAGGATCGCTTCCACATTCCCCCATCGCATCTTTTCATTTTAGATCACATATGGGATGTGAGCTCGCATCCAAGAAAAACTGAGTCATTTTTAGTAGAATGTGTTAATTTTCCAATTTTAACTATTTTTCCTCTGTTTGATTGCAAAAGACTTAGCTATTGGATTTTTTGTGTGATTGACTTAGCTAGATTATTAATGTAAGTTTGTACTTTGTGCCTGATAGACTGATTTCCCCATTGTTTCATTCTGAGGACCTTGACCTACATGATTCCTTGCCCTATCTCACACCCTGACTGATGTGGAGCAGCAAATCATTAGTCGCCTTGGCTTACTTTCCTTAATAGATTTACCCGACATTAGGGTAAATCGAGCATTATTGACATCTCTAGCTGAGAGATGGCACTCAGAGCACAACACCTTTCATCTCCCCACTGGTGAGATGACTGTGACCCCTAAGGATGTGTGGCATATCCTGCGCATTCCTATGATAGGACATGAGGTTCATTTTGAGTCTCATTCTGCAGTAGCGATTGCGGATGCCTAGAGGTTCTTTGTAGATCCATCTATAGTACACAGATACTTGACATGGGACTAAATGATAGATCATTATGAGTGACTGCCCTTTTTTCTTGCTAGATTGATAGGAGGGATCTTGATGGCGAATCATGGACATCGTGGCTTTATATGCAGTTGGGTCGATATGCTAGAGTAGATGATCGACTCCACATGCAGATTTGGATAGGGTGGCTTTATTTTCACCCAAATTTATAGGGAGCTCCATGAGATAGTTTATGAGCATTCTTGGAATATGATCATTGGTATTTTTATACTGCAGATCTGGGCCTAGGAGTGCATCCCAGTGACATGGCCGATTGTAGACAAGCAGCGGGCACCAGAGGAGCCATATGTCTATATGTATTCAGTTTATGTCTGGCAGCCCCATCTGGGTAAGCTGGAATATTGGCATCGAGTACTTGATGATGTTACAGTGGTTGAGTGGAGACCATATTTGGACTATGAGGAGTGGGCGTCTGATCAGTGATAGATGTCGTATTTCTTTCAGAGTAGGTACTTGATCAGAAGTACGAGATACATTATAGAGAGATTTTCCTTCACACACATCCTTAGACAGTACGACAAGATATAGGGTACCTCACAGGAGCTTACTGCATATGCTTGTATCCATGATGAGGAGGCACAATGAACTACCTGACTAGCTTATGAGAGTGCACAGGAAGAGATCGGTCAGATGGCTGTAGTAGGCTGGGACTACCAGGTTTATGTTACCAATACAGGTTGCACTAATGCTTATAGTTCCTACCTTCTTCAGCATCCATTTCCACACTTCACAGCTCCTGATGAGATAACTCCACCCATTGAGGATTCTTTAGATTATTATCCTACTGATGATGAACCTGTGAGAGGCGAGAGAAAAGTAGACAGAGGTGGGAGATATGATAGGGGTGGCAGGTATCCTTCAACAGATAGAGGTCAGAGAAATGGTCGGGATGTTAGGGGTGACGATGGTGATGGTAGGGGTGGTGGTGGTGGTGGAGTCAAGAGTAGACACACTCGTCTCATGTTCATGCCTCCATGCATGGATCTAGGTCCATTACTCACTAGAACACAATAGCAACAACAACAAAGATCAGCAGGTCATATACCTAGTGGGGGAGGTGGACTTCCTAGACAAGATCCTCCGAGAGATTCTAGTAGGGATACAAGAAAGGACAGAGATCCATTATCACAGTGTCGAAGAGAGAGAGAGAGTAGCTCAGGGCTCATATTAACACATTAGAGACACTATTGGTATACATGGACAGATAACTAGATGTCATGAGATATAAGAGAGATATTCATGCATGCAGTGTCACACACCAAGGGTAGAGAGAAGCGTATTATTTTACCTTATATTGTACAGTAGTTCCACAGCCACAGAGACCACCCTTGTATTTTGTTATAGATCAGCAGTTAGAGGGAGCTATGCCTCCATAACCTCCTCATCCATGAGAAGATGCACCACCTCCTCCTCCTAATCAGGGAGAGGGTGGGAGTCAGACATGACTTTACTGATTATTCTTGAGATTTTTGTACATGGATCCTTCAATGATCACCCTTGTACTTCAGACATTTGATACATTTGTACATGTTTTATTGTGATCTCTTTGATACTGTTGTAGAAATTTCCACATTTCTGATCTGATATTCACTGATATATATGAGACAACCTCCTCTAATTCTTATATGCTCATTGTTTCTCTTTTAATAACTGGTGTATGTGATAGATGATTAGATTGATTCACACTTCCTGATGTACTTGGTCTTTATAATTATTTAGAATAGATTCATGTTATGACATCATTTATGCACTTTGATTATTAATGATATATAGATGTGTTAGATGATTTTATATGAATATGCAGATTCATATTTTTGATATTTTTTGTATGCAAATATATATATGGATGCACTTAGAATGTAAAAATGCAACACTTGAATGCTTTGTTCTTGTATTTTCCTCTTTTCCCATTATGAGTGCAAAATGAATGGAATGGATATGCAACAACATGAATATATCAGTAACATAGATTAAGTAGTCAAACTTGGATTTTGAATGAACCAAGAAATCATTTTGAGCTCAAGTACTTATGTTGTTTAAATGAAATAGGCAATCTTAAGTGCAGCTAAACACAGACTTCTAGGACTGTCACTGATCTTTTTACATTTTAGTATTTTATCATCATAGGGAGTTTGTGCAACAGACATCATCAGCTAGTACAAATGTCACTGATACCAAGTAAGTATCATGAAAGTATGAATACTATTTTTATTGAATGCAATGTCAAAAATAAACCTAAGCATCAAGGCATAGAGGCCAGGATGACTTGTCAGTTATCTCCTTTTTCTTTAAGAATCATATTTTATTAATGTGTAATATAGAATATGTAACCCACAATAACCTTTAATGTTCATATCCTTGCGTACATAATGTGTTGTACACCTTACTTAGAAATTGATTAGAAACAGACAAGGAAATTGGCTCAACCTCACCGTATCTTACATATAAAAAGGATCGAGAAATATGCGGCTATCCACTTATGTTAGAAGCTCTTACCATAAACATCCAAGTTAGGTGAAATTTATAGTATCATTGAAACAATCACCACATGAAGAAAACCAAGAAAATTTTACACCCCCTATCCTTGCTATTCTTTGTCTTTTAATAGATGTCATGGAGTAACTCGGATGGTATAAAAAGCAATAATTGATAATCAGACAAATAAAATTCATAACTGTTTACATGCCCCTAGTTTGAAACATCATTGGACCATGAAAAGAGTCACAATCAAATCGAGATCAGTCTATGTGTGCTTATGTGGTGTTGAGGAACACCATTGATTCATTTTCAATCACAGTAAAGAAATCATCAATTGTAAAATGGAATTAAGCAATGTATTTTTTGTGTCTGAGTGAGTGAGATAAATAATATCAGCAATTGCAATCCAATGTAGTGTTGAGAAATATTGTTTGATTAGAGTGTTGTGAAACACTAGTGTGATGTCATTTATAGGTAGGTGGTGTTTAAGAAACACCCTTGTTTGTGATAGTGATGTTTTGATTCAAGTATTAAGAAATATTGTTTGTAGTGGAAAACCTTCGTAGACAAGGACCTAGGACAACCTAGCAACCAACAAATGCCAACCGAACATGCTAGCATAGATGCCCCCACTGTAGAATGATTATCCCTAAGATGCAAATATAGATAAAAGATAGGAAAGGATAGGAAATTCATGAGGAATTCACATTCAAATGATAGTAAATAAGATGATCATGAAGGATTAGTGTCAGCAGTGCATTGATAAATGGAGCACGGAGTACAAGTGATGCCTGTTTGCTAGGTTTTCACCACTTGGAAAATTTTTATTTTTGCTACCAAGATGCCTGTTTGCCAGGTTTTCGCCAAAGTACTTTTTCTATTTTTCAATTTTTTTTCACTTTTTTCTTTTTTCTCCTTTTTTTGTTAGTATCAAGGCGCCTGTTTTCCAAGTTTTCACTAAGAATATCCTTTTTCAGGACTTTTTCCATTCTTTTTTATTTTTCTCTTTTCCACTATTTTTGACTTTCTTTAGGATCAATTTTTGCTTTTTTGGTATTTGCTCAAGGTCAATTTTAGTCTACAAGCCCTTCAGCTAGATGTCAAGCATACAACCGCTTCAAGTGTAGGGAATTGATAGGATTAGGAAGGACATATGCTTTAGATGTAGCTAACTAATAAGATCTTATCCCAAAAGATGTTGTGATAATAAAAGGCCCCAACTAGTTGGGTTCAAACTTGCCTTTTTGTTCTCTATTTGGTTGATTCTGAGGATTCTCTCTTAGAATGAGATCCCCCACTTGAAACTGTCATGGATTTACTTTTTTTTGTACCCTTTCAAAATCCTTTTCTGATAGAATTTGAGGTGATCGAATGCTTGTTGTCTATGCTCATCCAGTGGTTCTAGTGCTTGAACCCTATCTATGCGGTATTGTTCATTTGTGACAAGAACTTTGAGAGATACTCACAAAGAATAAATTTCTAATTCAATTGGTAATACTGCTTATGTGTCATAGAATAGAGAAAATGGTGTGGCTCATGTTGGTGTTTGGATACTTTTTCTATAGGCCCATGGTGTTGGATTCAATTGAAAATGCCACTCTCTACCTAACTTACTCATAGTTCTTTGTAGGATTTTTAGAATGTTTTTGTTTGAAGCCTCAGCTTGTCCATTACCTTGAGTATAATAGGTTGAAGAAAAATGTTGAATGATGTGAAACTGTGTGTAAAGGTCCTCAATATCTTGGTTTTTGAACTGCCCCCCATTGTTTGTTACAATAGATGAGGTTATCCCATACCTACAAATGATGTAGTTCAAGATGAACATAGTAACTTGTATTCCAGTGGCTTGATTAGCGGCATTGCTTTGACCCACTTTGTGAAATACTCATTGGTCGTGATAATGTAGTTGTGTCCACTTGAAGAGTTAGGATAGATCTGTCCAACAAGATCAAAGGCCCACTAATGGAATGGTCAATGTGTTATAAATGGTATGAGTTCCCTGGATGGAACATGGATAAGGTTTCCACGTGTTTGACATTTTTGACATGTTTTGGCATATTGCACTGCATATTTTTCCATTGTAGGCCAATAGTATCCAACTCTTAGAATTTTCTTAGCTAATGAAAAATTGTTCGAGTGCAATCTACATACACCTTCATGGACCTCTTTGTTAGAATGAATTTAGAATAACTGAGAGGGTGCGTGAATCAGTTATCCTCAGGTCTAGATGTGCCCATATAATACTTTATACCACTTCAACAACTCAGATCTGCTCTGCAGCAATAAACAACAAAAGTGTGTAGTTTACTGTACTAATGAAGTAAGCTTACAAAAACTTAATAGTAAAACACAACATAAACAATCACACATTTTGACACCATGTTTTAACGTGGAAAGCCAATATGGGAAAAACCACCAGTAACATGCTACCAAAATTTCACTCTTCTGAAGTGACGCCCTGTTAGGAGCCAACCCTGTTAAAGGTTACAAAACACACTGTCAAATGTGACCTGGTTAAAGGATTTAATCACCCTGTCAGGAGTGGCCTTATTAGAGGACTTAGAACATTTCAATCTGAATGTCACCTTGTTCAAAGGATTTATACAATGACTGTTAGGTCAACCTGGTTAAAGGATTTGAACTGATACAATGGTTAGAAAGTAATCAGCAGGTGTGATCTGATACATACAACTTAATTTGCAAATTCAGATCCAATTTTAGCTATAATGATAATTCACTGAGTGGCCTCCATTTTCATCTCAAACTTCAGATCTGCTTGGAAATCCATCAAGCAATCTCTCTACTTCTCTACTCAGCCTTCTCTATTAGGTTTTTCCAATCAGTCAATTAACCATGCAATACTCTTGCATTCAACTTCTCCTTACACTTGGATACAATAACAATAACCACAATAGGTTATATTATACCTCTTCATTTAGGTCAGATAGATCTTTTTCCGCTTAATCAAGATCATAGATCTTACGTTAGGTCAGATCCAATGGATCTTTCCATCATTACATTTAATTTACTTCTCCAATACAATCATTAATTAAACATTGGATCCATGCATTAATAATGGTTTCCTATGCATTAAATGAGTGTGGACCAATCTTAATTAACAATGTATATCCCAATAAAATAAACTATGTTGGCCATAGATCTCAAATCTCATCGATTAATAAAATAATGTTGCTCGGCTTTCTCTGTCTCCCTCAGCATTTCACTAGTGTTTAGCATCATCTTTTCTTTGCTTGGCATCACCTTTCGCTTTGCTCGACATCGAATTTTCTTTGCTTGGTATCAACCTTCTAGTGAACTGTAAGTGAAAGATAAATAACATATCACTTTTCCAAAGTGCCAAATGATCAAGTACCTTGGTGTATGCTCATAACTCAACCATTTCCTTGGTCTTCTTGTTATCCTATTCTTTAAATATTCATCAATCAATATATATGGTACTCAAACATACAACAATAGTCTCACCAATTAAGGTTTGACATCAATGACAAAATAAAAATTGTCTGCATTATAGCAATCTTTCCAACAATCTCCCTCTTTGGCATTGATGGAAACACTAAACTGTAAAACAATAATTTCCAACCAAAGTTACCAAACAATCCAAAAAGTGTGTGTGTTCCTGATATGAACAAATCTTCAGTAATTTCTTTAGCTTCATTCTGATTCTCATTTGTAAAATATTACTCCTTCTATGTCTGTAATCACACTAATATCTTTCTATGTCTATTCAGCTCCCTCTTTCAGTAATATATCCCTCATATCTGTTGTTTTTATCAATCATTTGTTTTAGAAATCATCTCCCTCTTTGACAACAATTCCAAAGATGTTGACATATTCATTATGAAGATTCATCTTGTTCTAATCTTTGTATCATGTTGTTCCTGTCATCTTTGTTTATGACTGATCTTCTTTTCTTTTCTTGTCTTCTACTTCACAATTTTTAGGCAGCATCCTAAAAATGTGACTCACTGTGCATCAATGTGTCAAATGTTCTGATTAAAACATTTTATGCAATAGTGTCATTCATAACTAGTTAGCCTCTGTTAAGGGAATCACCCCCAATTTACCTCTTAGCTACTCATGAGCATCCTCGGGAAATGCTTTTGTAAATATGTCTACCAACTGTTCCTTAGTGTTCACATATTCCAGTCTCACTTCCTTCTTTTGAACTAGCTCCCTCAAGTAATGATACTTGATAGCTATATGCTTTGTCTTAGAGTGCATTATAGGATTTTTAGAATTATTAATGGCACTCGTGTTATCACAATATATGACAACTGGTTCTGTAATCTCCTCGTTCATACCTTTCAGTAGTATCTTCAACCACACAATGTTTGAACAATTAACTGTTGTTGCCACATACTCAGCTTCAGCTATAGATTGTGAGGTGCAATTCTATTTATTTCTTGTCTAGGAAATTAATATTTTCCCCAAAATAAATGCTCCTCCTGTGGTGATTTTTCTATCATCCACATTTCCAGCCCAGTTAGAATTAGTATAGACTGTGAGTTCAAACTTGTCATTCCTTTTGTAATATAGGCCATAATCTTTTGTACCTTTCAAATATCTCAGAATTCTTTTCACTGCTATTATATGTGTCTCTTTTGAATTATTAGAAAATCTAGCAACAATTCCAACTGCTAATGCAATATTAGGTCTATTGTTTACAACATATTGCAGCTTACCAATCATTGATATGTACAATGTTTGATTTACCTCTTTTGTATCATCATTCTTTGTCAACTTTTTTCCAGTAGCCATGGGTTTACTCACTGGTTTTGAATCTTCCATACCAAAGGTTTTCAGTATCTCCTTGACATATTTTGATTGAGTAATATAGATACCATTCTTCATTTGATGTATTTTTAAACCAACAAAGAATTTTATCTCACCAAACATAGACATTTCAAATTCAATTTGCATCTCTTTTGAAAATGCTTTACATATCATATCTTGTCCATTGAATATGATGTCATCTACAAAAATTTCAGCCAATAAAATTCCTTTACCTTGCTCTGTTTTCAAATATAGATTGTTGTTGTCATTTTTTCTTGCAAATCCAATCTTCATCAGATAATTGTGCAATCTTTCATACCATGCTTTGGGTGCTTGTTTTAGTCCATATAATTCCTTGTGCAGTCTGCAAACCATGTTCCTCTTGCTTGGGTTAACAAATCCATCAGCTTGTTCAATATATACTTCCTCTTCTAATATTGCATTTAGAAATGCTAACTTCACATCCATTTGATAGACTTTAAATCCTTTGTAGGCTGCATATGCAAGTAGAGTTCTTACACCCTCTAATCTTGCAACTAGGGTGAATGCCTCTCCATAGTCAATTCCTTCCTCTTGTGCATAACCTTTGCATACCAGTCTTGCTTTATTCCTTGTTACCTCTCCATGTTCATTCAGCTTGTTTCTGAATACCTACTTAGTACCAATTATAGTTTTGTTGTGAGGCCTCAATACTAGTGTCCATGTCTTTTTCTTTTCAATCTGGTCTATCTCTTCATTCATGGCTTGAATCTAGTCTTCATTGTCTAAAGCATCTTTTACTATCTTAGGCTCAAAATCACATAGAAAACATGTGTCTTCTCTTAATTTGCTTCTTGTCATAACTACAGAATCCTTTGCTCCTATGATTTGATCAGGTTTATGGTGCCTTCTCACATATTTTGCCAAAGTAGGCTCTTTCTCAGCTTCAAGTTTATCATTCATGTGCAGTTTAGGGTGAAACTGTGACTCGACATCTCCATCAGATAGCTCGGCAGACACCTCCTATTGCCCGACAATTTCGTTCTATGTCTCGGCAGGTGCGGACTGTTGCTCAGCAACTTCATTCTTAGTTTCATTAGAATCCTCCTCTTCAGGATAAGTGAATGATCTATAACTTTTAGGCTCAATCATGCTTTTAGCTTCATTTCTCTCTGCATATTCATCAATTCTAACATTTTCACTTTCCACAATTTTGTTAGTGTTAGAATTTAAGAACTTGTATGCCTTACTCTTAGTAGAATATCCAAGAAATACGCCTTCTTCTCCTTTAGCATCAAGTTTACCATTTCTGTTATCCTTTAGTATAAAACATCTACTCCCAAAGACTTTAAAATAACTTACAGTAGGTACATATCAATACTAGAGCTCATAAGGTGTAGTATTTGTACCTTTCTTGACTTGTACTCTGTTCAAGGTATAAACTGTTGTACTTATAGCTTCTCTCCAATATTTTTGTGCAACATTTTTCTCCATCATTAATGTTCTGGCACAATCCATGATAGATTGATTTCTTATTTTAGCTATACCATTCTGTGGTGGTGTCCTAGGTGCAGAAATCTATCTGTTTATCCCTCGGTCATTGTAGAACCTGTTAAACTCATTAGAAATGAACTCACCTCCTCTATGAGATCTCAAACATTTCATACTCTTACTTTTTTCCTTTTCAACTTTTTCCAAGTACCACTTAAATAACTGAAATGCACCAAATTTTTCTTTAAGAAACATAATAGTCATCATCCTAGAGTAGTCATCTACAAATAGAATAAAATATTTGTCTCCATAGTAACTTTTCTGACCAATAGGTCCACAAAGGTCAATATGAACCTGTATAGTCAGAAAATGGAAGTCCATTGTAGACATATTTAGCCTTCTGAGTAAGTGGTTTGGGCTCATATCAAGCACCTTGAATGGGTTCCTGAGTTAGACCTGGCTTTCCCCCTGTTCTGCCCCACTTTCCACTTCTTTCCAACCTAATTTTTACATCCTGGACTGCAGATCTGAGATATTTGACCTCAGGTTCAAGGTTGACCTTTTAGGTCTATGCCAACCTTGACCCTAACCTAGGTTAGGGTCAACCTTGACCTTGACCCAGGGTTCAAACTTTGGGGTCTTCAAGTTTCTGGATGTCGGTCTTTGCAAAAGTTGTTTCCCACTTCCGGGTTGGCTGTTTTGAGTTCCAAAGCATCGATTCCTAAATTATATTTAATATAGGTCCTCTCCTAAGGGTAAAGGCTTTAATGGGAATTTAATTCTCCTATGTCGGCCTCCTTAGAAGATTGTGCCCTAATTTCATATAAAAGGGAGGCTTCTCCTCACATTTTCTCTAAGTCTTCTAATGATGATCAAGCATTCTCAAGATATCTTCAAGTGTGATTCAAACAAGCAAGCAAGAAATATTTCAAGCAAGTATTCATCCATTCAAGAATCAATTTTCATGAAGGAGATCCATTGGAGGCCATTGAAGGATTGAAGCTACATGGTGCCCTTTTGGTGATCTCTCCATCCATCTTCTTCCAAGCCTCTTCCAAATTCAAGAACCCATTCAAGACTTGGTGTTGGAGATCTATAAGAAAGAGATTGAAGACATCCTACCTTTCTACATTCCACATTTTGAAGCATACTTGTGGATTCAAGGATTCAAATCTGCCACAAGGACTCTTTCAAGCAAGGTGAATTTATGTATTTACTTTGTCCATTTCTACAATTTCAATTAAATATATTTAAGGTTAATTCCAAAACCAGGGTTTAACCAAGGCAAACCCCTCCCCCACAACAAACAAACCTCTTTTCCTTGCAGGTACAGGTTCAAGATTGCAGTTTTGAGACCAGATCTGGATACCCTTTTTGGCAAACTTTCAGGATCCGCAAACAGAGTCACTTTCAGATCTGTGCAGGTCAGGGTCGACATTATTGGGTCAGGGTTGACATTTGTGGGTCAAGTTTGACCTTTTTCATAAGATGGTGTCAGAATGGAAAATGATTCCTGGGTTTTGTTCGTCTCTGTGTTTCCTTTTCGGATCATACTTCAATTTTTCCATAAACAGCCTACGGACCTCAGAAAATAGCATTCTTTGATCTACAATATTTCAAGGTTAGTACTTTTCTCCTATTCATTTCAATCTTTCTAAATCTATCACACATTTATTCCATTCCATAAAACAGGGAATTTAAGATCTTCTTTACTCTCATTTCCAAATGGTTGATTCATTTGTGCATTGATCTCTCTCTTGGGGTTAATCAATTTGGATAATTCATTTGTTCATCTTGGGATAAAAGAGGAATATCTTATCTTCTCCCTAATCACAATTGCAATACAAAATCAATACAATTCAATTAAATTCAAGTAAGTATAAATTAGGGTTAAGGAATTCAATTCATTTTAATCAAATCAAACAACAATTAACAATCAAATCACTTTATCCACTTTCAACACCTTGCAAACCCCCTCTAAATCAATAAACTCTATTTTATATGTTACAGAACCAATTCCAAAATATTCTCAGAAGTATGAGTTTTGCTATTAAATCTAGATTTAGTCATTTTTCCCAATTGACATTGCTTACACATTGCATTCTCAGGTTTCTTTAACTTAGGCAGCCCTCTAACCTTTTTCAATTTACTTATGCTTGCCAAGTTATCAAAGTTAACATGACATAGCCTCTTATGCCATAACCAAACGTCATTATATTGTGCAAACAAGCATGTCTCTTCAGCTAAATCCAGATAAAATAAGTTACCTCTAGTCTGCTCACCACTTCCAACTAGTTCTCCATTGGCATCATAGATTTTTACTTTCCTGTGATGGAATTCAACTCTGTAACCAGAAGTGTTCAGCTGTGAAACACTCAACAAGTTATACTTAAGATCATCAACCCAATACACATCATCACATCTAATCTTGTCAGTCAATTGAATTGATCCTTTCCCTTTAACTCTACAAGATGTATCATTACCAAACTTAACATATCCACCCTTACATTGATCTAAGGTTTCAAATTTGTCTGTATCACCAGTCATGTGATGTGAAAAACCACTGTCAATAATCTAATGATCACCTTTACTCATATAAGAAATTAGTGCAGTTTTCTCATCATCATCAAAATCATCTTTCATTGCAACATACACAACTTCTATATCATTTTCATCAGATTTATC
>MU214422.1:222310-253524 GCA_018584345.1 Thuja plicata | reverse complement strand
CAACTTTGTTACAAGAAAAACAAATAATAGGAAGTTTACCTCTGAATTTTCCTTTTCCTCTAGCTAGTCTCCTTGCCATAAGTGCCTCAAGCTCTTCTAGATCATTATCTAAAGTGTCACTGTCACTTCTCACACATTTATTTCCTTTCCTTGATTTGTTGATGACCATCTGGGACTTGAATGTAGTTTCAACAGCTTGTGGAGTACAGTTATCAAAATTTGACATCTCAAATGCAGTAAGTCTGCCTACCAAACATTCCAGAGTCAAATTGTTTTTAGGAGTACATCTCATCTCTTGAATTGTAGATACTCTAATAGCATAAATAGGAAGAAGTTTTCTCAATACCTTTCGCATGATAGTGTCATCATCAATAGTTCCCTTATTTCCTCTAATAGCATTTACAACTTCATTTATCCTATCATAATATTGCACCATATTTTCTCCTTCTTGCATTTTTAAATCATCAAACTTACCTCTCAAGCTTCCAGATTTGACTCTTAGTACATTCATATCACCTCCATAGATGGTTTGAAGAGCATCCCACATCTTCTTTGCACTTTTACACTCCTTGATGTCTTCAAATTCATGATAGTTCAGAGATGATGCAAGTTCCAACATTGCTTGATTATGTTCATGCTTTTCTCTTAAATGTGTAGCATTCAGAACTCCAATAGGGGCTACATGTTCTATTTTAATGTGTCATTTAGCATAATCACCAATAATAGCCAAGTGAAGTTTCATCAAAATTTTCCATGCAAGAAATTTTTCCTTGCTAATCTTCGGTCCATCCCTTTTATACATCTTGATCTTTATCTCCAAGTACCTTCAAACTTTTTCAAGAGAACAAATGCTCAGATACCAATTGTTAAAATGAATTTAGAATAACTCAGAGGGGGGGTGAATAAGTTATCCTCAGGTCCATATGTGCCCATATAATACTTTATACCACTTCAACAACTAAGATCTGGTCGGCAGCAATAAACAACAAAAGTGTGCAGTTTAGTGTACTAATGAAGTAAGCTTACAGAAACTTAACAGTAAAACACAACTTAAACATTCACGCATTTTGACACTATGATTTAACATGGAAACCCAATATGGGAAAAACCACCAGTAACATGCTACCAAAATTTCACTCTTTTGAAGTGATGCTCTATTAGGAGCCAACCCTATTAAAGGTTACAAAACACACTGTCAAATGTGACCTAGTTAAAGGATTTAATCACCCTGTCAGTAGTGGCCTTGTTAGAGGACTTAGAACATTCCAATCTGAATGTCACCTTGTTCAAAGGATTTATACAATGACTATTAGGTCAACCTGGTTAAAGGATTTGAACTGATACAATGGTTAGAAAGTAATCAGTAGGTGTGATATAATACATACAACTTACTTTGTGAATCCAGATCCAATTTCATCTCTAATGATAATTCACTGAGTGGCCTCCATTTTCATCTCAAACTTCAGATCTTCTTGGAAATCCATCAAGCAATCTCTCCACTTCTTTGCTCAACCTTCTCTGCTAGGTTTTTCCAATCAGTCAATTAACCATGCAATACTCTTGCATTCAACTTCTCCTTACACTTGGATATAATAACAATAACCACATTAGGTTATATTATACCTCTTCATCTAGGTCAGATAGATCTTTTGCTTCTTAATCAAGATCATAGATCTTTGGTTAGGTCAGATCCAATGGATCTTTCCATCATTACATTTAATTTACTTCTCCAATATAGTCATTAATTAAATAGTGGATCCATGCATTAATAACGGTTTCCCATGCATTAAATGAGTGTGGACCAATCTTAATTAACAATGCATATCCCAATAAAATCAACTATTTTGGCCATAGATCTCAAATCTCATCAATTAATAAAATACTGTTGCTCAGCTTTATCTATCTCCCTCGGCATTTCACTGGCACTCGACGTCATCTTTTCTTTGCTCAGCATCACCTTTCTCTTTTATCGGCATCAACTTTTCTTTTCTCGGCATCAACCTTCCAGTGAACTATCAGTGAAAGATAAACAACATATCACTTTGCCAAACTGCCAAATGATCAAGTACCCTAGTGTATACTCATAACTCAACCATTTCCTCGGTCTTCTTGCTATCCTACTCTTCAAATCTTCATCAATCAATAGATATGGTACTCAAACATATAGAAATAGTCTCACCAGTTAAGGTTTGACATCAATGACAAAATAACAATTGTCCATATTATAGCAATCTTTCCAACACTCTTTTGGTGCGCAATCAGACTCTTCGTGTTCTAAACACCTAAGTAGTGTTCTATCAAGATGTCATCTATATAAGTTAGTAGTAATGAGTACATAATATGATGTTGTCCTAATTAAGGCTCATTTTTCATTTATGGACATGCCATTAGGTAAGGTTTGATTTGTAAGATAAGTAGTTATATTAGCATATCTGGATTGGTCTTGGGCATTTAAGTCGCAAATAAATTTGGATTTAGGTGTATCTAATGTGAGAAAGGATCATTATTTCACCAAGAAGTTATAGAAGAATTGATGCTCCTCCAATTGTAACATGGATGCCAGTGTTTCCATCGCATCTACAGCTCTATTTTATGTTCTTGGAATTTGTTGAAATATGATGAAGACAAAGTACCTTTTCAAATATTCTACCATCTTTTTATAAGGCATCAACTTCTCATATTTTTTTTGATATTCTTCATTTACTTGGTTGATAATGAGTTGAGAGTCACCATATACATGTCATTCTATGATTTTCCATTCAATGGCTACCTTGAGGCCATTTACCAATGCTTCATATTGTGAGATGTTGTTGGTGCATGGAAACACCATTTTGTACACCTTAGGTATCTTGTAGCCTTGAGGAGTGATAAACAACACCCCTGCTCTAGATCCTTGTTGTGTGAGAACCATCAAAATACATCTTCCACAAATATTTTGTTAAGTGCATGATTGTTTCATCTGGAAAATCTATAATCAAAGGTGTTGAATATTGCAATGGTGAATCAGCCAATTGATTGGCTAGCACTTGTCCTTTAATATCCTTTATTTCTACATACTCGATATAAAATTCACTGAGTATTAAGACCCATTTTTCTAGCCTTCCTGTCAATGTTGTTTTACTGAGGAGGCATTTGAGAGGATCAATCTTTGCGATAATTTTTACTGTATGCAAAATCATGTAGTGTCTCAATTTCTGGGATGCAAAAACTACTGCCAAGAAAGAATTTTCAATGATATTATAGTTGATTTCATAAGACACCAATGTCTTGTAGAAATAACAAATCACTCTTTCCTTTTTGCTTTTGTCCTCTTGTGCTAGCAATACTTCAAGCGATGTATTGGTAATTGAAATATAGAGTAACAATGGTTTCCCATGAATGGGTATCATTAAAATAGGAGGATTATCTAGGTAATCCTTTAATTATTTGAAATTATTTTCACAATGTTTATTCCATTTGAAAGTTACTCCTTTATGTAACAATTTTGTGAAAGTTTGCGCTCTCTCTGCTACTTGATACATGAATTTGCTTATTGACTAGATTCTTCCTTGGAGCATCCTCATTTGACTAATGTTACAATGGGGTGGCATTTCCATTATTTCTTTTACCTTTTCTGGGTCCACCTCAATTCCTTTAGCTGACACAATAAACCCTAAGAGCTTCCTTTATTGGACTCCAAATGCACATTTATTTGGATTAAGCCTTAGTTGAAATTGTTCCATTCGATCTAGTATCTTCCTCAAGTCTTCAATGTGAGTCAATCTTATCTTTGACTTGGCTAAGGTATCATCCACATAGTCCTCCATGTTCTTATGTATCATGTCATGGAATATTGTCATCATAGCTTGTTGATATGTAGCTTTGGCATTCTTTAGCCCAAATGGCATTACGTTCCAACAAAATGTTCCCCATGTGCATGTAAATGTTGTCTTTTCTTGGTATTTAGGAGCAATATTTTATTTTTTTATAGCCTTAAAATACATCCATGAGTGAATAAATCTTATATACTATTGTGAGGTCTATAATCATATCAATAATTTGGTAGTGGAAAGTCATCTTTAGGAAAAGCTTTGTTTAGGTCCCTAAAGTCTGTGTAAATTCTGATAGACTTATCTACTTTAGAAACTGGGACTACATTAGAAATCCATCTTGCATAAGAGATGACTCTTATGAATCCAGCCTTTAAGAGTTTCTCTAGCTCTACTTTTGCTAATAATGCCACATGTGGGTGCATCTTTCTTAATTTTTGTTTGATAGGTTTTATTCCAAGAGCTATAGATAAGTGATGCATTATTAAATCAAGATCTAGTCCAGGCATATCAGTATAAGACCATGCAAATTTGATCTTTTTTCTCTTTAAGGAACTCAGTAAACTATGTCTTTTCTTCTTCTGATAATGATTACGCCAGGTGAACAAATTGAGAAACTTTTGTTGTTCCCAAATTAATTTGTTGTGTTGGTTCTATCAATACTGAAGAAATTTCTTGAAAGTGTTTAGGGAGGATATCAAGAATCTCATCTTTTGGCACCTCTAAGAGCTTTTCACCATCAGATACATCTTTTATTTTTACTTTTTAAAAATATGATACTGCTACAACGTGGTTTTCACCATCAGTTCTTTTTTTTTCTTTTTACTTTTCAGTTTCTGACTAATAAACTTGATATCCTCCTCTGTCAGATTCACGCTCCTTGTATTGGTGGAAGAGGAATAAGGTTCATAAGAATTCAGATAATAGGCCAAAGTGTAGTCATTGTGAAAGTTCATGATAGGAGTAGGTTCCGAGTCTGTCCAATCAATAAGTTCAAGGTTTACCAAGGATAATGATTTAGAGGTTTTAAGGATAGCATCGCGCTAGCGTCAAGACTATTAACTAACAAGACATGTTTTGTTAAATTAGCTTCTATAGTTTTTAGATCATTAAGAGTCAAATCATCATTATTAGTGTCATTGTTAGTGTTATGCGGACCTAACTGTAGCAACTCATCATTTGAGATTTATCCTTCTTCCCTTATCATATTGGAACTCATATCTTGTATCCTTTGGAATTACTTCATCAATTATTCTAGGTATCACCATCTCATCCAATTCTGTGACAATATTGGTATTATGGGTAGTGTTAGAACTTTCTCCTCTTTCCAATAAAGGTGCAAATTTATGGATTACATCTACCTCAATGTCCATGGTAGAATTAGACATATGATCTCATTCATAATCATGTGAGTCTGAGATATTATCATCGGATCAATTTAGAAACTCAATAATATTTATCTGGTGTACCCTATTAGCCATTTGTGGATCAAAGTGTGGTAGATCTAGGACATGTGAAACTAACACCAATTTCCCCCAATTGGGATGTGTATCTTTTTGTTGTCTTATAGGAGAGGGTTTCTGAAGATTTTTTGAGCTACTTGCTTCCCCTTCTCTTTTTTTGTATTCTTCTTGTTATTGAGGGATTTCTTCATGAGATTCTTCTATTTGCTTAACTTCTAGAGAGTATTATTATTCCTCCTCCTCTACTTCTTGTACATTGGTTTGTGACAACAAAGGAACATGATGCTCTAGTTGTCCTCCAAAAGTAGGTACATATCGTTCTCCTTGGTATTTTGGGTTCTCAGTACCAGTATGAAGTAATCTTTCATATGTCCAAGGTACAAGTTTTTTTTCTTCCTCTTCTTCAACACTTCCTTTATCAAAGATTGAACCATCTCTTGAGGTGGGGTGTTCTGATTTGTTATTGAAAACCAACCCTTTTTTGTCTTTAGTGTCTCTGAATTCCCTATGGATAGGCTCAATAAGTCCCTTTCCTTTATCTCCTAAAGGTCCCTTCCCTTTGTATCTCATTTGTTTAAAAATTTCATAACCTTTTCCATATTTTTAGGGACATATCTCAACATGTTTTACTTCATTATCTCTCTTTTCCTCTTAATAAAGCCAAGCCAAGACTGCTTTATCTTCTTTTTCTTCCTCTTGAGAAGTAGAGGCTCTAATCATTCCATTTGGTTCATGAATGTCTTTTCCTTTTGACGTAGAAGGTGTGAAAGAGGGGGATGGTTTCCCATATGATCTTGGAGACACAAGATTGTTAGCCAATGATGGTATTGTCTCTAGTTTGTATTCCCCCATGATAGTTTCTTCAAGTTTTAATGTCTTTCCAAAGATTCTCATCACCATGTCTTTAGAGATTTCAATTAGGAACTCTTTTGGAACTTAATTATTGTGAGGAACCATACTATCTGCCTTGATTTTGTTGCAAGTGTAGCTTGAATCTGCAGGAATTGTTACTTCCACCCTATTGTGTGGGAATTTGATACATTGGTGCTAATTAGATGGCACTGCTTGCATTTCATGTATCCAAGGCCTTCATAGTAATATTTTATAGGCCAATGGTAGATCAAGAACTTGAAAAATCACATTGCATTCAATTGGTCCTATTCTTATTGGTAAAACAACTAGTCCTTTGGATGATCTTTCCTCTTCATCATAAGCCTTAATGGTTATCTTACTTCTTGAATCAATTATGTGATCTAAAAATCCCAATCCTTTGACCAGATTGAGAGTACATATATTCAATCCCGCACCTCCATCTATCAATACATGCTTTACACGGTGTTTATGGATCATAAATTAATGTGAAGAGGTTAATTATGGGGATGAGTCAAATATTTGTCATATTATTCTGAAAAGGAGACATAATGTGGAGTTAATAGGTGATTGACCATTGCCTAGAATTTGTCTACATTCATGTCTTTTGGAATATTTGTAGAATGTATGGCTTGTTCAAGAACTTCCCTATGTACTAAAGAGATCTTTATTAACTCAAATATAGAAATTAAGTTGATGTTCTTCACAATTGGTCTACCAAGTTATAGTTAGGAGATGGTATGGAAACTATTTGTCTCGACATTGCTGGTTTAGGAATTGTGACAATAGGTGGTTTAGATGATGTTGCCTATTTGGATGAGAAATTAACCCCTTTAATCATGATTTTTTCTTGGCTTTATGTTACTATATTTGAATGTGTCAACTTATCCTTAACACCTTTTATAGTGATCACATTGATTAATTCTTTCTTTATGTCCAACATATTGCTCACATTATCATTATGGGAATAGGTGTAATTGACTTCATTTCCTTTTCCTTTAGAGGCTTCTCCTTTTTCATAGTTGGTAAATGGTTTATTATATGTTGTGTGATCTTCATTAGATGTATGTCCTCCCACTTTGATCTTTCCTCCATCAATGAGATCTTATATAATGTGTTTGAGTTTAAATCAGTCATTATTCTTGTGTCATTTATTCTTATGGAACTCACAATAGGCATTATCATTCCACCACCTTGGTTTTACTTCTGGTTCCATGGTTTTGACTCTGATACAATGATGATTTTATTATCCAAGAGAGTCTTCAAAACCATCTCAAGAGGTTTTCCCATTGGTTTAAATGTTCGTTGTGGTCTATACATCCATGGCTTATTCTTGTTGGTATCAGTGTTTTCTCTTGGTATTTTCATTGTTACCTTAGCTTCTTTGTTTTCTTGTAGGTTGTTTGTTGTTATAGTTGTTAGAGGATTTATTGTCACTTTGGAGTGTGATTCCTCCTTTCTTGACCATAACTTCTTCAGCACAAATGGTGTTCTTTATCATTCTATTGAAGATGGGAGAATCTTTCATTTTTAGAGCGTAATTTGTTTTAGGTACTAAGTTATTTATAAAGATCTCCATCTTTTTAGATTCGGGTATTGGTCTTGAGTACCTTGCAAATATTATCCTCCATCATTGCAAAAAGTGCGTGAAGGATTCACCTATTCATTGTTTTGTATTGCAAAGATCCATCATGGTAACATTGTGTTGTATGTTGTAGGAGTAATGTTGGACAAATCTTTGAATTAACTCCTCAAATGTGTGTACACTTGGTGTTAGTTTAGAGAACCATTCCATAGAATTTCCACCTAGAATTCCTGGAAATAGTCTCATCAAGTGCATTGGTTCGTGCATGTATTCTATGCTTAGGGCACAAAATTCTCTTACATGGTCACGCAAATTTGTTTCTCCCGTGTATTTTTCATATTTGGGTCATGCCATGTTAGGTGGGAATGGAACCATGTTTATACTTTTGTCAAAAGGAAATGGACATATGTGCTCCAAGGAGTATTTCCTCATCAATTTAGTCTTCTCTTTCTTGAGTGCTCTGAGCTCCTTTTTCATTTGATATAGTTGTTTCGAGAGTATGGAGATAGGTTTCTTTACCTCTTCCTCCTTCAATCTTTCAACATCCTAGTCTTTTGGAAGTTTAACTCCAAGAGAAGCTAAGTGAAGGAAGTATTTTTATTTATCTTCCCCAATGATTTTCTCCAAGGTCCTTTGAAACTTCCTACTTTGTTTGAGTTTATTGTATTCTTCTTCTGATATGTCATCATCACTTTCTGAATCAAACAAAGGATGATCATGATTTCTCTCTTCTTGACTTTCTCTTTCATCTTGTTCTTGGTTATACTACTCAAAGGCTCCATTCATGATTAGGTGCATCCATTTCAAGTGAGTCTTGATCAAAGAGGGGATTTGTTTGATATGTCTCTCCTTATATAAATTTAAGCAATCTTGGAGGTCTTTGTGAATCGTCAGTAAGGTATTGTTTACTTCTTGTGTTAACCATGAAAGGAAGGTCTCAATTTTGTCAAAATTGTTCCAATTGTGCCAAAAGGAATTTTTGAATTGTCCAAATGCATTTTTCCAAGTTGTGCTGAGTGTGATTTTGATTGTTTGAAGTGATTGATTCCAGCATCAGAGGGTTAGAATGCCCTGATATTGAGCTGGGAAACAAGAAGATTTTTTTAGTGAGATGACAACATGATTTGGGATCAATTATGACAACCCTAAATAACATGAAATTTATAATTCCAATTAGATTGAGAAAAAGTGTCAGGTGGACCAGCGAGAACAAGAGATTTTGACTGAAAAGCAAAAAGGGTATCCAAAACTGCAAAGTTTCTAATTCCAACACTTGTGCAAGTACCCTCTATCCTAGATGTGACTTACCAGATGTGAGCCTAGATATACGGGATGTGAGCCTATTCTTCCTAAATGTGAATCTATTTACCAGATATGGCCCAGTATATACCAAATGTGAGATTTATTCCCAAATGTAACTCTATTTCCCAAATGCGACCTAGGAATTGCCAGATGTGAATCTCTACTGGTTTTTTCTAATTTTTCCACTTTGTCTTGAAGAAGGTGAAAATTTTTCTGACTCCAGGGTCTGTCTGATGAATTCTAGAGTATTTTTAAGCAACATAAACCTCTGTGACTATCAAAATACTGATTGTTTGGGGGTGTTTATCTTGTTATTTCAATTTTGACACATCAAGCGAGTTGTTTAAGGACCAAACACACATATTCCCTAAAATCTATGGCATATCATGAAAATATTTTCTTAGAGGCTTAGGTACACACTCAAATGCTAATCAAAATGCGACCATCACCAAGAATGCAATGGCTCCAGTCATGATGTCATATTATCTAACTCCAAACTCAAGTGAGGGCACAAAATGTCGAGTATCTTGGGGAAATTACTATTTGCCTTGCACAAATATTATCACCTTTCAAACATGAATCAAGTGGTCTTAAATACAAATTATTTTAATCCAGTCATCCATTTGCAACCGTCCACCATAGAATTGGACAAGGAAAAATTAAGGTGTATAGCCCTATGAGTACCTAGATGAGTGTAGTCTCGCAAGAAAGATTCAAGCGGCTCTGATCTACACACATCCAAGCATGTCCAAGGAATGATAGTCGAAATTCCAAGGATAAAACTGATTACTTCTTTTGAGACTTTTGCCTCAAGGAAGCATTTTGATTATAGTGAGATGGAAGGGCTAGTGTTCACCTGTCCTCATTTGGGTTGTTCCTGAGAGATTTTTTCCTCAATCGGTAGGCCCTCTAAAGTTAAAAGAAAGAAAGAGGATTGACGGCTTAGGAGTCTATATTTCTGATTCTTAATGAGGAAGAAGAGCATACTCTCCTATCCATGCCATTTTCTCCTATCAAACACATCATGCAAGTTCTTTCCCTCGAATTGTCAAACTCAAAACTTAGTCCCCCATATCAAGTTTCTGATTTTCCAACTTGGGACAAAAGAATAATCCTCTAGTTGGACTAAGAATCAAATTCAAATTTGAAAACTAGGATCCTAAAAAATAATTTAACCAAAACACTTTTGATAAATTAAGTTTATTTCCCCGATTTCAATTCAAATCTTAACTTGATGTTTGAGGTTCTGGTTTTCCATGAAGGAAAAGAGCATACTTCTCTAATCAAGTTATGAATTGGAGAGAAATTGTGTTAAGTTAATAGAATTTAAAAATAAGTTTGGTTGAATGCATAAGGAAACCTACAAAACCACTTGTTAGTAGTTTCATTCCATCTTCTTAGCCAAAGAAGTCTTCAACAGTGTCCTGCAAGAACTCATTAGGCTGCTCAAACAATAAGATTCATCCAAAACATGTAAAGTCAGCTGATTAGTCATCAAATTTATCAATCATGCTAGTAGACTAACCAAATGGGACTCTGAACCTTACCACATGTGATCTTATTTCCCAAACAAAATCTATGAATAACTAAATGTGAGCAAAGATCCTAAATGCAATCTTGTAAACTAAATGCGATCTGGAATTAACCAAATGTGAGCCTTTACCAGAAGCAATTTTGGATTTACTAGATATGATGAAGGATATCCTAGAAGTGATTTTCTTTACCAGATGCGACCCTTTGCTTCCAAATGCAATTCTTCCTTAAGAAAAAAAACAAAAAAGATCAAGAATCAGCTCAAAACTGAATAGAAATTTGGGGCTCTACCCCACGGTGGGCACAAGAAATGTGTGTGTGAATTATCTACCTGCAAGCTGCAATACAACACTTCAATATGTCATTACATCAATGGTTATAAATATGGAATTAAATTGCAAAGAATAAAGAAACCATTGAAATCAACATATTTCTTCCTATCTAAGAAGAGTGTGATTTAAGCTATAAATTGCCCTCAAATTATGCATTAAATTTGTGACACATTCAATCCTAGAATGGAAGATTCATTGAGAAATTGAAGCTAACTATCATGCAATTCATACTTAGAAATGACGCAAGGATTCATTAAAGCATAAATGGAAGTTATATAATTATTTATTGAAATCATGAAACAAAATGACAACATAAGAGTGCATTCAAAATTCTAAATTTATGGACCTATTGAGCTCAAAATTCAATCCTTTTATGGAAGAATTTGAGAAATGAGTGGTTAAGATCAACTTGTGAGGAGAGGTGAGGACTAAATCTTTGGTGATCCATCTGAGTGATCCATGTGAGTGAACTCTGATTGGTCCATGGATTGACTTTCCATCTGCAAGTGATGAGTTGTATTTATAGATTTTATTAATTGTATTTTTAATTAATTACTTTAGTCAAGGATTTAATTGGGTTGATTTGATTTAAATAAGCCAAGGTAATTAATGGGAGCTAGTGATGAAATCACTTTGATTTTAGGAGATTAAATTGATGAATGATGTTAATAATAGAATAGTTAGATTGACATAATTAGGGGTATGATCACATTTAGGGAAAATAGGGTCTCTAGTAAGAGTAGACCAAATTAGGGTGGTTACATTTGCCCCTCTTTGAATTGATGTGCGAGAAATGCATTGATTCAAAGAATGTCTGATGTTGACTTCAAAATTTTGAAAATTCCGCACTTGATTGAACAAAATATAGCTGATAAGATCAGTCTTGAACTTTATTGAACTAAGACTAATAGTATCGACTTTGAACTTGATCGAACAAAGGTTGATTGAACACAAATCTAGAGATACCAATTCAAAACTTGATCAAACAAGAATTGACAATAGTGACTCTGAACTTCATCGAACGAAGGTCAGTAAAAAGCTTATGAGAGCTTGATAAAGATTAGAGATATTGTAGGAATATATATTCAGCTTGTTTAGCGCTGAAGCCTTCTATCCAATAGTCCCAACTTTATCGAAGGAAACTGCCATGCCCCTATTTTTTTTATGATGAAGGCAATTTTGTTGTTTGAGCAATAATTTGATTGATTTTAAGTGTGATTATGCCCCCTCAAGAATGAAATCAAAGGAGATAGAATAAAATCTCCCTTTAGAATGATATTTTAATGGAACGGGTCGATTGGATCAATGAAGAATCAATTAGAAGATGAGATGAAACAAAAGTGTGTTAAGAGAAAACACAATTTTACCAAGGTCACTACATGAAAATGTTAATTGTGAGCTTGATAAAAGGATGTATGACCAAGATTTCGATGTATTATGTGGAATTTGTTGATAAAGAACCATGAAAAACTAATTGTGTAAAGCCTGTGAATCATTTTCTGAACATATAGAGCAATTTTGCATTTGTTGGAGGTTGTTGCAAATTTTTTACTGTGATGTGGAAACATTGTCCTTGTGTTTGATTTCATTCCTGATAGATTTAAGAAGAAAAAAATAGAAAACTGATAGTCCATTGAGAGTTATGGAGCTTCAGTTTAGCCCTAAAAGGAAAGAGCATGTAGAGGGAGAATTAAGTTTGGAGTATGAGAAAATAGAGTGCTCAAGTTGGAATAAATATTTTCATTTACGAATTAGTTAGCTCATTATCATTATGGACATTGAATTGTATGCTTGACTTAGTTGTACCTAATTTAGCCCACGGCTTTAAAACCACTTGTAGTTTGTGATTTCATAGTACTACATATATATACTTGATGATTGGGATGGGAGCATTGTTTTCATGTGAAGGCTTGAATATTTTTATTTTGATATAACAACTATTTATGCTACAAACATAGTTAGATTCAAATTTAGAGGATGGATTAATTATTGAAAGGTTTTTCTAGAGTAAATACTTAGAATTTGTCTTTATGACTTGTATGTATTTATGTGTTACTTGTATCTCTATTCATGTTAATGCATTTTTTATTCCTTTATGAAATTATCAAAGCTTAGCCTATTTACAAAATTTCTCCTGATAAATTAATTTAGGAAGCTTTTTATAGAATTTGTTTTCCTCTTACTTTGTATTAAAGCATAATCAACTAGGGTTGTAGTGCTTAAGAAAATATATTTTTGAAATAATCTTAGTTTGAGTGAAGATTATGCACATTTAAAAATCTTTGTTTCAAGAAACATGGTAAGCACATCATGATTAGTCATGGAAAAATTTAAAGACATGATTTTTGAGTTGTTAAAGATTAAAACATAGGACTTAGTCATGGAATACAATATTTGGTTATGGTCTTAGGAACAAAAAATGCTACTGTGTCAATAGATGACTACACAATGTTAGATAAAAACTCAGAAATATCATTTATATTGTGGTTGGAAAAATCAGTGGTCCTAAATATTTTAGGAGAAAGCACCATAATTCCTTTTGGAATAAGTTGAGAAACATAATCCTAGCTAAATCCTAGCTGTAAATTATTATCCTGAAGAAGTTATATTCCTTAAAGATGAGTGAAAATGATTCTATTTTTTAGCACCATTCAATATTATTGTGTTGAACATGGTTTTGTAAATTATTAAAACATTGAGATTAATGTCAAAGGTGTATTTCATGGGTACCACTAATATTATCATTTTGTTCCCCTCAATGTCAAGGCATCCCAAAAGTTACTATAATTTTAATTAACTTTGCCATGTTATGCAGAGCATGTGTATAATGAAGAAGTTTTAGTAATGTTGGAAAGCTCTCTAAAATAATATTGATGTTACCCTTATAAATTTATTTCAATCATTTGTACTTGTCCAAAAGAATTTATTGTATATTTTTGAGTTTGTTGCTCAAAGACTGTATGTGGACCTTGTGGCATTAGTATAGTATTTTGTACTACATTCTATCATAGTGGTGTTTTATGGCTTGTATTTTGAAATGAAATTAAGGCTACACCTGAAGAAAAATCTATTCAATTTGTATATGTGGAGCTCAAGAATAAGGAAAGTTGGAGTCGAAAGAGTGAGCATAGTAATAGTGAATGTGCCAGAGAATTTTAATTTGCACTAGTTGGATGAAGCGTGTGAAGGTTGTTTAGGACCAATTGAGTTTATATTGGGCAACACATAGTGTGATCCCTCTGCTAGCACAACATGTTGTATGTTGGGTGGGGTCTATTCATGTTTGGTTTAAGGATTATTCTCTTCACCAACTCGAGGATGTAATTAATGTTGGAATACATATATAATATTTATTAGACTCATTCCAACGATGTATGAGTTAGATTGATAACTATGTAAATAGTTGTGCAAGCTATCTACTCAATTGATTTTTAAGTATGTATATTGAAATGTAGATCTCATCCACACTGTGATAGATTTTTGAAAAAAATAGAAAAGAGAATTATTGGAGGGTACCATTAAGAGGTGCACATGCTAAATTTTGAAACCTATTTGTAAAACCAATTAATATAGCCACTAGTATATATATACAAACTAAAATTGACAACAACAATTGAAGCTCTTATCCATGAGTGCAAAACCATAAAAATAAAACAATGTATACCATCACATTCATGAAATGCTCGACTCTATTTTTCTCATATCCCTCAAGATCTTGTAGGAAATAGAGTTTGCCCTCAATTTTTAAGAACATACACAAGATAGCATTAAAGGAATGGAGTGTGGTTCATTTATGCAAGATGATAATGATAGAAATATAAAAAATGATATGATACCAACTAAGAAAGTATACAAGAGCTCTCCAAAATCGCATTATTAGAGATCAACTAGAGGAGAAATTTGTGTTTTATAGAAGTCCTCAAGAAAATAAAGGATTTAGGATGGATAGGATAAGAGGGTAGGTGGCAATGAATAAGATTAAGAGGGAAATTTGAATGAAGGGATGAGATAAGTATTAGGTAAGAGTTGTTGACTTTCGGTAATACATCTTTAGACTCATTGAACCTAGACATGCTATGTAAAAAAGGTGAATAAAGAGACAAGTGACATTTGTTACATGTCCACGAATTTAGATTGTGATCTAAGTGAATTAAATGGAGGGTTAAAATTAGAAAGACAAAGATCATGAATTAATTAAATGAAAAAAGATATTTATTTAATTAATAGTAAAAAGGGGAGTGGAACATAGATAAATAAATAAATGAACATTTATTTAGCTATAAGATAGAAAAGGCTAATGAATTAAAGAAATAAATAAATATTTTTTTAAATTAAGTGGGGATATTTTTAGGTGTCTAAAGGAGGTATGGATGACATATCAATCATATATATTTTTTATAATTGAGTTTGGTTCCTCATTACTCGAGTTGGTGCTAAATTTGTGAATTAGAAAATTGGTGTCTCCTCTAGGTTGGTATCTACAAATGTAATTGGGAATTTGTGTCTCCATTGAGGTTGTAACTCATATAGGTTGGTGCCTACAAAATATCATAAGAACTTGATGATCTTTGTGAGGTTAGATTTGGGCAATAAATCCAAGAAACTCTATACGCCATAGTTTTTACATTCTAGATTTCCACATATATATAGTTTTCTCATGTGTTTATGTCTCAATATATGTATCATTTTCTTAGTTTATTTGATGTTAAAGTAAGATCTAGTAATGATCTTAATGGTAAATTAGACTATAAGTTGATTTATCTTATATTGATCCACCCTCCCTCTCAGAATATCCATGTGTCTAAAAATTGATATTAAAGCAAGGTTCCTGTGAAGAAGTTTAAAAACTTGAGGTAGATCCAGGATGGAAAACACAATTGCATAGTAAGGTCTTTCTTTAAAAAAGGCACCAATATATGATATAACATATTGTGCATTTTAGAGAGAGAGGATGGAAGCATTTTTAGAGTTCTATGTTCGGAAGGCTTCTATAGATTGATATGAGATTCCAAATAATCCTCCAAGAGATTAGGCTTGTAATAAATCTTGTGGAAATAATTAGGAAGCAAGAAATGATATTTTTGTGATTTAGCTAACTTTGAGTTTATGATATAGTGCATTTCAAGACAAAAATTAATGTATGGGATATTTTGCACACCATTAATCTGCTAAGAATAGTATTTTAATTTATGTCAAAGTTGTAATTAGTGATTCCATTTATGTCAAGGCATTTAAGAATTTGATGAATATTTAAATACTTTTTTCATGACATGCAAAACATAAAAAGTGTAGAGTTAAGTATGTTTGATAATTCTCTTAATATTATTGTTACCCTAATTTTCAGCATTGCATCAACATAACCACAAATAGGAAAAAATTGCATTTTTGAAGAGTCCCATTAATATTATCCTTCAGATATTATTAATAAACATTCTACCACAATATTTATTTTCAAAAGTTATTATCTGTACTCTAAGAATTGATCACACTCAAGAATTTCTAAATTATAATTGATCAATTACATTGTGCAGTCAAGTTGAATGTATGGTATAAGTATTGTTTCATCTTTCCTTTCATATCAATAATATTACATTGCATAATAGAATGCATAATTGAAAGTATGGAGTAGGGGTCCCATGCATTGCCTTATGGTTAGTTTCTGCATCTACATTTAGGTCTCCATGGTTCCTAGTTAGTTTATGCATCTGCATTTAGGTCCCTTAGGGTTTACCTACATCAAGAGAAGAAAGTGGGGTGTTAGATCTAGCTGGATCTAAGCAATACATGCAACACAAATAGCATACAATCAGTTTTCCTAAAAATTGCACATCAATCTGATGAAAACAATGTAATGAGAAAACATTTATTCATAGTATCTAAAAAATAGTATTAAAGGGACTTGTTCCAAACATGAAACCTTTTTCTATTCATGATCACTTTGATATCTTATTATTTTCTAGCAAATCAAATGTCTGAGCAAACTTACCATATCATCCGAGAAAATGATTTTCAGAATTTGGTTAACCTATTAGTTCAATAAATGATACAAACCAACCAACACTCATAAGTGAATGTCATCTTGGCATACATTCACTCACAAATGTTAATTGATGCATATGATTTGATGACCTAATAAATTAAACAGTGTTTTGTGTGCAAGTGGGTAGATATGTGTCACTGACTGTAGTAAGCAGAGGAGAATAATACAGTGGATGTCACGAGCCCATGCTCAAACTTCACATAACCCATTACATGCAGAAGGGAATTGTTTATATCTCAGAAGATTACTACTCACATGCATGAGAAGGATAAGATGTAGACACATGAAGAAATTCAAAAGATGTTACAGGAGGCTTGTGAACAAAGAAAACTGGAAAAATGCAGAATTGAGAGAATCTGAAAGTTCACTGTCTTTATGTAAAGAAGAGAGTTTGAGAAATGTTGTTACAGTAAGTACATCTTTATGTTTTCAGACAACAATTAAAGCCTCATTTTTTTTGAATAACAAGAGGAAAGAAACACAGGCATGTTGTTCAAGTTTATTTTTTATGACATAATGATGTTGTTATGCTCATGTTTTAAAAGCAGAATTTTCAAGAGAATATGCATAACAAAGAAATATGAAAGCTGCAAATGAGGGCAGAAATTAATAATCTCAATATCTGCATAAGTTTGCATTCATGATGATGGGACATGCAAAGAAAACAGACATCAAGAATGGAATGTCAGTAATTATCTATCAGCCTTATGGATACTGATTTCAAAAAGATAAAATTCATGTCTTCATGTTAATTTTCAAGAGATATCTAAACGCAGAGTGTTTAAACAAATACATCTTATACTGTTAGACTAAAAGATAATATACATTCAAGATGACAGAACAGGGTATGCAATGATGATAAAACATACATTCCGATTAGGGTTTATTATTTTTGAGAATGACCCATGGGAGTCATGAGCCCGTGCTTGAACCCCATGGGTAACATCTTGTATGTAGTTGAAAGAAATAGTGTGTTTTTACACTAAATGCATGTAACATTTTTGAAAGTTAAACATAATCGGGTTTCATATATTTTTCTTATACTGTTACCAGTTAAACAAAAATAGTTATGTTTTACAAGCATACTGGAGGAGAGATATCTCATGTTTTTGCAGATAAAACAAAGAGCACAAATGGTACAAAAGAGTGTTCGGTCTGAACATGGAAGCATATTTTATGCTTATTAAAATTTGTGACAGCAAGGTGAATGTTTTCTAAAACATTTAAATAGTAAGAAACCATGTTTTACTTCAAGTTCAGACAAGCATCAAAACCGACAACTTCAAGTGCAAAAGCTATGTGGGTGTTTCAAAGTATTGTGAATGACAGAATGAGGTATGACAGTGAAGTTCAACATTAAGCAATGCTACAGACATGGGATCAACAGTAAACCAAAGCTAGTTCAAAAGTGATATAAGTGTTTTAAGCTACAGACAATATCAAGCAAAGAGCCGACAAAGCAAGTAATGATAACATTCAGAGAGTCAACACAACAAAAGAAATCTCATATTCATCAAGTTTCGCATCATTTATACTCTACAGAAAACAAAGTAAAATGATCACTTATCTGTATGTGTGAAGTTGCTGGTGCATTTTCCCAGTCATGGTTGTATCAACTCGCAATAAAAATGTGAAGCTTATGACTGAAAGATGTCATAAAGTTTAAACAAAATACATTCACCACACGTTTCATTCATAAGCTACATTTTTGTATGCTAAAGAGAACCCACATGGTGGTCGAGACAAAATAGTCATAACTTGGTCTATTGCCCGTGTGTCTGAAGGAGAAAGCTAAAAAGACAACCCGCGATATTCAAAAGAAGACAGCAGTGGCCGCAGTGTTTTTCCCCAGCTCCATGTCACATTACGATTTGGGGATGAGTCTCAAGTTGTTGCTGAGATGACTAAGCAGTGAAGGCTCAAGTTCTTCGTTGCTCAATATATCAACCATAGTTTGAGGTCACTCCATACTAGCAGTGGTGTTTTTCTATATCACACTATAAACTGGGGATGAGTCTTCTGAAGCCGTGGCTGAGACATCCCCAGTTCAAAACCAAATTTTATGGGCTCGACATCTCAACCATAGCTTGAGACCATTCCAAGATTGCAGTGGTAATAAATTCCAAGTCTGTAGTGGTGGTCACAAACAGTGAAGAACTCCCCGAGTTTTCTTTATACACTGCAGTTCAAAACCCCCAATAGTGGTAAAACATCAGCTCAAGAAACCCAAGTTACAAACAACTATGCGGCGCCATTTGTATTGGCATAATGACACTATATCATCAAACATCCCAACATTCAAGAAAATGGAAGATGACTTAAAGATTGGAACCCAAGTTCAAAGCAAAAGAAGACCAAAATCCGTGGCCTTTACTGAAGGAGAATGCAACAAAAAAGATGCCATGTGTTAAAGTGAGCATGAAATGACACCCTTTTCCCTAATAAAGCTCATGAAACTGGAAGTTTCTTCACAGAAAAAAGGCGGAAACATAGCAGAGATTCATGGTTTCCAATTTCAACATGGCGATGTGACAAAGAAAAAAACCCTAACTCACAAATGAAATCGATGAAAATGCATTGTGTTTTACTCACATTTGAAATCCACTGTCAGATGGAGTAAATTCAGTTGTAGTTCCCATTGCATTGACATTACCTCCACATTGCCACAATGGTACTTTTGAGTGCCACAAAGTCTCAAAACTGTCCCTTCAAACTGAGATAGTCAAGTTGACTACAAACCATGGTGACCAACAAACTACAGCTGCATCAACCACAGTGGTGAGGTGTCGACAAGGTTGGGATCAATGAAGATGTCAAGTTAATAAAAGTTTTGATTCCCTTTGAAGTTAGGTTTTTAGGGTTCTCAAATAAGATGGTAATGTGTTCTAGGGTTGCAGTATCATGTTTTCAAATGGAAAAAAGTTGATAAAGTATGTAATAATATTTAATCTTATCTATCAACTTAGGGGTTAAAAGCTTAGGGTTTGGATTTAGGGTGCTAATTTGGCCCTATTGTTTGGGAGATCTTTCATGAAGGTTTTTTGGGGGAATTAGTTTTTGAAATAAGCCATGTTGGCTATTTAGTGGTGGATTTACTTCATGTTTTGGGGGCTCAAATTGGTGGATAGAGGAGCTTTAGTGAATTTATTATTCCTATAGTTGTTTATTCATGTTTTTTTTTTGTATTCCAGTGTAAGTTCATGCTTGTAATTTTGATTTTGTGCAAGAGGATTTCACTATTCCTTGCCATTATTCTGGAATTCATACATGTGACTTGTATACAGGTTTTGAGAAGAATATAGTGGCCCCACTTTTTCCATACATCTTATTGTGATCTTTTGTTCAAATTCCTTTTCAATTTTTTGCATCCAAGAGTAATACCTTTGTAATATGGATTAGTGAATTGCATTGATTCCTATTCTATATCACAGAATATAAGCCTTTTGCAGAATATGCATGTTGTTAATGGTAAGAGTACTGCTTGTGGTTAAACCCTAGTTGTGACCTTCCAATTAACCTATGTATTGAGCAGTGAATGATAGTGCACAGATCCCCTAGGGTATGCTGAGTGTGTGTCAGTTTGAAGCTTTAAAAAATATTTGAATCTTCTTGGTGTATCACCTTTTTTAGTTTTATCCATGCAAGTTCAATTTTAAATCTTTCTCCCTTTTTTCTCAGTTAACTTTTCAATCAAGAGGTGATATTCCATACCAAATAGGAGCCAGCCTAGAATCTAGAGACTCTTCCTCATCCATAGTTCACCCACAACTAGAGGAAGTTTCCATTGTCAGATAGAATTGCCATGAAGCATTAATGCCTGATTTAGGGTGACAATTCTAAGCCTGAACAGTTTTTGGCATGCCCGGTGGGAGCACAAACTGCTTCTCAGTTCTAATTTAAGTTCTGTGATTGATTTAAGCTCTCAGTGTGGATTTTAATGAGCACAACTCCAACAAGATCAAACAAGGAGGGATTTGTGTACCAAGAATTACAGTCAAACAGAAGGGAAGGAAGATCATCCAGAGGTGGAAGAGCACCGCAAAATCTAAGAGGTGCTCTATTGAATTCAAATTTCTCTTCATTTGATAACCCAATTTTTGTAGATCAAGCGGTAAATTTAGAGGAACTTGAGGTTATTATTGAAGAAATCAATCTTCTTGAGGATTTAAGTGTCCCTACTCATTCCGCATCAGAATTGCCAAGTGTTGAGAATTTTTTTATAGATAACTCTGTCTTTGGGGCTTCTACAAGCGTTGCTGTGGTGAATCCCCAGAATTTGAAGACTTACCAAAGGAAGGCAGCTCAGCATACTCAAGCTGTTGTTGTGACCGTTGTTCAACAACAAGTACCACCAGCTGTAGGAGTGACAAGAAATCTGCCTTTTGTCCCTTTTGATCAAGGAAGTCCTCTCCGAATTGCAAATCACAACAATATACCTTTGGCTGCCTTGAAAGGTTTTCCATCATTCACCAGAGAAGGTCAAGTAACAGCTATTGAACACATCAGAGATATTGCATCCCTATGCAATGTCCACCATGTCATGGAAGAAGATGTGTCTATGAAGCTGTTGGCTGCATCACTTAAAGGTAAAGCTCTTGACTGGTTCAGAAATCTTCCAATAAATTCTATTGCTACATGGGATGTTTTTGGGGAAAGTCTTTCCAAGTTTTTTGAGGATAAATCTGATAATCTATCTTTGGTAGAACAACTAACTACCATTAAACGGGCTCCACAGGAGGAACTAAGTGATTTTAATCTTAGGTTTCAAAAAACTTAGAATAGGATCCCTACCACGGTAAGACCCTCTGCTGAGTATGCACTTTTATACTTTCTTAAAATTTTGAATAGTGATATTTCAGTAATGATCCAGTCAATGGGAGGGAATTCTTTACCTCAAGCTTTTGAGATTGCAATAAGGGCGGAAAATAGTCTCATTCAAGCAGGAAAGATAGCTCCTAGGCCACCCATGCCTTATTTTCTAAATATCTAATCCAATATGCCACTAGTTGTCCCACCTCTAGCCCCATTGCCATCTTACAAAAGTGAAGAAATTATGCCTATTATCCCTCCTAGTGAATTGCAAAGCATAAAAAATAGTCAACAAAAAATTGAGAGCTTGCTACAGACCTTTGGGAATGAACTAGTTAACCTGAAAAGACAGCAGTCATCCAATAGCACATACTCAAGCTCAATTTGCTGGTTCTTCATCTCAGCAGCCTAATCAGCCCAGTTATCAAAGCAGAAAGCAACAATATCAGGGAAATAGTAATGCAAATAGGCAAAATTGGAATCAAAGGCCTTACAGGCCATACAATCTAGCACCTCTCAATGTTGTTAGGGATATTGTTCCTAGCCAAAATAACATTTTTACAGATTATTAATGGTGTTATCCCTATAATGAACAACACAATCAGTCTAAGTGTACTAATGGAGTGCTCAATCAAGCCTAAATGGTTCAAAGTATCATAGATTCACAACCTATTGTATCTACTGAAGAGGCTCAGCCACACTATGATACAACTGCTCCTAACACTGCATTCCTCAATTGGAAAGAGGAAGAGTTTTGTGGAGTGAATGATGATTCATCCATATCAGCAAATACCAGAGCCAAGAAGAGAGCCCTAGAATCAGAGCAATCAACTGCTAGGATTGCTGCTACAAATCAGTCATCACTCATTCCACCAATTTCAATCCTAAAGGGAGCCTCTACTCATGCAAATAGAGAAATACAGTATCAAAAATAGTTGGATCAGATTATTAGTAAGTCTCCTCAGAAGGTATAATTTGTTGTTCCTTATAACATTGTTGATAACATGAAAAAGATGAATGTTTCTATTTCCATGTGGGATTCATTAGCTATTCCAGGGCAAACTAATTTATTAAAGGAGGAACTGTCAAAAGGAACAGCAATTCCACATCAAGCCGTACATCATCCTCCTAGAGTGGTCTTGGCCAATTCAGAGCCTTCAATGGTTCACAATGAAGCAGTTAAAGGAGAAAGGAAGATTGGCAAAATGCAGTAGCCAATATTACAAGAAAGTAAAAATGTTGTAGAGTTAAAGCAATCAGCAATACCAATTTAAAGAAAGCCAGCAAATATGCAGAAGATGACAGAAAAGGAAGGTAAGAAATCTGTAAATATTAAACCTCCCCCCTTCTATGTTTCTTTGATCATTGGGAATAAATTGGTGCATAATTGCATGGTAGATAGTGGTGCAACCAGCACTGTCATGCCAAAGAGTATAGTTGATGTACTGGATTTAAAATATGAGCCTCTTGAGAAAGGAGGTGTCCAACTGGATGGTTCTTCAGTTAAAACAGTAGGATTTGTCAAAAATGCAAGTTTAACCCTGCACTCATGTCCAAACTTCTCCATTTCTCATGATATATTTGTCATAGATCTACCACCTTACTTTGCTCTGTGTTTATCAAGAGACTTCATAGCCAAGATAGATGGATATTTCTCATTTGATTGGTCTCACCAGTATTTCAGAACTAGGTATGGTGCTAAGGTGACCATAAAATTAGAGTTATGGGCCAAAGACCACATAGAGCCTTATAATCCTAGTCCCATTAATGCAAGTTGTGTGATCATGGATCCGGATGAAATCAATGAGACTTCATCTCACAACACACAAACTGAAGGATATCCTGACTTTGTCCTAGATGAATGGGCAGCTAGAATTGATCAAGATATTGATGTGTTTGATACTGATTTTGGTAATTATGTAATGTTAGAATCTGATTCAATTGTTCCTAATCCGATTAAAGATCAATGTCCTGAATCAGAATTTTCTAATCAATTATGGGATCTTTATTTTGATGGGTCAAAAAATAAAGATGGTATTGGTGCAGGAGCTATGTTGGTATCACCTCATGGTGATAAATTTTATGCTTCTTACAAGTTATCTTTTCCATGTTCTAATAATATAGCAGAATATGAGAGCTTGATCCAGGGTTTGGAATGGGCTAGGAAAATAGGAATCAAATGTTTAAAGGCATTAGGAGACAGTGAGCTGGTAGTAAGGCAGGTGAGAGGAATTAATACTATTAATAATGATCTCTTAAAGCTATATAAATCAAGAGTGTCTGATATTTTGGAAGATTTTGATGCTTTCAATCTTATTTCCATACCTAGAAGGGAGAACATGCATGCTGACAGATTGGCTGGTATTGGTGCACATGCTACAATTATAGAAAATAAAGGACTAATTTCAGACCAGTCACATATTAAAATTGTGGCAAGACCGTCTATTCCAGATAATGATGCTAATTGGCAAGTATTTTACACTGATGAACATATCTTGAGTTTTATGACAGAAACTGAAGAATTTTTTGCTCCTAAAAGAGAAAGCTATGATCAGCAAGTGGAGAATCAAGTTATTCAACTAAAAACTAATAAGCTTCCAAGGGGACTGGTCAGCCTGGAATCAGCCTTCAACTTGGATGATCAATTCAAAAGGATTAAAACCAGTTTACTGGTTAAAGAAGATCATTATGAGGTGGAGATCTTTAGAGACAAATATCTAAAGGTTGGTAAAATAAACTCTCCCAAGGAAAAAGAATTGTTTATTGATCTTTTCAGAGAATATAGTGATGTATTTGCTTGGGATTATGCTGATTTGAAAGGGTTTGATTCTTAACTGACTCAACATACCATAGAGTTAGAACCAAATGCAAAGCCAATCAGGTAAAGGAAAAGGCCCATAAATCCCAAATTAGAACCTCTAATGCTAAAAGAACTAAGAAAGCTCTTAGATGGAGGTATAGTATTCCCAATAAAGCATACATCATGGGTGTCCAATCTAGTTTCGGTAAGGAATAAAAATGGAGAGATAAGACATTGTGTAGATTTTAGAGACTTGAATAGGGAATCTCTGAAGGATAGACATCCTCTTCCTTCCATGGAATAGATCCTTCAATAAGTTTCAGGTTCTAAAAGATTCTCACTCTTGGATGGATATTCTGGTTACAACCAGATTTTGGTTAAAGAATCTGATCAATTCAAAACAACATTTACCACTAAATGGGGTATAATGGATTACAAAAGGATGCCATTTGGTCTGTCATATGTAGGAGCTACTTTTCAGAAAGCAATGGACATGGCTTTCAAAAATTTGATGTATAAATTTGATCTAGTATATCTGGATGATGTTACCATTTACAGCAAGATTGCAAACCAGCACATAGATCATTTGAAACAAATTTTGCAGAGATGTAGAGAGTTTGGAATCTCTCTTAACCTAAAGAAGTTTGTTTTTGTAGTACATGAAGGCAAACTTTTGGGGTATCAAGTGTCTAAAGGAGGTACAACAATAGATCCTGAAAGGATTCATGCAATTCTCGATTTGTCACTGCCCAAACATAAAAAGGGATTGCAAAGTTTTATTGGAAGGATTAATTTTGTTAGATGCTTTATCCCCAATATTGCAAATTTATTGAAACCTTTGACTTCTATATTAAAAAAGGATGTTCCTTTTAGCTGGACTGCTAAGGGAAAGGGGAGTTTTGAGAAAATTAGGCATGCCTTATCTTTAGACCCTACATTAGCTAATCCTGATTTTTCTAAGGATTTTATTTTATATGCTTATGGTGGTACTGATACAGTTTCAGCAATGCTGGTGCAAAAGAATGAGGAAGGACAGGAGTAGCCAGTAGCCTTTTTTAGTAAAGGTATGGATAATTATGAGGAAAAATATAGTTTTGTTGAAAAGCATGTACTAGTTGTGATAAAAGCCTTAAAGAAGTTTAAACATATAGTTGGTGGGAACAAAATACATCTGATGATTGCGCACCCTAGAATTAAAGAATTTATGCTAAATAAAGATGTCAATGAAAAGAGGGCAGGGTGGATAACTAAAGTCATGGAATATGATGTAGGAATCCATGTGACCAAGCTGGTTAGAGGTAAAGGCTTATGTTCTCAATTGGCAGAAGGAGAAAATTAGGTTAAGCCCACTGAAGAGGCCATCTCACCCCAAGGTGACCCAATACTAGTAAATGATTCAGTATCCTAGTTGTCAGATATGACCATATTCTTGCAAACTGGCCAATGTCCAATAACTCTTGACAAGGCCAAAAGAAGGTACTTCAGGCTTCAATCTATTCCTTATGTCCTAATTGATAACATTCTATATAGGAAAGATCTTGCTGGTATGCTTCTTAGATGTATAGATCATATTTATCATAATAAGATTTTATTTGAATTTCATGATGGATCTTGTGGAGGGCATTTCAGCCCCAAAACAACAGTGGAAAATTCTAAGAGCCGGCTATTATTGGCCAAATTTATTTAAAGATGCTCATTCATGGGCAAGAAGATGCCAAAATTGTGCTATGTTCGTAGGGAAACAAAGGTTGGCAGCATTAACTCTGAAACCAATCATTGTTGATCAGCCATTCAACAAGTGGGGACTAGACTTTATTGGCCCAATAAACCCTAATTCTAGTGCAGGTCATAAATGGATCTTGACTGCTATAGACTATTTTACTAGGTGGACTGAGGCCATTGCACTAAAATAATCTTCTAGAAATGTTGTTCTAAATTTCTATGATGATATTATTACAAGGTTTGGAGTTCCTCACTCCATAATATCAGATAATGCTTTGGCTTTTGTTGGATCATCTATCACCGAATGGGCTGTCAAGAACGGTATCTATTTAAACACTTCTTCTAATTACTATCCATAGGGTAATGGTCTTGCAGAGTCTACAAATAAAAACCTAATCAGGATCATCAAGAAAACCTTGCAAGGAAACAAAAGAGATTGGCATTCTAAATTGAAGACGACCTTATGGTTGGACAGAATTACACCTAAGCAGGTAATTCAGAATTCACCCTATGTTCTTTTTTATGGCAAAGAGGCCCAATTACCCATATCTACATAATTTCCTGCATTACAACTAGCTGATCAACTGATGTTTTTTGAAGAGGGTGATTCCCTTGCCTTGAGGTATGCTAGTTTATTGCAGCTAGAAGAAGAGAGGAACAGGGCCTATGAAACTATGGAGTTAATGAAAGCAAAAAATAAGAAGTCTTTTGACAAGAAGGCTACATTCAAGAACTACAAAGAAGGTGATCTAGTAAACAGATGGGATGTACTAAAAAGCAGGCTAGGGCAGCATGACAAATTTGACAACTTTTGGGCAGGCTCATTTCTTATTACAGCCTGTAGAGAAAACAATGCTTATCAGTTGTCCACAACTGATGGAGAAGTTCTGTAAATTCCAGTTAATGGAATACACCTCAAGCTTTTCTTTGAGGATTAGATTTAGTCTAGGTTTCATTTAGAATAAGTGTTGTCCAAGCACATAGGTCCCTAGGTTGCATTAGTCTAGAGTAGCTGCATTTTTCATTTCAATAAATGTTTGCATTCATGGTTTCTAGTTTCCTAACTCTATTGTCTAGGGATAAAGGTCTAGGGTTGTGTCTAGCAGGCAGACATCCAGCAGAAATTGCCAAAATTGTTACCCTAATTTTCAGCATTGCATCAACATAACCACAAATAGGAAAAAATTGCATTTTTGAAGAGTCCCATTAATATTATCCTTCAGATATTATTAATAAACATTATACCACTACATTCATTTTCAGAAGTTAGTATTTGTACTCTAAGAGTTGATCACACTCAAGAATTTCTAAATTATTATTGATCAATTACATTGTGCATTCAAGCTGAATGTATGGTATAAGTATTGTTTCATCTTTCCTTTCATATCAATAATAGTACATTGTAGAATAGAATGCATAATTGAAATTATGGAGTAGGGGTCCCATGCATTGCCTTGTGGTTAGTTTCTGCATCTACATTTAGGTCTCTGTGGTTCCTGGTTAGTTTCTGCATCTGCATTTAGGTCCCTTAGGGTTTGCCTTCATCAGGAGAAGAAAGTGGGGTGTTAGATCCAGCTGGATCTAAGCAATACATGCAACACAAATAGCATACAATCAGTTTTCCTAAAAACTGCATATCATTCTGATGAAAACAATGTAATGAGAAAACATTTATTCATAGTATCTAAAAAATAGTATTAAAGGGACTTGTTCCAAATATGAAACCTTTTTCTATTCATGATCACTTTGATATCTTATTATTTTCTAGCAAATCAGATGTTTGAGCAAACTTAGCATATCATCCAAGAAAATGATTTTTAGAATTTGGTTAACCTATTAGTTCAACAAATGATACAAACCAACCAACACTCATGAGTGAATGTCATCTTGGCATACATTCACTCACAAATGTTAATTGATGCATATGATTTGATGACCTAATAAATTAAACAGTGTTTTGTGTGCAAGTGGGCAGATATGTGTCACTGAATGTAGTAAGCAGGGGAGAATAATGCAATGGATGTCACGAGCCCGTGCTCAAACTTCACATAACCCATTACATGCAGAAGGGAATTTTTTATATCTCAGAAGATTACTGCTCACATTCATGAGAAGGATAAGATGCAGACACATGGAATTCAAAAGATGCTACAGGAGGCTTGTGAACAAAGAAAACTGGAAAAATGCAGAATTGAGAGAATTTGAAAATTCATTGTCTTTATGTAAAGAAGAGAGTTTGAGAAATGTTGTTACAGTAAGTACATCTTTATGTTTTCAGAAAACAATTAAAGGTTCATCTTTTTTGAATAACAAGAGGAAAGAAACATAGGCCTGTTGTTCAAGTTTTTTTTTTTTATGACATAATGATGTTGTTATTCTCATGTTTTAAAAGCAGAATTTTCAAGAGAATATGCATAACAAAGAAATATGAAAGCTGCGAATGAGGATAGAAATTAATAATCTCAATATCTGCATAATTTTGCATTCATGATGATGGGACATGCATAGAAAATAGACATCAAGAATGGAATGTCAGTAATTATCTATCAACCTTCTGGATACTGATATCAAAAAGATAAAATTCATGTCTTCATGTTAATTTTCAAGAGATATCTAAATGCAGAGTGTTTAAACAAATACATCTTATACTGTTGCACTAAAAGATAATATACATTCAAGATGACAGAATAGGGTATGCAATGATGATAAAACATACATGCCGATTAGGGTTTATTATTTTTTAGAATGACCCATGGGAGTCACGAGCCCATGCTCGAACCCCATGGGTAACATCTTATATGTAGTTGAAGGAAACAATGTGTTTTTACACTAAATGCATGTAACATTTTTGAAAGTTAAACATAATCAGGTTTCATATATTTTTCTTATACTGGTGTCAGTTAAACAAAAATAGTTATGTTTTACAAGCATACTGGATGAGAGACATCTCATGTTTTTGCAGATAAAATAAAGAGCACATCAGGTACAAAAGAGTGTTCGGTCTGAACAGGGAAGCATATTTTATGCTTATTAAAAGTTGTGACAGCAAGGTGAATTTTTTCTAAAACATTTAAATAGTAAGAAACCATGTTTTACTTCAAGTTCAAACAAGCATCAAAACCAACAACTTCAAGTGCAAAAGCTATGTGGGTGTTTCAAAGTATTGCGAATGAAAGAATGAGGTATGACAGTGAAGTTCAACATTAAGCAATGCTACAGTCATGGGATCGATAGTAAACCAAAGCTAGTTCAAAATTCATATAAGTGTTTTAAGCTACAGACAACATCAAGCAAAGAGCTGACAAAGCAAGTAATGATTACATTCAAAGAGTTGACACAACAAAAGAAACCTCATAGTCATCAAGTTTCGCATCATTTCTACTCTACAGCAAATAAAGTAAAATGATCACTTATCTGTATGTGCGAAGTTGCTGGTGCATTTTCCCAGTCATGGTTGTATCAACTCACAGTAAAAATGTGAATCTTATGACTGAAAGATGTCATAAAGTTTAAACAAAATACATTCACCGCACCTTTCAGTTATAAGCTACATTTTTGTATGCTGAAGAGAACCCACATGGTGGTCGAGACAAAACAGTCATAACTTGGTCTGTTGCTCACGTGTCTGAAGGAGAAAGCTAAAAAGACGACCCGTGATATTCAAAAGAAGACAGCAGTGGCCGCGGTGTTTTTCCCCAGTTCGATGTCACATTACAAACTAGGGATGAGTCTCAAGTTGTTGCTGAGATGACTAAGCAGTGAAGGCCGAAGTTCCTGGTTGCTTGATATATCAACCATAGTTTGAGGTCACTCCAGACTAGCAGTGGTGTTGTTCTATATCACACTACAAACTGGGGATGAGTCTTCTGAAGCTATGGCTGAGACATCCCTAGTTCAAAACCAAATTTTATGGGATCGAAATCTCAACCATAGCTTGAGACCATTCCAAGATTGCAGTGGTAATAAATTCCAAGTATGTAGTGGTGGTCACAAACAGTGAAGAACTCCTTGAGTTTTCTTTATACACTGTAGTTCAAAACCCGCAATAGTGGTAAATATCAGTTCAAGAAACCCAAGTTACAAACAACTATGTGGCACCATTTGTATTGGCATAATGACACTATATCATCAAACATCCCAACATTCAAGAAAATGGAAGATGACTTATAGATTGGAACCCAAATTCAAAGCAAAAGAAGACCAAAATTTGTGGCCCTTACTGAAGGAGAATGCAACAAAAAAGATGCCATGTGTTAAATTGAGCATGAAACGACACCTTTTTCCCTCGTAAAGCTCATGAAACTGGAAGTTTCTTCACAGAACAGAGGCAAAAAAATAGCAGAGATTCATGGTTTCCAGTTTCAACATGGCAGTGCGACAAAGCAAAAAACCCTAACTCACAAATGAAATCGATGAAAATGCATTGTGTTTTACTCACATTTGAAATCCACTATCAGATGGAGTAAATGCAGTTGCAATTCCGATTGCATTGACATTACCTCCACATTGCCACAATGGTACTTTTGAGTGCCACAAAGTCTCAAAACTATCCCTTCAAACTAAGATAGTCAAGTCAACTACAAACCATGGTGACCAACAAACTACAGTTGCATCAACCACAATGGTGAGGTGTCGACAGGGTTGGGATCAATGAAGATGTCGAGTTTATAAAAGTTTTGATTCCCTTTGAAGTTAGGTTTTTAGGGTTCTCAAATAAGATGGTAATGTGTTTTAGGGTTGCAGTATCATGTTTTCGAATGGAAAAAAGTTGATAAAGTATGTAATAAGATTTAATCTTATTTATCAACTTAGGGGTTAAAATCTTAGGGTTTGGATTTAGGGTGCTAATTTGGCCCTATTGTTTGGGAGATCTTTCATGAAGGTTTTTTGGGGGAATTAGTTTTTGAAATAAGCCATGTTGGCTATTTAGTGGTGGATTTACTTCATGT
>MU214422.1:208915-222146 GCA_018584345.1 Thuja plicata | reverse complement strand
TTCAAATTCCTTTTCAATTTTCTGCATCCAAGAGTAATACCTTTGTAATATGGATTAGTGAATTGCATTGATTCCTATTCTATATCAAAGAATATAAGCCTTTTGCAGAATATGCATGTTGTTAATGGTAAGAGTACTGCTTGTGGTTAAACCCTTGTTGTGACCTTCCAATTAACCTATGTATTGTGCAATGAATGATAGTGCAAAGATCCCCTAGGGTATGCTAAGTGTGTGTCAGTTTGAAGCTTTAAAAAAGATCTGAATATTCCTTGGTGTATCACCATTTCTAGTTTTATCCATGCAAGTTCAATTTTAAATCTTTCTCCCTTTTTTCTCAGTTAAATTTACAATCAGGAGGTGATATTCCATACCAAATAGGAGTTGTCCTAGAATCCAGAGACTCTTCCTCATCCATAGTTCACCCACAGCTAGAGGAAGTTTCCATTGTCAGATAGAATTTCCATGAAGCCTTACTGCCTGATTTAGGGAGACAATTCTAAGCCTGAACAATTATCATGTCATTATGGTATCAACTATTCCTAATTGTTTAAGACATGTGGTACTATTTGGATGTTTTTGTCAAAGGATTTTGCGGCCTATTGCTCAAAAACATTACCTGCACTCAATTGCACAATCATAGTGTTTGGCTCTACATTATGCAGCAAATAAGAGTTATAGAATGTGTTTTGGAAGTAAAGAAGAATGACACAAAAGAATTTTTTTATTCTATACTTTTAGAGCCAAAGCATAAGAAGAATAAAAATTATAAATGAAAAAGTGGTCACTATGTCTACATGTTGATTGTGGTGTTATTCTTGATGAATGTGCCATAATACTTCATTATGCACTTAGCTAGAGGGAGTGTGTGAAGTTTGATTGGGACCAATTGAGTTAGTGTTGGGTAACATATAGAAAGAAGCTTTCCAAACTTGGTGTAATGTGTTGAATTTTGGATTGGACCTATTACAAATTTTCTTTAAGGCTTATTCCTATAAATGACTTGTGGGTATTGTAAATAAAATCTTGGATGGATTAAGGATGTGATTATTGTAGGAATTGATATATATATAATTAGATTTATTTTAAAGAAGATTGTAGGTGATGTGTGAATAAGAATAGTGACAATGACAGAATTTGTGTAAGTTGTTTGCTAAATTTGTATAAGTAGAAAAACTAAGGTGGGGGTCTCATGAACACTATGAGAGTATTCTAAAACTGGTTAGCTCGTGGAGATATTGAAGATTCATTGGTGCAGGAGCACCCTCAAGTTCATCCATTGCAATAACATCAGTGGAACCAAATACAAATGGTTAGAGTAGTGATTGGATCTTGGATCCAATTTCATCAATAAGTCCTCAATTGTAAGACAAGGGGACACTAGGTGATGTTATAAACCTAGTTGTCTACCTTTTCAAGTTTAGTCACATTTGACAACTTGTTAAAAGTTGTCAAAATTGGCAATGTTGCATAATGCAACTTCTTGTCAAAAGATGTAAATTTTGAATCCCAACATTCAAAACCATTTTTTCAATTGGAATTCCTTGGGAAATGTATTAAAAGGTTGGAAAACCTTACTCCATGGTTGGATTAGATCGATTGTAAATTTTTGACATTTAAATCAATAAAATTCAATTGGTTTTTTGTATTTCCAACTATTTTTCTGAGTTGTATGGATCTGTACAAATGCCCATGCACCATTGAAGGATTGATAAAGTTTGTCCTATGTATTATTTTAATTCCCCAAGAATTTTTAAGGTTTTAAGTGTAGGGGATTGAAATTTATCAAATTTTGATGCTCACTGGTCATAAGAAGGCCCTAACTAGGGTTTCGAGACAAAATCCCTCTTTCCCAGAGACTCCACCATGGAAAAATTCTAAGCCTTGGTGGAGAGAAAGGAGGGAGGATTTAATTTAATAATTTCTAGGTCTTAGATCAGGAGTAACTTGATGGAGGGATAAATTATTGAATCCTCTAGACAGGCATCTAGATGTGACTGTGCAGAATTGGGTTTTCAAGGCACAACTCGGCCCAGGGGTGGAATGGAAGTATAAATCCTTGGATTTAGAATTTTTGTGTGATCTCACAACTATTCCAATTGGATGGATTGGAAATATAATTGAAATTCAAATAATTTCTTTGTAAAAATGGCCTAATAGCCCTATTAGGCCTAGGAGAGAATTGAGGACAGCAGGAGTTAGGGGATTGGTCAAGAGCCTTAAATTAGAGGGTATTGTTGGTGGATTGATTGAAGAATTTGAGGGTGATCAAGACTTTCGGTGGTGGAGTTCCAAGTAATTTGCCTTCAAGAATCCATATTTTCTTCTTTTAGCCCTATACAGGATTAGGTGCCTAAATTGGGTTTCAGAGATATCTTTGTGGGGGATTTGTGTTTCATTACATCTAAAATTGATGTCTAGAATTGATAGAACCCTTGTTCCATCCCTGTATTAACTAGTTCTAGTTGTATCATATTGTTCCCTTAAGGGTGTTAAATATTAGGTGGAAGATCTAGTCTTGTCATTATGGATTTTGGGAACTCTTTGGTAGAGCCCTAGATTTTGTGGAAGTAGGGGTATTGTGGAACCCTAGTGAATTATTTTGACATAGTTTGGGGCTCTGCTCCAAGTGGTATCAGAGAAACTAGTATATATTTGGAAGAAGACAAATTGCAACCATGGTAGATGGTGGTGAAGAAAGTGAACTTCCTAATACGATGTCTAATGAAAAATTGCTGAGAGTGGTGAAAGAGCATGATGCAGAGAGGAAGTTGATGAGGTAGGAAATGGAAAGACTAAAGGAAAAAGTCAAGAGAGGTCGTAGTGGAAAATTTGGAGTTGAAGAGGAGGGGAGTGATGAAGAGACCCCTTGGCAAGAGAATGAAGAAGAAGAATTCCCTGCGGAACAAAGGCTGCTCTTGAAGACTTTGAAATCCATGGAAAGAAGGACCATGGATACTAAAATTGATCTACATGTCTATAATGGGAAGATGGATCCAGACAAAGTAATGGATTAGATTGATGCACTCACTAGTTTCTTTGAATGTGAGGAGATACCAGAGCATCAGAAGGTTAAGATAGCAAAGTACAAGTTGAAGGGATTGGCCCTAACTTGGTGGAAATTCACTCAAGAAGAGAGGGTGAAGATGGAAAAGAATCCTGTAAGCATTTGGAATAAGCTGGTGACCTTGGTGAAGGAAGCCTATTTGCCTGAAGACTATGAAGTCCAACTTCATAGGAAGAGACAAAGTTTAAGGTGGAAGGAGATGGATATCTCAAGCTATATTGAGGAATTACATAAACTTACCATGAAATCTAAGTTAGTGGAACCAAAGAGTCTCAAACTTGCTAGATATAAGCAAGGGTTAAGGATAAACATCCAAGATGAACTAAGTTTGTGTTCCCCTACTACTGTCCAAAAGTGCTATCAATTAGCAATGAAAGTTGAGGGAAAACTCAAGAGGAGACAAGAGCAAGGTGGAAGAGGTAGAGGCCAGAGAGAATTTGGCAGTAGAGGAAGATGGACAAACAGTGGCAGAGGGAAGGCTCCTAGAAATTTTTGAGAAACCAGTCATAGAGAAACCAGTCAAGAGAACTCCTTTTGAGAAAGCAGTTCTAGAGGCTCCTATAGAGGAAGGAGAGGAGATTCAATGGGAAGGTTTGGAGGAATAATTTCAGGACCTCCAAGGTGTTATAGATGTAACCAAAAAGAGCACTTAGCATCCAAGTGTCTAGAGAAGGCAAGCAATCAGGTAGAGAGAAGGGAAAACATGGTTAGAGAAGAAGAAAACCAAGGAGACAATGTACATGGTCCTTATGTACCACCTGAGGAAGGATAATTCCTCATGATGAGAAGGACATTGTTGAAGGATCCAAGCACTCAAGAACCCCCTCAGAGGAAGAGTCTATTTAGGACCACCTACAAAGTGGGAGACACGGTTTGCAAGATGGTGATTGACAGTGGGTCTATGGACAACTTAGTGTCAGAAGAAGTGGTAAAGAAACTAAAATTGAGGAGGGTGCCACATCCAAATCCTTACAATGTATCATGGCTCACTAAGAAACAACAAACTATCATAGAGGAGCAAGCTTGGGTGGAATTCCAACATGGGAAGTACAAGATAAAGTTCTCTATGACATTGTTCCAATGGATGCCTGCCACTTACTACTTGGTAGACCTTGGCAATATGATGTGGAGGCTCACCATGATGGAAGGTTGAATACATACACAATAAACTAAAAATGTGAAAAGGTAACATTCTTACCACTGTCTGATTCTACAGAAGAGCAAAAAGATTCTAAATTTTTATTTGTTGGTGAAAAGGATTTTTTTAAAACTTTGAAAGAGGAAAAGACTCCTTGCTATTCCCTAGTCATTTTACCTAAGGATGAAAAACCTCATAAGTTTGAGAAAGATATAAAGCCCTTGAGAATATTAGGCCCTAGGGAAGTTGCAAACCTACTTGACCAGTATAAGGACATTTTCACCAAAGACTTACCAAATGAGTTGCCCCCAACCAGAGACATAAGTCGCAACATAGACCTGATCCCAGGAGAAACATTTCCCAACAAAGAAGCATATAAATTAACTCCAGAGAAAAATAAGGAGATGGAAAGGAAGATTCAAGAACTCTTGGGTAAGGGTTTAATCACTAAGAGTCTCAGTCCATGTGCAGTACCTTCTCTTCTATCCCCTAAGAAGGAAGGCACATGGAGATTGTGCACTGATTCTAGAGCAATAAATATAATCACAATTAGGTATATATTTCCTATTCCTAGGATAGAGGATCTATTGGATCACTTAGGAGGTGCAAGGTACTATTCTAAGGTGGATTTGAATAGTGGCTACCACCAAATAAGGATTAGGGCTGGTGATGAGTGGAAAACTGCATTTAAAACCAATAAAGGCCTTTATGAATGGAGGGTGATTCCCTTTGGCCTATCAAATTCTCCTAGAATATTCATGAGGCTCATGAATGAGGTGCTTAAACCATTCCTTGGAAAAAATTTCATAGTATACCTTGATGACATCCTTATCTTTAGTAAGAATAAGGAAGAACACTTAGAACACCTTAACTTGGTCATGAAGAGGCTGCATGAAGAGAAGCTTTACAGAAATTTGGAAAAATGTGTTTTTATGCAAGAAGAAATTATTTACTTGGGATTTGTGATTTCGGGAGGGAACATGAAAATGGAACCTGAGAAGGTAGAAGCCATCTTGAATTGGCCTTCTCCTAGAACAATGGCTGAGGTTAGAAGCTTTCATGGAATTTCTTCCTTCTATAGAAAATTCATTAGAACTTACAGTCAGTTATGTGCTCCTATCCTTGAGACCATTAAGGGTGAGCAAAGATGTAAGTTTGTTTAATGGAACAAGGATGCAGAAGAATCCTTCCAAATGCTTAAGCAAAAGGTAATGGAGAAACCCATCCTAGTGTTCCCTGATTTTCAAAAGATATTCACTATTGACTGTGATGCTTCAAATCTGGCTATAGGGGTTGTCTTGAGCCAAGAAAGAAGGCATGTAGCCTTTTTCATTGATAAATTGAATGAAGTAAAGAGGAAATACTCCTCTTATGACTTGGAACTATATGCCCTAGTCTAGTCATTTAAGAAATGGAGGCACTAACTCCTTCCAAAAGAATTTGTTGTCTTCACAGACAACCAAGCTTTGAGTTTCTTAAATAGCCAGGAGAAACTAAGCCACAAACACATGAAGTGGGTGGAATCAATACAAGCCCACACATTTTCAATCAAACATAAGAAAGGAGTTTCCAATAAGTTAGCAGATGCATTGAGCAGAAGAGCTCTAGTTGTGCAAAAAATCAAACTTCAAAGTGTAGGGATTGATTCATTAAAGGACATGTATGAAAATGATGATGATTTCAGTGATATTTATAACGTGTGTTCTAAATTTTTTGAGGCTTATTATGTTGAGCATGTAGATTATTTGATTCAAAATAGGCTCTTGTTCAAAGGACACCAGTTGTGCATCCCAAAATGTTCAATGAGGGAGAACAACATTAGAGAAAGCATGTAGGTAGCATGGGGGGACATTTTGGTTTGGAAAAGACATTGGAACATGTGAGAAGGTTCTATTTTTGGCATAAAATTCATACTGAAGTAAGGAAGATTGTAGAGACATGTACAATCTGTCAAAGAGCCAAGGGTACATCCACAAATACAGGACTATACCAACCTCTACCTATTCCTACAAGGCCTTGGGAGAGTTGCAACATGGATTTTGTGATGGGATTGCCTAGAACACAAAAGGGATATGATAGTATTTATGTTGTAGTGGACAGGTTTAGCAAAATGGCCCACTTTATCCCTTGTAAAAGTACCAATGATGCATCATCAATTGCAAGTTTGTTATTTAAAGAAATTATGAGGATACATGGCTTACCTCAAACCATTCTCTCTGATAGAGATGTAAAGTTTATTGGTCACTTTTGGAGGACCTTGTTGGTTCTTTTTTATGTTGTGATTACAAAACAACAACCCTTTCACCCTTTGATGTATTTTAAAGAGTAGCCAACTCCCGCTATTCAACCAAGACTGAAAAGGACCAATTAACAAGGATGTGGATCCATCCTTCTACTCTTTCGGTTCTAAAAAACCAAAGGGGGGACACCCTTCAACACCCTCAAATATTCAGTAAGGTGTAAATCAGCAAAGATCTCACAATGGCTCAACATGATCGGGAGATACTAGGTGATCAGCTAACCACCCATTGAACATCGACCTTGAAGTGGAGCATGAGATTAACACAACATCACAAACCACATAAAACCTTCAGATATGTCAGAGTTTATGTTTAAAATGCATAACATAGCCAAAGCCTAACTAGATATGCATCAATACAGAAGATATTACTCAATGATCAGTGCTTTATCCATTGAGCAATCCCCTTTAACCAAAGTCAGACATACAATAATCAACTTCTGTCAGATATTCCAAGCCATAAATAGAAAAAATATAGATCAACACTACTTATAGAAATCCTCTTGTAGACAACCAAATGAAACTATGTCACATCTACAACATCATTTAATCTGATCCTAAATCAGAACTGAAGAATGATACACATACATAGACAAACTCCATGCAAAGAATCAAAAAATTCAAACTTCACAAGATTGAAACCAAGGAGAGATTTGAATCTAGAATTCTCATATTAAGTGTGAAGAATCACATTGTTGTACACAAATTTGCAATCATGAATACACCGCTTCAATAAGTTGCAAAAGATCAATGACATTCTATTCTCTCTGATACAAAACTAGTACAATCAATACTATATCCCTAATGGAACCATGAAATGACTGGAAACTCATGGAGCTAGTACTCTGCAACTCTCTATGGAGACCAGGATTTGGAACCCTGTACAATGGAAATAAAATTGAATATGTAGCCAAAGAAAATCACCAGATTGCTCCTCCAACAAACACATGTCTTCTTCCCAAAAAAATCTGAAAAATGCCATGCCTCAACTGCATAAAATCTGATTTTATTTGCAGAAATATCTCCTTTGAAATAAAAAATATCTTCTCCCCTTCACTAATGAGCTGATTTAATTTTCTATTTTATGGGAAAATACTTCGATCCTGCATCAAAACAGACTGCAAAAATACAATCCTCGTTTCGATACCTTTCCGACGGTATATGATACTTGATACTTTTGATAAAAATTGCCCCCTAAAATCATTCATCAAACTCTTCCCTCCATGCACATTCATATTCAAATTTAAATGTTGGCTCCCTTCATAGTTCATCACAGACTATCATGTGGCCAAGGTAGCAGAAATTGATAAAAAAAAGTACATGTTGCATAGAACCCTTAGCCAATACACTTGGCAATAGCACAATGTTTTGAAATTTGAAACCTTCCAATGTGTGGCTTTGCTTTGGTTGACATCTGCCAATTTGCATATATTTGAAGTTTTAAATCTCTCTTCCACCTCCAGTGAATGCGCAGCACTCTGTCAATCATCATGCGTCATTCTCTTTGACTACGCAGACATTCCTCATGTAATCATTGCGTTGGCTTTTGTGTATTTTGCCACTTGAATTTGCATAGAATCCTCTTGGTATTCCACATTTCCTGAATTCCCATAAGCTCAGTAATAACAGACAAACAAGTATTAACTAATTGTAGCATTTTGTAAATTTCACTTGCGCAAATTTTCCAAGACTCCTCTTAGCACCATTTCACTTTTAAACTTCTTTGTTCCCTGTGAGTTCATTTGTATGCATCAAAGACTTGTTCTTCCAGCTTGGGGAACTCAATATCTAGAGGATGCTCCTGGAATTGGACACTTATCATCAATCTCTACACCAACTGTGACCCCCAATTTTGCCACTTTAGCACTGTGCCTGATTTAAATAAACTGCTACGTTGACTGTCCTTAAAAACTTGTGAAATCAAGTAACCAGAACATGGCGCTTGGCACACATGTTCCATGGTTAGCATTTTTTTATATTTCAAAGTGACACCTAATGAAACCAAATAGTTCAAAATATTTTAATCATCCAAGTTGCCTCTTCAGAACAATTTTGCAAATTACCTTGTCAAAAACAATGAAAAGCATCTGGTTCCAACTTTGGAAACAAGTCAAGCAACCCCCTGAAGACCTGAGCTTCTGGATATTTGAAGTATGTTATATGGAGAGCATGATTCCAGAAAGGTGGGTCTTGAAAATCACCCAGACACATTTGGTAGACCCTTGAAGGTAGTCATTTGGAATTACAAAAAATGACAACATGAGGAATATTGATTTCTGCAAATGAAAAGCATCTGGGGAATTGTGCATACAAAACCCTCATGATCTGAGCGCTTACAAAATTGAAGTAAATTTGGTCTACAATATAGGGGCACCATTTTATTGATATTACCCATCATGGTATTTGAGATATAACCTCACGAAAAAGCCCTCTGACTAAATTGTGCAACTGATCTACATTAAACTGTTAGAAACTGCAAACGGAATCAGATTGACAACTTGCCCAAACAGATTCATCATGGCCTGATAATATTCATGGTAACATATTTCCATGACTACAATACAGGGGAGCATTCAATTGTCCATTCCATTCAACCAGGTGCAATTTGTGAGACCTCAAAGTCAACAACTTCATAATTCTGCACTTTCACATTCTAAGAATCAGAATTAATTCCAAACAGAATAGCCTTGGGAAACTTATCACATGAACTCATAATAATCTGCAAATGAAACTTAATCTTCTCTCTCATTCCTATAACACCTCAAACCCATCCTTATATCATGAAACTCTATCAGGTCAAAGGTGCAAGCATGCAAAGTAGGTCATTTGCTATAATCAGACAATGTGTAGGAATGCAGATTTAAGTGAACACCTCTAAATGACCCTCTCCAAAACTCATCAAAATGGATATCTAAAAGTTGTGACCTATTACATGTAATCTATGATAGGTTTTTCACATGCTCACCCATCAATATCTCATACAAATCATCAAGTCACATTTTATTTTCACTTCAAGTAAGCATCATCAAAAAAAATTTTGGGGTATTCACCTTGCCTTAGAGAAAATTTTGAATTGGCCACTCCAAATTTGTGCCAAATTTTAGAATACCAACAGTGGCTCTTTCTAGGGATGCGTTCCCCTTGTGATCACGTAGAGAATTTAGAATCTCTTGGGTTGATCAAACCACTCAAAAATCAGACTTCTTCTCAACTTCCCAAAACTGAGTTCCTTATTGAAAACACAAAACACCTAACACACAACTAAAAGCAAAGCGGCTATACAACTTGTACAATATTTACAAACGGAAAAAAACCACCAAACTGGAATCACCACTTACCCCTATCACAAACTTGATTCTCATTTCTATGGATCAGAGGTAAATGATACTTTTTATTTCTTGCAACATGATCCAACATGCTGCCCAATACTTTCAGCATATCAAATAACAAATAATCAACATATTCATTGTCATTAGGTGCTTGGAAATCACCACAGTACTGAGAACACTGATCAATATGTAACACAAAATTGTCACACTCTTTACCACCACTGACAAGCTGAAAAGGAAAAAATTCCATCTCCTTTTCATGGCTAGAAACAAACTCAACAAGATCACTAGTTTGCACTAAAACATGATGTTCATTTAAAACAGTGATTTGCAAACTAGGATTAAACTCTTTCAAAGAAAAATCTGATTGCATAAGACCAGATGTAGCTTGTTGACCATGATCTCTATCAGCATCTTCCAAGTCTGAAAATGGATCATTAATTAATGGCTCACTCATCACTTGTAAAGTTGAAAACACACATTCAGATTTATCATTTTCTTCAACATCCTGATCAATACAAGAACCATTTACACCAAATACATCCAAATCTGAATCCATAGCATCATATGAGTCATCATGCTCATCATATTTGACATAATCCAATTTCTCACAATCATATGCATTTCCATCTTGCACATTGTTTGCCTCAGAAGTAGGAAAAAGAAAATTACCATAAGTTTCACACCTTGCATCCATTTGCATGTCTTCATTATCAAAGCATATATAAATTGAGTAATGCAAAGTGGAGTGTACATTTGATGCATACCTTTGAAAATCAGTAGCCAATAGTTCTGAAATTTTTTCGCTACTCAATGAACATTGAACATCATTTTCATTTCTTTTAACCTCTCCTTTACTGCTGCAAATATCTTTCTCATTTAACACAAGGACTGCAAGCTCTTGTCTCACATCATATTGGTAAAAATATTCATCACAACCACTCTCATCCACATGATAACCACTCTCTTGCTGATCACGATACTCTTCCCCAAACTAAGAATAGAGGTCTGCCCTACCATGTTGATAATAAAACAAATCTTCAAATCCAACAGAAACATCCGTAACTAGATTTTAATCTTTGACATTTTGATATTCATCTACTTCACTATCAGCATCATAGTCAACATTGTCCGCACAACTAGATTTAGCATCATCACTACTTTCAAATTCAGATTCTTCAAACTCATATATCCATTTCTTAATGAGTTCAATGCCTTCCTCTATACATGATGCAGACCAATTTAATGACTTTGGAATACAAAGTTCTAAGAACAAATGAAAATATGCAGACTCTTGAATTTCAATCCCTTCCAGAAGCTTATCATATGCATTGGAAAACTTTTCATAAAATACATGTATGGATTCTTCATTTGTTTCTCCTACATGCCTTTTCAAAAACAAGATGGCTTGGTATTGTATTATATGATTAAATAATGCAATATCCTTTTGGATTTCTTCAAGATTTGCTGGACAAACTTCAGATATAGACAACATATCCTGATCTATTGGATCTAGAATCTCCATTCACTATTTATCAACAACACATCTTCTTACTCACAAAGATTTCATCCAACTATGCAATCATTTGTTTCACATAACATCATAACATACTTCTAAATTTAATGATTGAAATTTGTACCAAGAAGCATGGGAAACCTTTAAAATTCACTTTCCTATTATCTAGTGACTTCTTCACCTAGTAAGGAAACAAATATATCTCATTAACACTTTGAGGAATACCTGAGCAAATTCTTTTGATGTTGTCCTTCTAAATTTCTTTCTGATTTTGTCAATCCACCACTGAATCTTTCGAGCATCTACTAGATCCTTGCTGCAAGTGTTTCCAACTGATCATCAAATTTCATCATTAAGTGCACACTGGTGCAGAGATCTTTCAGAGTCACCACTCACTGCTGTGAGAAAGTATAGAAGATAACTAGAACAAGGACAAGTTGGGACTCAAGAAAAGATAGCAGACTTTCAACAAGTCAATAGGATTCGACACATTCAAAATTCTTTTAACAACAACCAGGCTAACAATTAGGATCTAAAGAAATTTTAGATTTACACAGATTTATAACTCTATCCTCAAATGGATATGGCATAAACAACAAGATTTATAAACAAAACAAGCCAGGAGTCTAGCTCAATTTGATAAACCTGAATCATTTAAGACAATATAAAACCAGAGACTCTTCAAAAGGTTTTGCAATACTTTTTCCTCTCTTTCCCCAGCAGATTTGCCATTTTGTTGGTTATTTTTTATGTTGTGATTATAGAACAACAACCCTTTCACCCTTTGATGTATTTTAAAGAGTACCCAACTCCCGGTATACAACCAAGACTGAAAAGGACCAATTAAAAAGGATGTGGATCCATCCTTCTACTCTTTAGGTTCTGCAAAACCAAGGGGGGACACCCTTCAACACCCTCAAATATTTAGTAAGGCGTAAATCGAAAGAGATCTCACAATGGCTCAACACGACTGGGAGATACTAGGTGATCGGCTAATCACCCATTGAACATTGACCTTGAAGTGGAACACGAGATTAACACAACATCACAAACCACATAAAACCTTCAAATATGTCAGAGTTTATTTTTTAAATGCAGAACATAGCCAAATCCTAACTAGATATGCATCAATACAAAAGATATTACTCAATAATCAGTGCTTTATCCATTGGGCAATCCCCTTTAACCAAAGTCACACATACAGAAATCAACTTCTATCAGAGATTCCAAGCCATAAACATAACAAATCCAGATCAATACTACTTATAGAAATCCTCTTGTAGACAAATGAATGAAACTATGTCACATCTACAACATCATTTAATCTGATCCTAAATCAGAACTGAAGAATGATAACACATACATAGACAAACTCCATGCAAAGAATTAGAAAATTCAGACTTCACAAGACTGACACCAAGGAGAGATTTGAATCTGGAATTCTCATATTAAGTGTAAAGAATCACATTGTTGTACACCAATTTGCAATAAGGAATATACCGCTTCAATAAGCTGCAAAAGATCAATGACATTCTATTCTCTCTGATACAAAACTAGTACAATCAATACTATATCCCTAATGGAACCATGAAATGACTGGAAACTCATAGAGCCAGTACTCTACAACTCTCTGTGGAGACCAGGATTTGGAACCCTATACAATGGAAAGAAAAATGAATATGTAGCCAAAACAAATCACCAGATTGCTCCTCCAACAAACACCTATCTTCTACCCAAAAATATTTGAAAACTACCCTGCCTCATGATGCAGGAGCATCCTGGGTGTAAGGGCAATCTTGCATCACCCAAAAATATTTCTGTTTTCTTTTCAATAAGGGCTACCTTGTGCAGAGCTGCTATTTATGGAAACTTGCTATTTTTAGTA
>MU214422.1:163343-203069 GCA_018584345.1 Thuja plicata | reverse complement strand
TTGCCTATATAAAGAAGGCCCGTAGTGTTGTTTTAGGCAGTTCGGGACAGTTCTGGGTAGATCTGGGTAATAATTCGAGGCTTTGTCCTACAGAATATTGTAAGGGGAATGCCCATGTGGCTTTGCAATTGTAATTCTGAAAGTTTGTAATTCCGAATTTGTGGAGATAATAAGAAGTCCATTTTCTGTTCTTGCAAATTGTTGTTGCTTCTCTGTTTCTATTATGTGTTTGTGGTATTAAGGGGAGCACCCTTCATCACCTCAACTGCTTAAAATCTGATTTTATTTGCAGAAATATCTCCTTTGAAATCAAAAATATCTTCTCCCCTTCACTAATGAGCTGATTTTATTTTCCATTTTCTGGGAAAATACTTCGATCCTGCATCAAAATAGACTGCAAAAACACAATCTTCATTTTGATACCTTTTCGATGGTATATGATACTTGATACTTTTGATAAAAATTACCCCCTAAAATCATTCATCAAACTCTTCCCTCTGTGCACATTCATATTCAAATTTAAATGTTGGCTCCCTCCACAGTTCATCGCAGGCTATCATGCAGCCAAGGTAGCAGAAATTGATAAAAAAGAAAATGTTGCGTAGAACCCTCAGCCAATACACTTGGCAATGGCACAATGTTTTGAAATTTGAAACCTTCCAATGCATGGCTTTGCTTTGGTTGGAATCTACCAATTTGCATATATTTGAAGTTTTAAAACTCTCTTCCACCTCCAGTGAATGTGCAGCACTCTGTCAATCATCATGCGCCATTCTCTTTGACTACACAAACATTCCTCATGTAATCATTGTGTTGGCTTTTGTGTATTCTGCCACTTGAATTTGCATAGAATCCTCTTGGTATTCCACATTTCCTAAATTCCCACAAGCTCAGTAATAATAGACAAACAAGTATTAACTGATTGTAGCATTTTGTAAATTTCACTTGCGCAGATTTTCCAAGACTCCTCTTAGCACCATTTCACTTTTAAACTTCTTTGTTCCCTGTGAGTTCATTTTTATGCATTAAAGACTTGTTCTTCTGGCTCGGGGAACTCAATATCTGAAGGATGCTCCTTGAATTGGACACTTATCATCAATCTCTACACCAAATGCGACCCTGAATTTTGCCACTTTAGCACTGTGCCTGATTTAAATAAACTGCTACATTGGTCATCCTTAAAAACTGGCAAAATCAAGTAACCAGAACGTGGCGCTTGGCACACATGTTCCATGGTTAGCCTTTTTTATATTGCAAAGTGACACCTGATGAAGCCAAACATGTCAAAACATTTGAATCATCCAAGTTTCCTCTTCAGAACAATTCTGTAAATTACCCTGTCAAAAACAATGAAAAGCATATGGTTCCAACTTTGAAAACAAGTCAAGCAACCCCCTGAAGACCAGAGATTCTAGATATTGGAAGTATGTTATATGGAGAGCATGAATATAGAAAGGTGGCTCTTGAAAATCACCTAGACACATTTGGCAGAACCTTGAATGTAGTCATTTGGAATTACAGAAAATGACAACATGAGGAATACTGATTTCTGCAAATGAAAAGCATCTAGGGAAGTGTGCATACAAAACCCTCATGATCTGACACCTTGCAAACTTGAAGTAAATTTGGTCTACAATATAGGGGCACCATTTTCTTGATATTACCCATCACGATATTCAAGATATAACATCACAAACAGGGCCTCCGACTAAACTATGCAATTGATCTGCATTAAACTGTTAGAAACTGCAAATGGAATCAGATTGACAACTTTCCCAAAATGATTCATCATGGCCTGAGAATCTTCATGGTAACATATTTCCATGACTAAAATACAGTGGAACATTCAATTTTCCATTCCATTCAACCGGGTGCAATTTGTGAGACCTCAAAGTCAACAACTTCATAATTCTGCACTTTCACATTCTGAGAAGCAGAATTAATTACAAACAAAATAGCCTTGGGAAACTTATCACATGAAATCATATGAATCTAAAAATGAAACTAAAGCTTCTCTCTCATTCCTAAAACACCTCAGACCCATCCTTATATCATGAAACTCTATCAGGTCAAAGGTGCAAGCATGCAAAGTAGGCCATTTTCTATAATCAGACAACGTGCAAGAATGCAAATTTAAGTGAACACCTCTAAATGACCCTCTCCAAAACTCATCAAAACTGATATCTGAAATTTGTGACCCATTACATCTACTCTATGATAGGTTGTATACATGTTCCCCCGTTAGTATCTCATACAAATCATCAAGTCACATTTTATTTTCACTTCAAGTAAGCATCATCAAAACATTTTTAAGGGTATTCACCTTGCCTTAGAGAAAATTTTGAATTGGTCACCTTAAATTTGTGCCAAATTTGAGAGTACCAATAGACCTTATGGAAGAGTTTGGGGACCAATCTAAGCTTTAGTTCTGCCTACCATCCACAAACAAATGGGCAGACAGAAGTTGTAAATAAATCACTTGGAAATCTTCTTAGATGCTTGACAAAATAGTATGGAGACAAGTGGGATGCATTCCTACCCCAAGCAGAGTTTTCTTTCAATGAATTAGTCAACAGGAGCATAGGGAAGAGTCCCTTTCATAATGTATATGGGCAAAGTCCAAGAGGCATCTTGGAACTCAAAGAATTGCCACAAAACACTCCAGTCAGTGCTCATGGAAAAGAGTTTGCAGAGAGTATGAAAGAAATTCATGACTCAGTGAGATTGGCACTTGAGAAGAGTGTAGACAAGTATAAGAAAGTCAAAGAAGAGAATAGGAGATATGTCCAGTTGCAGGTTGGAGACTTGGTGTGGGCATATTTGAAGAAGGAAATATTACCTAAGGGCAAGCACACTAAACTACTCATGAAGAAAGTAGGGCCATGTCTAGTATTGAAGAAGCATGGGTTGAATGCATATGAGATTGAACTACCCTCAAACCTTGGTATCTCCCCTATATTCAATATTTTTTATGTAACCCCATATAAAGGTGATGTGAATGCAGGTTCTGAAGTACAGTTTGAAGATCTTGAAGAGGATGTTGCAGGTATACCCTCTCATGTACCAACAAAGCTTGAGAAGATCTTGGACACAAAGATCATCAAACAAACAAGAAATAATGTTTACAAGAAATATTTAGTCAAATGGAAAGGCATTCCTGAGGAAGAATCTATATGGATGGATGAGCAAGAAATTTAGAAGCATGGCTCCAGTTTAGAAGACCTCATCTCAAGAGGACTTGAGATTAATGCACCCTGGGAGTATGGTACAGAAGCACCCTCAAGTTCATCCATTGCAAGCACATCAGTAGACCCAAATAAAAAGGATTAGATTAGTGATTGGATCTTGGATCCAATGTCATCAATAAGTCCTTAATTGTAAGACAAGGGGACACTAGGTGATGTTATAAACCTAGTTGTCTACCTTAGGCAATTTGGACAATATTGGGTAGATTAGGCTGGAATATTCTAGAGCACCTAAGAAGGGGTATAAATTTTATTTTAATCCTTCTAAGGTCCCCTATGGAGTCAAAACATAAAACTTTTCAATTTTAGTCACATTTGACAACTTTTGTTAAAAGTTGTTAAAATTGTCAATGTTGCATAATGCAACTTCTTGTCAAAAGATGCAATTTTTGAATTCCAATGTTCACAACCATTTTTTTGGTTGGAATTGCTTGATAAATGTATTAAAAGGTTGGAAAACCTTACTCCATTTTTGGAGTGAATCGATTGTAAATTTTTGACATTGAAATCAATAAAATTCAACTATTTTTTGTATTTCCAAATGTTTTCTAAGTTGTACAGATCTATACGGATCCCCATGCACCATTGAAGGATTGATAATGTTGTTCCTGTGTCTTAGTTGAATTCCCCAAGCATTTTTAAGGTTTTAACTGCAGGGATTGAAATTTATCAAATTTTGATTTCTCACTGGTCACAGGAAGGCCCTAACTAGGGTTTCTAGACAAAATCCCTCTTTCCCAGAGACTCCACCATGGGAAAATTCTAAGCCTTGGTGGAGAGAAAGGATGGATGATTTAATTTAATAATTTTGAGGTCTTATATTAGGAGACATTATATGGAGGGAGAAATTATTGAATCCTCTGGACATGCATCTAGATGTGACTGTCCAAAATTGGGTTTTTAAGGCACAACTCGGCCCAGGGGTGGAATGGAATTCTAAATCCTTGGATTTAAAATTTTTGTTTGATCCCACAACTTATACAATTGGAGGGATTGGAAAGTAAATTTAAATTCAAACACTTGATTTCTAAAAGTGACCTAATAGCCCTATTAGGCTTAGGAGAGAATTGAGGACAATAGGAGTTAGGGGATTGGTCAAGAGCCCTAACTTGGAGGGTGTTGTTGGTGGATGGATTGAAAATTTTGAGGGTGGTAAAGACTTTCTATGGTATATTTCCAAGTAATTTTCCTTCAAGAATCCATATTTTCTCCTTGTAGCCCTATATAGGATTAGGTGCCTAAATTGGGTTTCAGAGATATCTTTGTGGGGGATTTGTATTTCATTACATATAAAATTTATGTCTAGCATTGATAGAACCCTTGTTCCATACCTGGATTAACTAGTTCTAGTTGTTTCATATTGTGCCCTTAAGGGCATTGAAGATTAGGTGGAATATCTAGTCTTGTCATTGTGGGTTTTGGGAACTCTTTGGTAGAGCCCTAGATTGTCTGGGAGTAGGGGTATTGTGGAACCCTAGTAAATTATTTTGACATAGTTTGGGTCTCTTTTCCATTCATCCTTGAAGGTATTCATGAAATATATTTCATATACTTTGTTATAATTGAGGTTGATGCCTCATTACTTATGTTTGATCTCAATTGTTGGATTACGGGATTGGTTGCACTTATAGGTTTGTGTCTCTAAATATAATTGCAGATTTATGTCTCTATAATAGGTTGTAATTCTTGTGGGTTGATTCCTACAAAATACTACAATTTATTTATTTTATTTCTAAGGATGAATTTAGATAGTAGATCCAAATAACTAGTCTCACTATTGTTTTTCCCTCCAATTCTTTGTGTAATTATGGTATTCCTTTGAGTTGATGCACGCTTCATGTATACCTTGTTCTTAGTAATTCATATAATAGTTGACAAGTTATTAATTTTAATTAATGCTGAGTTAATGTCAAATTGGCATATAATTATTCTTCCCTCTCTTGGTATATTAGTGTGTCTAACACAATAAAGGAGGAGAAAAGGCCAAAAACAAAAAAAATAGACCTAACAAGGATGATTTGAGAGTCTACAAATAAAGGAAGAAGAAAATATTTTTGCATTCCTTCTCTAGGTTGATGAGATTGTTAAAAAAAAATAAGAGGGCTTGGTTAAGAGATTAAATACGGTATGATTTTGAAAAAGGTACTGAGATCCCTTGCCTTAAGGTTTGATTCATAAGTTTTTGTACTTGAAGAAGCTAAATAACTTAATACTATGAGAGCTACCTGGAATACTAATTACACATGAGATGATGATTTTGAATGATAAATATTCAAGGAAAGAGGAAGAATTTAGGGAATCTAAGAAAGTAAAAGATTCTAATTCTAGTGATGATTTTAGATCTCAAAGAAGTAAGTTTTATTAGAAAGTTGCAAAGAGGTTTTAGAAAGAACAAAGGTAAGTTACCCTTCTGGTGAAGAAGTGGTTCAGTTAATGAATAAGTGTTTGTATAGAGATGCAATCATGAAGAATGAAGGGAAGTTAAGGTAGTGAAACAACTTCCTAAACTAATATTGAGAGGAGGGTTATGAAAAATATTATAGAGCTTTATAAAAGTTACAAAAACTTAAAAGAAATGAACATAAATAGCATGGATACCATAAAAATGATATTTATGGAAGACCGTTATGGGAAAAAAAAAACCACACTAAAAATTCCAGTACATTATTTTGAAATAAAAATAGAGTACACTATACATGTAGAGAAAACTTCTCATGGGATTATCACCAACAGAGATCCAAAGGCAACACAACAACTATCAAATTCTAAGAGTATATCACTATATATAGTTGTAATACAATTCTCCAATAAAATAGGTTTTCTAATAGTTATACAAAAAAATCTATCTTTTAGGGGATCCCAAACCACTGTTAAGGCATGCGACTTTTGGACCCCCTATGATGTTGTAAAATAAGGTGAACAAAAATTGCAATACAAAATTAAATTGAATAATAAATTACAAATTTAAAACTAAAATTAACCCTTAATATGGTGAATTCAAAATCAAAACAAAATGAAGAAAACCATTACACATGAAACATCAAATTCATGTGGAGAAACCCTTTTGGGAAAAAACCCCAACCACCACAAACATAGAGGTGGGTAAATTACTAATCAATTGTGTGTTGAAAACTCAACAAGACTGATAGGAGAGGTGGAGTAGTGTTTAACATATACTTAAAAAATTTCAATCACAATTCCACATCAATAACTTAAACAAACTTATAATAAATAAGGATAAAGAAATGAAAAATATACACATCAATGCCATATTTTTATGTGAAAAACCCAATGAGGGAAAAATCACGATGAGATGCAACCCAAACTATATGAAGAATACTATAACAATGAATATTTTAGGATTAATGCCAATGTGTCTCATTTCTCATGATTTTACTTGCAAATTAAGGCACACAACCTTAGGGAAAGATACAATGGATGATCAAACTAAGAGACACTGCATTAGGGTAAGATACAAATGAATTGTAGGCTAATGTTAACTACCTCAAGAAAAGATATAAACCTGCAAGGAAGGACTCATTGTCTTATGGTAAAGTACATAAATATTTTGAATAGAAAATAACAAGCCTTAAGAAAACTTCCTCCAACAAAGAAGTTGTCCTTGAACACTAGCTCAAGTGACCAACTTGATGAAAAACATCACACACATCTGTTGATTCAAACTTTGGTACACTTAATGATAGGATCATGAAGACACGTCATCAAGCTATTATCTAAACTTCTCTTAAATATATATTCACACTTCTTAATCCACACATCTTCCACTTGATACACCACCAATATATGCATAAATATGCTGAAATGATCCTCTATATATATCAACTTCAGATCAACAAAACCCTCAATTGGGTCAACAGTAAATAGAACAAAGATTTTTTCAATCAAGTCAGCCACCAAAATAAATTTTACTGATTGTGGTCCACTTTAAGAGAGAAATAAGACCTAAAGACATCATAACACATATTTCTCAATATTTCCAAATGGTTGCATGCTACAACACATCCTTTGAATTCAACATCAAGTGTAATGTGTAGATAAACAATGTAGTGCATAACTAGTCGGCCCAAAAACATAAGCTAATTGTAAATGCTTCAATGTGGATCTTCACACACCAAGGTAAGACCCAAAACAAATCTTAACACAGCTTCCAAAGTAAGCCCATAATAAAAGAACATGACCCAATTAAGAAAACCAACTGAGTTGGCCAAAGACCAACAATAAACCACACTATTAAGAAATAGAATGCCACAAATCTTCTTACAGAGAAAACCGACAACTAAAAACTAAACTAAGACACTACATAAACATTCTAAGTACATCCTCCAAACTACAAAACCAAAAACAACACAGTGAATCAATGAAAAGTATTCTCTAAACCAATCCATACTTTCAATGAATTGTAACTACCAACCACATCAATTGCAATGTTGAGGACCTAAAATATAATAGTGCCACAAAGTCTAAAAATTATATGTAGAACTGCAATCTCTCATCACCAAAGGCGAATTAATGCAAAACATTATCCCATATAGACTTCAAATACTAGATGTATTCCATACACAATCTTTTGATATTGTAGCATTCCTGAAACAAAAAATACTTACACAAGAGAAACACCAGAGAACATAGGAATATTTGAACACATAATTACAAACCTTTCTCACACTAGGTTGACAAAAATGACAACAATAACTCATATTTCCAAAAATATCCCAATTTCTCATAACTATGATTATTACCATCAAAGAAAAAACTTCCCCTTAGGATGTATCTTTCCCATGTACTTACACTCACCCTTTGACATCAAGGAAAAAAGGCACAATCCTCAAACTTATGAACTATCTAGCTCCCCCTTTCCAACTTTTGTAAAGCTTTCCTGCAACCAAGAAACCATAAAATTCTTACTCCCCTTGAGAGTAGCCTTAACATCAATCCAAGAGACAAAAGATAAACTTTAAATTTGGCCCCTAGAAAGATACACCATTTTATGTATCTTAGGAGATGCAATAACCCCTAACTTCTAGCTAATTTACTCAAAAGTATCCTTTGATAGTGCCTTAATTAAAATGTCTACAATTTGATCCTTTATGGGCACATACTCTAATATGGCCTCTTTATCTACAACCTTCTTTCTTAAGAAATGATACTAGATAGAAATATGTTTTTTTATTGAATGCATTGCCAGATTTTTTGAGATTTTTTGAGAAGTTAATTACACTTATATTATCACCCAAAGAATTAATATACTCATCATACATCACCTTAATATCTTTAGGAGTTTTCTTCATCCACATCACCCGAGTGCAACAAGATGATGCCACAATATGCGCAATCTCTATTATTGATTAAGACATTGAATCTTATTTTTTACTTAGCCAAGAGACTAATCTATCTCCTAAGAAAAATGCTCCACCACTTATACTTATTCTATCATCCACGTAACCAACCCAGTCATTATTTTTATAAGTATTCAAAGAGAAATCATCATATTTCTTATAATACCACAAACCAAAATCCAGAGTCCCTTTCAAAGATCTAAATATCCTTTTACCACCTTGTCATGAGATTGTATAGGATTAACTTGATATCTTGCAACCAAACATACTACATGCATAATATTAGGTCTTGAAGAAATTAAATATAGTAGTCTACCAATTATAGATCTATAAAGAGTCTGATCCACTTTTGAAGATTCCTCATCCTTGCTTAAATGACAACTAATAACCATAGGGATACCTATAGGTTTCGAGATCTATACTAAAAAATATCAACATCTCTTTGATATAGTTAGTCTAAGAAATGAAAATACTATCATCTAACTAAGGTTCTTGAAGACCAAGAAAAAATACAACTCACTAATCATTGATATCTCAAACTCTTTATGCATCTCTTGTACAAAATTCTTACATGCATAATCATTTTCACCAAAAATGACATAATCAACATACATGAAAGCTATCAAGAGTTTGTCTCCAACTTTTAACTAAAAAATACTATATATTGTACCTTTATTGAAGTTGTGCTATAGTAAATACCTATCCAATATTGTGACCTACCAAGCTCTAGGAGCTTACTTGAGACCATATAGAGACTTCTTAATTCTTCAAACCATGTTTGGATCATTTGACAACTAAAAACCATCTAGTTTCTCAATGTAAACTTCTTCTTCTAGATCTTCATTTAAAAATGTTGACATGACATCCATTTGATACACCTTAAGGTTCTTATAAGCTTCAAATGCAAAAAATATCCTAATAAACTCCATCCTAGCCACCAAATAAAAACTCTCCTTAAAATTTGCACCTTTAGTTCCTTACTCTTTGTCTCATTTATGATTTCTCTTTTGTTTTAGTTTTCATTTCTCATTTGCTTGTTTGGTTGTCCTATTTGTTTGACATTTTGTTTTATTTGAATAGGTTGTTATTATTATTTTTGCACTCTCTTTTTTTTAGTTTTTATTTGTCTTTTTTGAATTAGATTATGTGTGTGTAATATGTATGCAATCATAATAGATTACTTATTATCTAATTCTTTACTTTCACTTTTTTATTTGTCATATCATTTAGAGAGAGAGAGAGAGAGAGTTTATATAATAACAAGATTATAACTAAAATAAAATATAATAAATCAATTATTGTACATTCCTTTTAAAATATTACTAAGAATTAATCTTATATAATTAGAATCCACATTATCTTATTATTAATGATATAATCTTATTATATTTTTTTATTTTTTTCTCTTTTAGTTAGAGCTTCTCTTTATTGCTTTTAACTTTCGACCAGTTTTGTTTAATGTATTAGATTATCTATAATAATATTTATGTATAATAAGATAATATAAATATTGTTATTAAAGACATATATATATATATATATATATATATATATATATATATATATATATATAAAAGTTTACTCGTCTTCAGCCTTTTGTTATTTTTTACTATTTGTTTTTTTTTTTTGTTGGAGTTAGTTTTGGGTTGTTTGCATTTTTCATACTTTATTTTTGTAGAATGTCTAGGACAACTCGGAGGGGGTATGAATTAGTTGTAGATTAAAATTTTATCACTGTCATAGATCTATATCATGTAAACTAATTTTTTGATCATTCACCAAAATTAGATGTAAACATGAAAGAGCACACACATGATCCATACACAATAAACACCATATTTTTACATGGAAAACCCAAGATGAGAAAAACCATAGAGAATCTAATTCCCATGAATGAAACACTAGCTAAGATCATTTTTAAAAAGGTGATTCACTTCCAAAATTCTCATTATGGGTGGACTCTATTGTTGGTTTCCAACTGATATTTAAGATGTCCCTAGGGGTTTTCCTTCTTTCATCGACAAGTGAACCTAGTAGAACATATGGATACCAACTAGTTTCAAACAAGTACTACAAACTAGCAGATGACTCTCAAAATAATACTACCAGGATACATATACATGTTCTTAGAATTGCTTCTATTCTAGGTATATGTCATTAATACACTTTTGAGAGTGTAACAAATCAATCTTACACCTAACAACCAGAAAGTAAAATGATTTTATGATTGATTTTGATTGTTTTTAAAAAAAGAAATTGGCCATGCATAGACCAGACTAGTATGCAATCCTGGATATATAGTCAAACATAAAACTAAAGATGAGACATTACAAGCAAACCAGGCTAAACCAATAGTTTCACAACATGTCAATGTCTTGCATTGACATATCTTCTCATTCCATTATGAAACCCTTCTTACAAATCCACATAACATATTGTGAGACATTGTTGTTCAAACAAATCATTTAACCCTATCCTTGAGAAAGCCATGAATAAACAAAAAAAAAATACAATTAAGTTTGCAAAGATAAGCTCAAAATCCTTGATATATTGAGTTCATATAATTTGCAATACATTATCCTGGAAATAATTTCATAATAATAACAAGATTATTGCACAAAATGGTGTACATTTTCTCATAAAATCATGTAGTTACATTACATACATTTGGTCTGCAACCTTAACCCTAGACATTATCCTATTTACATATATTTTGCAAAAAAATAAAAAACCTTACGCATGGCCTCGGTATTCCTTTTATATGCAAGGAATGTAACAAGCTACATATTATGTACATAAATTTTTCTTTATGACTTCCATTAATTAGTTACAAGGAATATTCTCCTTTTGCCTCCAATTTTTTCTTGTAGTGAAAATTTTTCAGCTGGTATACGAGGAAGCCCAAGGTTAGAATTCATTAGTGAACCAACCAGGCTTGTGATCCATGTCATTACTTGATGCAGCCAAGGACAATGGGAACTCATTGAGTCCAACCAATCCTTACAGCAAGAGTCACACAACAAAAGAAAAAGAAAACAAGATGAAATGAATGGAAGATCAACCTTCTTATTATCATATAACCAGTTACAAGAGTAACTGCAAACAATGATATATTCCAGGCTTACAGGTATGATTAGAACCTTCAATAGGTTATCTTTTTATACCATCTAGAATCAAAAACAACTACATGAACATTCTATAGGAACTTTCTTTTATCTCATCTATTCATTAAAATCCTACAAGTGCTAAGCTACTATTATGTTATGTCTCTCTCCTATGTCTCCCAAGGAAACAATTACAAGTGTATATAAGGCCTTCACAAACATTAGGCTGGACCATAAAAATTGTATTTCTGAATGAAAAGAAAAGGTATTACATAGATAGGTTAGGACCCAAAATCATAAGGATCTTCATCTAACAAGTGGGACATGAAACATAATCCCTCAAATAGGTCGGCCACACATGTAACATCATTGAGAAATGAGTTGTTAATCTTCGTCAAACGGGAAAAACTTTGTGAGATTGGAAAGCATGAAGAATGGCTAGAAAAATGAAGAACAAGATAGTCTCGCCAAGAATCTGAAAGATCTCAAACATGAAGTAACCTATTGATGCATGATCCTAGGAGGGTGACAAGAATGAATCCACAAACACGTAGGAAAGATTGCAACCTATGGGAATAAGCAAAGAATGATTGCAGAAAGTAACACCAGACTTATCAAACAGGAAAACAAGAAAACAAATATTTTTCATTGATGCAAGATTGCCAAGAACTCAAGATGCTCCTGCATCAGACACCCTAGGTTTATTTGAAAAGTGAGCCTCTCACTTTTTTGGGGCCAAAGGAAAACCAAAATGGTCAAACTCATCCTGATAAATCCATGAAGAATATTCCTTGGGTTTGTCCTTCCATTTGACAAGATACTCCATGTACTAATTACCTCTTGTACTTCTACCAACTTTGTTATCCAAAATCTTCTCTATCTGAACCAACTACTTCTTAGGATATTGTTGTTTCACATCTGATCCATCACTACTATTGAAATTTGATTCATGACACTCATACAAATTTGCAACATTTAATATAGGTGAGGTATCCACATCTTCTGGAAATTTCACTTCATAAGAATTCCCTAAATCAAATCTCCTTAGGATCTTACAAGGTCCAAATTTCTTCATCCTCAATTTGTTATAAGTTCTAATAGGAAATCTACCCTTATGTAAGTATACTATTACTTCATCACCTACCTAAAAGTACTTATATCTTTTCTTCTTATTAGCTCTCTTTTTATAGTCTTGGTTCATTTTCTTCAAGTGATGTCTCCAACTAAACATCTCAACAAATTTCCTAAACTACGGTTCACAACCTCTATTTTTTCATTAGTTTGTGGATGAAAAGTAGAATTTTACTTCAAATGAGCCTTCAATTTCTTCCAAAGTTTCCTCCAAAAATAGACAACAAACCTACTATCCCTATCTGAAACAATGCTCTTTGGTAATCCATGTAATCTCACAATCTCCTTGAAAAATAAATCAGCTACATTCACTACATCTATAGTCTTCTTACAAGGAATGAAATTTTTCATCTTAGAAAATCTATCTACAACCACAAAAAATTAATCATATCCTCTTCGTGTCTTTGGAAAACCAAGCACAAAATCCAAGCTGACATCTTTCCAAGGTATGACCGCTATTCTCAAAGGTGTATACAGTCCCACATTATGACTACTACCTTTTGCAAATTTACACACTTTACAACCCTAAATAAAATTTCTCACATTCTTCTTAACTTGTGGCCAAAAATATTTGTCACTCACCAAATCTACTATCTTATCAATGCAAAAATGTCCTGCTAATCATCCACTATGTTTATCCTTAATGAGATTATCCCTCATAGAACTTCTAGGTATGCACAAATGACTACCTTTGAATAACATTCCATCTTGAATAAGATAATCTAACCACTTAGTTTTTCCTGCAATAATAGGTTCTTTGCAAGCTTTCCAAGGTCCAACGAAGTCTGGATCATTCACATACAATTCTTTTAATTCATCAAATCCCAACGTTGTAATCTTAATTTCAGTAAGAGAATTCCTTCTCCGACTCAAGGCATCAAAAAAATTATTTGAAAAACCACTCTTATGTTTCAGCACAAAATTATATCTCTATATGAACTCAACCCATCTCATATGCCTCTAATTTAACCTACCTTGGTTATTCAAGTACTTCAATGCTTGATTAACCATATAAAGCACAAACTCCCTAGGAAAAATATAATGTCTTCATTTCTTCAAGGATTGTATTATGGCATAAAAATCATGATCATACATTGAATACATTCTCTTAGATTCATTCAAATTCTCACTGAAGTAAGAAACGGGTCTTCCTTCTTGACTTAAGAAAACTCCAATTGCATTTTCACTAGCATCACAATCTACTTGAAATACCTTATTGAAATTAGGTAAAGCTAACACTAGCTTCTCTATTACCTTTTTCTTTATTAATACAAAGCTCATTTGTGCTCCATGTGTTCATTTTAATTCCTTCATATCTCCTCTCATGGTTTCAATCATCAGTCCACAAATTGAGCTAAAGTTTCTAATGAACTTTCGACAAAAACTAGTCAATCCATGAAATGAGCCTACCTCTCCAAAATTATTCAGTGTAGGCCAATAAAAAATGGCTTTCACTTTCTCAAGATCCATCTTCAATCCTTCAGAAGATATTAAAAACCCAAAATACAGTAATTCCTCTTTCATGAAAGTACACTTGTTAAGATTGATTAACAACTTCTCTTCCCTTAACCTTTGCAATAGTTGTCTAACATGCATTAGGTGTTCCTCCTTACTATTACTGAAGATCAAGATATCATCCAAATACACAATGACAAAATTACCTAATAATTTCTTTAGAACCTCAATCATTAATCTCATGAAATTACTGGGTGCATTAGACAATCCAAAAGGCATTACCAACCATTCATAAAATCCTTCATTTGTCTTGAATGTAATCTTCCACTCATCACCTTCTCTAATTCTAATATGATGATATCCACTCTTCAAATATATCTTGGTGAAATACCTAGCTCCACTCAAACAATCCATTAGATCATCCATCCTTGGAAAAGGAAATTGATATTTCATTGTGATCTAGTTGATAGCTTGAGAATCAATTCACATTCTCCATTGTCCATCCTTCTTTGGTGCTAAAACTGCAAGCACTGCAGACGGACTGAAACTTTCTTTGATTAATCCTCGATGTAACAAATCTTATACTTGTTTATTGAGCTCATAATTCTCTATTGGTGTCATCCTATATGCTCCTTTGTTAGGTAAGCTATCTCCTAGTATCAAATCCATACAATGGCTAATACACCTCACAGGTGGTAATCCATCATGGACATTATCTGATATGATGTTTTCATACTCATTCAGAAATCCATTGATCTCTTTAGGAAATTCCTCCTCTAAAACAATCTCCTTATAATTCTTAGGTACTAAAGAAAAACACTCATTATCATGCCTCATGCCATCCACTAAACAAATTCTTGCATTGGTACACACTTCACTCTTAAGAGGTTCCTCTAAGGGTTTTTTTTTTTTCTTCATTCCATTTTCAATAATGGTGTACACATTCTTCATACCATCATGTATAGCTTGTCTCTTATACTTCCATGGTCTACCCAACAAGATATGACACACATCCATAGGCATAATATCACACAAAACTTTAGCATAATACTTCCCAATCTTGAATTTAACCAGACATTGTTTATTTACCAATACCTTGTGATAATATTGTATCCATGAAATCTGATAGGGTTTTAGATGCTTCAATATCTACAACTTCATTTTTTCAACTAACTCCTCTGAAGAAAGATTATCATAACTACCACTTTTTATGATAACATTGCACACCTTGTCTTGCACCTTGCATCTAGTTCGGAAAAAAGTATTCCTTTGTAAAGGTTCTATATCATGTTCTCTATGATATAGGTTTCTCTGAGTTATCAAGGTTGTGTCATCCTCTGCTTTATTTTTTTTACTGATCCAATGAATTCCTCATTTGCAAATGTTGTTCACCTACTGTCTTCTTCTTTCTTCTCAGAGTTGACTTGTTTGCATTTAAAGGCTCGGTGCCCTGTTTCACCACACTTGAAATAAGTGCGACTAAACTTCCTTCAATCACCACTTCTTTGTCCTTCATTACAGTAGGAACTCCTATCATTCCTCTTATAGTGATCATTTCCTTAGCTTTTGACTCATTTCTGCCCTAATCTGCAGAAGATCTACTTCCTCCAGCTTTAGTAATGAATTGGCCTCTCTGAAATGTTCCTCCTCTACCTATTTTCCTTTTCTCATGCCTTTGTTTAAAAAAAATTTCACCCTTCAAAGCCCACTCTTAAGCTTCTTCCACACTCCTAATCTGTATCTGACTAATTTCATCTTGTATTGATACCCTTAAACCATTAAGGTAGCTAGCTCAACTTGTTTAGCTTCACCATTTATATGATTAGATCTATATTCAGTTTGTAAAACTCCTCGGTCTAACTCTTAGAACTTAGGTCTCTCTTCTTCAAGTTATGTAACTTCCAAAGTAGAATTACTTGATAATCCTTATTCAAAAAATTAGCCTTTAATTTATTCACTATTCTATCCCATGATTCGACCTTATCTTTACCCCTTCTCTTTCAATCTATTTGTAAATTTTCCCACCGTAAGGATGCATGTCCTTTTAACTTGGTATAATCATATTTTACCTTCTTCTCCTCACTAGTTCCTTCAAGTTCAAATTACTTGTCCATCTATGTGATCCAATATATCAATTCATCAGAATCTAGGTTACCATGATAATTAGGTGGATTGAAATGAGGTCTCTTATTCACATTACTCAAAGCTCTGATGAACCTTTCATCTTCTTGTTTCAATTCTAGTGGTGCCTCATTTTTCTCTCCTTCCCTTGCTTGATTTTGATTATGTTCATATCCTTCTTCATCACTTGCATCTTCTATATGTTTTTCTATCCTCTGAGTAGTTTCCACAGCTTCCAATCTAGCATAAATTTGTCTCAAAAAATCTAAGAAAACACAATCTGCGTTCCTCGCTCCACCTCTAACATTTCTTCTAGCCATATTCAAAATATTTAGAAGCTATAGGTCATATCCTCTCTCCCTCCACCCCACAATAAAACCCTCAGTTGAAAAATCAAACTCTAGTACCACTTGATGCAGCCAAGGACATTGGGAACTCAACGAGTCCAACCAATCCTTGCAACAAGAGCCACACAACAAATACAAAATAAAACAAGAGGAAATAAATTCATGATTAGCCTTCTTATTATAAAATTATCAGTTACAAGAACAACTACAAATATTTATACATTCCAGGATTACAATCCTGACTAGAACCTTCAATAGGTTATCTTATCATACCATCTACAATTAACAACAACTACATGAACATTTTGTATGAACTTTCTTCCATCCCATATATTGATCAAGAATCTACAAGTGCTAAGCTACTATTTTTTCTATCTCTCTCCTATGTCTTCCAAGGAAACACTTACAAGTGTATATAAAGCCTTAACAAACATCAAGTCGGCCCAGAAAGATTATATTTCTCAATGAAAAGAAAACATATTACACCCATAGGTCAGGACCCAAAATCATAAGGATATTCATCCAACGAGTCGGACATGAAATAAAATCCATCAAATAGGTTTGCCACACATGTATAATCATCAATAAATGATTTTTTAATCTTTGACGATTGGGAAAACCTTCGCAAGATCAGAAAATATGAAAACTCGCCAGAAAAATGAAGAACAAGATAGTCTCGCCAAGAATCTAAAAGATCTCGAACATGAAGCAACCAAATGATGTGTGATCCTAGGATCATGACAAGAAAAAATACATGAGTACACAGGGATGATTATAGCCTCTAGGATTAAGTATGAAACAATCACAGAAAGAAACACCAGACTGATCAAACATGAAAATAGAAAAACAAATGTTTTTAGTTGAAGCAAGATTTCCAAGAACCCAAGATTCTCTTGCATCTTTATTTATTAGGGGCATTTATTTATGTAGAAATGGATAGGATGCAAGATTCTTACCATCTCCCCTCTTGGGGGAGAACTTCAAAATATCTCAAGGGGAGACGGAAGACTCCAACCCCATCTTTTGTCCTTGCACCCAGGTATCTCTCTGCATCCCTCTCCTTGGGAAAATCAGAGTGATAGCCAAATAGATTGGAATCATTTACAAGTCATAGACAAATTTTGTAGCCACACTCAAGGATTATAATATCTCTTTGACTACCCATTAACATTCTAATATCTGTTTGGCTACAAGAAATATTAAACTTCTCACTCCCTTGGTCTCTATATTTCTCCTGTAATGTGGTTCTCTTCAGCCATTTCCTTTTGCACCAAAAGTCACATGTTCCTTCTACAAGTTCCATCCTCATCCTCTTGAGCATAAAACACTTCTTTCAATACAAGAAATAAACACTAGGTGATGTATTTATCTTCTTATATCTTAAGCTATAGCTCACATTTTCAAGTAGTGGCATGGCGATAATAAATTATCACATCTAGAAAGAGTGACTAGATGGCTATGAGATCTTTCATACCTAACTTCTTGGTTGTAGCAAAAACACGTGGACACTCAATTTTTTTTGGTGGCTATCTTGTTGATTTCTTAGCCTGTACTAACATCTATTCCTTGAAATATTCCCATCAGGTTTCACTCTTGTTCTCAGATCCTACCTAACACCCTTATACATTTTGATGCATCGTCAAAGGACATTGACTACTTTCAATCTTCACTTTTCTTCCTACATGGCACCATGTGGTAGCTAACCATTCACTTGAGCTCATTTGGATTGAACTTATACCCCTATTTTTGGACACCTTGCCCACCTACAGACTGTCTTTGAATCATGTTCTATTTATTGTGGGGGTGCAGGGTTGTACCTTCCCCTTTGCAATTCCTCTTCATAGTAGAACACCATACATGCCAACATTAAATCACATTCAGGACATTACATCATCATGGGGATGTGAGGTAGAAACATCTTTGTGTATCATCACTGGGTTTACTTAACCCCTACACACTCGCAAGCTACACTTGGAACCAAGGATATCTGTCATGGAGATGTGGGGTGTGCATTTAACACTTTGTCCCTTCTATTTATCATTTCCCTTGCATACCCACACAATACTGCTTGAACATGTTTTGGACCTCGCAGGATTGCAGGGTTTTCAAACTAAAATCTTCCACACCCATGCATCATCACCATGTGGGCCCGCATAATATTTTTAAAACTCCAATTGACCTTTGTGGGGATGTGAGACTCATTATATTCTTGTTGCCTCACACGTTGGTAATTCCCTACACCCCCGCACAATACTTGTCCTCTTTCAAACATCCCCTATGGGGACATGGGGTAAAACCTATCTCCATTCTTCAACACTACCAACAGCTACCCCACATACCATCATCAGGATTCAGAGTTATAAATCATGAGGGGACTAACCCAACCCCCTCTCACCCAAATACTCTTTGATGTAAAATAAAAAACCATGTGGGGAGTTGGGTTAAAATGCATCTGAGGGAAATAAAATCAAAACACCCTCTTATCCTGTAAACAATAAGGGACAACATTGGGTGGGGGGGGGGGGGGGTTCCTGNGGGGGGGGGGGGGGGGGGGTTTCCTGATTGTTAGGGACCCATTCTAAAATATTTTCATCTGGTCATGAAGGTTACTATGTAAATAAATCATGGCACACAAAGTCAAAGAAAGGTTTCTTACTTAGCCATTTTTTTTATTTTGACACCATTTATTTTGTAACCAAGAGGTAACCCCAACCAAAATGGTAAAAATTTTGATAGTCCTAATAGGCTCACTGCCATGAGAAAGAAGAGAGAAAAGGAAATCCACCACTAAAGTACAACTTCTAGAAGAAACCTTTGAATCACTACCTCTAGTCTCAAACAAAAACAACACACACATGCTTTTTTCACAACCCAACTTCACAAATTTGTATAATACCTGATGGATATTCTTTCAACCCACTTCCTTACCAATCCTTCATGCACAACCTCTTATTTATATTGATCTTAAAAATATGAAATCATCAAGTCTAAGAACAAAACATAATTTTAAATAGGTCCATATTAAACATTCCCACAGTGTGGAGGAATAAAAAGTGGACCACACCACACACACTGCCTCGACCAAACCAAACATTATCCATATGCTGTAAATGTCAGAGCCCACAAATAAATAATATCGTTAACAACCACATCTCTGGACCATATCAACACAACATGGAATATTATAAATTAAATCCCTAAAATATATGAAACCAAACAAATATAACCACATCCAAAATAACAGAGAATTCCAAACCACACTCAAACATGAACATCACTAGAACACATTTTTCAGAGCACCATCCTCTGTACCAACAAAACCCCAAACCATATCTAAAATATATCATCAATATTGAGCACAATACAAGCCATCAAAGAAGTATGTTTTAATCAATGAAAAGCATACTGAAATAGAAAAAAAATCAACAATTCTACAACACCATTAGTCCTGCAACAACAATACAACAAAAATACTAATCAGTGCAACAACAATCAACATCATCAACTCTGCAACACCATCAAATATGCAACAAAAACAACCATACTAATCATTGTTGTCAAGTGGTTCATTTAAGAGTGTTCTGGAACACTTGAGGGTTTTCATTTGTGGAAAAACATATGGTATGGATGGTTGTTTGGTGTCATACACAGTTTTGTAGTTATAGCTTGCAAAATGAATAAGTCCATAAAGCATAATTACAGAGTATAGCAGTACAGTTTTGGTCAGAAAAGATAGCATATGAAGAATGAAGACATGCAAGATTAGGAGAAGCTATTTTGGGATGTATATGACCTTCTGTTAAGGTCTCTTATGTTTTGGTGTTGAGCACAGTAATTTACAGTATGATGAAGACATGCAAAGATAGAGTAATAGTGATACAGCACAAACGAAAGGTCATGATGATTGAGGGAGTATAATGCATAGTCCAAATGTGCTATGTTAGATTTGGATTTTGGATTACCTATGTTTTGAGAGTGTATGATTTCAGACTTGGTAATTACTTTTTGTATAAGTACTAATTCTATTTTATGATGTAATTGGTACCCGACTGGATATGCAATGAGATAAATATATACATATATGAAGAGCTTTTGAGAAGAAAAATATGAGATTGTATGGATGTGATGTGGATTGATGAATGAATGCATTGTGATGTTAGAATTAGATAGATGGTGATGCGAGCTACAACTGGAACTACCTAAGCATAGAAGATGCTTGCATTGTTCATTCTTGATAAAGCATAATAGAATCATATTTCTGATTGTATGAGTAGTGGGCTCAGTATACCTTTAATAGGGTTTTGTATTCCTCTAACGAGGAAATGTACTAATGTCATGATCATCTCCTAACATGGACAAGTCTCCTAATAGGGATATTATAATTTTAGTACATATTTGTGGGTACCATCCCCACCAGGGTTTTCCCTTGGCCAGGGTTTCCTTGACAGTAAATTCATGGTGTTATGAGTTGTGTGTTTTGTATTTATGTTCTTTTCATTTTAGTAATCATTTGGTTAAGCTAGAATTGATTAAGTTTAAGTTTAAAGTGATGTAATACTGATTTAGCCCCCTCTCAGTATTACTTAATCCTAATAATTGGTATCAAAACTATTGGCCCTTGGAGAGAAAGTCTAACAGCTTAAGGGAGACCAAGATGGATTCTGAAAGTTTGGAAGAAAATTTTGAAGCAGCACTTGAGGACCTGGATAAAGCTAAAGCAGAAAATGGTGACTTGAAATTCAAATTGAGGAGAGTAGAGGGTATCATCAAGAAACTAAAAGAACAACTTGAACTTTCAAGAAATCAAAGATAAGATCTTATGGATAAGATAAAAGAGGATTCAGACAATGATACTTTAGATCAGATAAAATATCTTGAACAAGAGAAAGATGCTTTGAAGCTTGATCATGAAATTAATTCACTTCAGATGGCTAAAGAAATTCCACAGGAAAAGGATGATAGAAACAAAATTGAAGAAACCTTAAAAGATGCTAATATTTAGATGGGACAAATGAAGACTGAACTTGATGACTACAAGAAAAAATATATGGAATTAGAGAAATATAATAAGATCATAAAAGGAGAACTTTTTGAGGCAAAGAAACATCTTGAAAAAATTCATATGAGAAGTGATAAGATTGATGAGCAGAGAGATAGACAGAAACCTAAAGGAGACATGGCTGGAGATGGCTTCAATGAAGCTAAATGTTCAAAGACTCGGGAAGAAAAATCTGAAGTGAAGATTGATGATCTTGAAAAACCTAAAGGACATATCAGACCTTTCAGAGGTAGATGCTTTGGATGAAATAAAATTGGACACATGAAGAGAGACTACAGAAGTAAAATTCCTTACGAATCCTTTGATGGCTATTGCAACAATTGTCATGCATATGGACACAAGAAAGCAGAATGCAGGAATCCTGATCAATATAGAATCAAACAAGATAACATTAGGGAAGAAACAACAGCTAAGATCACATGTTACAAATGCAATATCTTTGGACACATTGCAAAGTATTGTAAGTTGCATGTTAAACAGAACAGACCACCTCCTACATGATACAAATGTAATAATCCAGAACATATAGCGAAGTTTTGTAGATACAATGGAACTGATAATAGAAGAGGATCATCACCTATGGTTAAATAGAAGAACATTGGTGATATTGGTAAGATTCTTGTAGAATACATGGATTAATTCAAGAGTCATTTCAAGAAACCAGAAGATGAAAATAGTGGTAAGGTATGGAAGGTAAAAGAAACAAGTGAGGTATTGGTTTAGGGAGATTCAATAGATTCTATTGAGTCTTCTAGTGATGCAGACATTGCTACATCAACCTAGATGGCCAAGCATGACCTTAGGGGGAGTATTGGAAGAAAACATAACAAATTTATCCAACCCCTAATTATGAGCAGTAAGCTCTTGTGAGCTTAGTGAGAGTATATGGAGATGTTGTAGAAAATATATCTATGATCGTATGGTTTTACAAATCTATATGTTGTGAACGCCAGATTGTTAATCGACTGGATTATGTGAAGAGATGAGTTTATTGAGAACTATGTCATTTCTTTATACAGAAAAGTATAAGGTCAATCGAAATAAATTGTTTAAACATCATTCAAAAAATAGAGCCTAAGAAGAACAGAGATAAGAGAAAAAGAAGAAAATAAGTAAGTGCGTTGAGTGTTTGATCGAAGCATAAATTCACAAAATCAATAGATAAAAGGTATTTAGATCTTTTTTGAAGCTTTGGTTATGGATACTCCATTGATTTTTGATGTCGCTAAAATGCCTAGGTATAAGTTTAAGAAACACCCATTCAAATCAACTAAGGATGATCCCGAAGGTGCATTTTTGCAAACACCCTACGGTGTTCTACATGTCAAATAAATTAGGGCTTGCATTCATTGTAAGTATGAATCTTTGGGATACTTTGAGATATATTTAGAGATAAAGGACATGATTGGAGAATATGGCAAGATGAAAGATGAGTTCACACATCTTGAGAACCTTAGTATCATGCGGATGACTAAACTTTATGAATTCAAAGAAGAGGAATGGATTAAGATCATTATGAGTAGGGTTCACAACCAGTTCATTTGGCTTGGAGATAAGCTTGTGAATATTTGAAATGAATTAATTCATGGTATAACAGGTTTGAATAACTCTGGTGTTATCCCTATTGCAAAGAAGAACACAAAGAAATGGGTGGAAACCCTAATGCATTCACGATGGGATAAGAGAGCAATGACAGTTAATGATATATTTCTGCAAGATGTTAGTTTGATTTCAATGATAATAGCTTATAAAATTCATTACAATAGTCGAGCTAACTCAGTATCAGCATCAGTGATTTTGATGGCATATAAAATGGTGAAGTAAAATATTAAATATAACCTTTACAAAGTACATGCACAATAATTCTTGGAGAATGTGATGCAAATCAAGAAGGATAAGTCAAAGACATTTAGGTTTGGGTCTCTATTGATACACATGTATATTCATATTGTACATAATTTTCCTAGTATGCACCCTAGAGCTTGGAAGGACAGTGAACCCACTAGAATTCAGATCACACAGAGCTATAGAAGATAGAACAGTACATGGGTTGATGGTGAGTTATTTGGGATGATCAAAATATTGCAGAGACAAATGAAGGAAAGAGAGGATTTTTGAGGCATTGGTAGAGAAGTATAAAGATTCAATCGGTTTCATGGTTGGAACTGATTTTGTTTTATTTGAGGCAGTGAAACCTAAGATGAAGTGGTGTTATCCTTTGGGATATGAAGTCAGTTCTGAGGTCTTGAATATGCAAGTAGAACATAGTCTATCCTCATAAATTGATCCATTCGAAGAAAGATGGGGTTCCTATGAAGAGAAGTCAGCAAAGATAAGGGAGAAATAGACTAGAGGTGTAAGAAAGAGGAAAGTAGAAAACTTGGTAGATGATCTAGCAACAAAGGTTGGTATAACAAAAGAGGAGATGAAAGAGGTAAGAAAGATGATGACAGAAAGATATTCTAGGTTGGTGAGCACTGATCCTATAGCCCTTCCACCTCCAAAAGTTGAGAAGGTTATTAGTCCACCTTCTACTATGATTGATATATTTGAGACTACACCTACACCACCAAAGAGAGCATCACAGGAAGTGAAACTCATGGAATTTCCTAGAAGGAACACAAGATCCACCAAACAGGAATCTCCTCCTAAGAGACAGAGGACACACATTGAAAAGAAGATGGGAGAAGAGAAGAAAATTGAAGAGAAGAGCACTGATGTGAAACAACTCTGGAAGCCTGACATAAAAATATTGGAAAAGAGGACAATTGAATAGGGCAAGTTGAACACCTTGATTAGATACTATGAGAGGTATGAGGCATGTGATAAAAGTTTGATTGAAGACATGGTAATAAATCACTACTTGCTTTTAAGAAGAACTTGTTAGAAGTTGAAGGTAGTATACCTGAAGAACTTTATGAGAAATTGGAAATAAGGAAATAGTTAGCACAGATAGAAGATGAAACAATCATAGTACAAGAAATTGAAGAAATGTTACCTATTGTTTCAGTCCAAGAAATGGAAAATATATTAAATTCTTTGAAACCTTTGCTGAGAACTAAGTCAAGAATGGTAAAGATACTGTGGAGAAGGTACGATGAAGTGATTAAGGAAATATAGAAGGTTGTGGATAAGACTCTGATGGATATTGAACCTGAGAATTCCTCACCACCAAAGGCTACAAATCCTAAAACTATTGAAAAATTTGAGTCATCAAGGATGGAAGAAATAAGTCTTGACAAATCAAAGGGCAAAGACACTAGTCAATTTATGAGTATTGTGAAGCAACCAGATTTATTTGTTTCTAGTGTACCTGTGTCTTTGGACACTTCGTAGGATATTATTGATCCTTTTGAGAAGGATATCAATATTGAAGAAAGCATTGTTCCAAAAATGGCAGGGAAAGAAGAAAAAAAAAGTGAGCAAAGTTGATGCAGTGAAAGAAACGGTGGATGAAGTTGAAGAGAAACAAGAAACTCATGCATCTATTTCTTCATCTTTATTGTTGGAAAGTGGAGATAAGACTATGAACACTGATGTTGAGAGTATGGATGAGGATGATTTGATGAATCTATCCTTCATCGCATTTGCTAAAGAGAAAGAGAGATCTGAGCAGAAAGGTGAGAAGAAGACAAGGGTAATGGAAAGAGTGGTTTATACTATCAACAAACTTCTACATGTACCTTTTTCTTTCCAATCAAAGGATAGTGCAGATAACTTGAACAAAGTATTGGATGACTTTGATAGTCATTATGAGTCCTTAGAGAAGATCACTGAAGAGAAAGCAGAGAAGAAGTACCTCACGAATAAGTTGCAATAAGTTTGCAAGTCTATCTCATGTGACTTGGTCATATTGAACAAAAATATATCTGAGGAAAATAGTTGTTTATTGCATGGAAGGAAGCTATACATTTTCTGTATAAATCATGTTAGACATCTCAAAAATATTGAGGAGATAATTGAAAAAGATAGACTAACTCTAGACAAGATGATGAACACTTGTGAAACCTCTTCACACTCTATATTGGAGTTAGACAGAGAAGTGTCTAGGATATTGGAAAAACTAAGTGTTTTGGATATAGAGAAAGGGAGAGCTGTGGGAAGACTTGGTATGCTGAAGATTTTAATCACTCCTAAATTATCAATTCCTGAGACACATCTTTTTGACATGGAGAAGACAGCGCATGACCTCACCGAACATATTCCTACCGAGCTAAAGGAAGAAGAGACATCTTCTTTTGCAATGAATGGGCTGATTCATGTGAGTCATATACTATTGAAGACATGGTCAGAGGAAGTGAAGATCTTAGAGAGCTCCTTCCAAGATGTGCTAAAGATGATATAATTTTTGGTAAGGAGTGGAACAATTTTGTTAATTATTCTACATTTTTGTATACCTTTTCCATTGATTTCAAATGGGGAGAAGAGAAGATATGAAAAATGTATAGAGTAGAGAAGATATATGTAAAGGATATAAAGAGTGTTGTGTATATTTTTTTTGGTATTGGCACTTAGTCATTTTTCACTAAGTGTTGCCATCAATTCCAAATGGAGAGATTGTTTGCAAGTGGTTCATTCAAGAGTTTTCTATAACACTTGAGGGTTTTCATTTATGGAAACACATATGGTATGGATTGTCTCTTGGTATCATAAAATTTTTTGGAGTTATAGCTTGCAAAATGACTAAGTCCAGAAAGCAGAATTACAGAGTATAGCAATACAGTTTTGGTCAGCGAAGACAATATATGATGAATGAAGACATGTGAGCTTGGGAGAAGCTATTTTGGGATGTATATGAACTTCTGTTAAGGTCTCCTATTTTTTGGTGTTGAGTGTAGTAATTTAAAGTATGATGAATACACGTGAAGACAGAGCAACAGTGATACAACACAGATGAAAGGTTGCGATGATTGAGGGAGTATAATGCGAAGTCCAAACGTGCTATATTGGATTCAAATTGTGGATTACCTATGTTTTGATAGTGTATTATCACCGAATTGGTAATTAATTTTTGTATAAGTATTAATTCTATTTTGTGATGTAATTGGAAGCCGAATGGATATATAATAAGCTATTTATATATATATATATGAAGAGCTTTTGAGAAGCAAAGTATGAGATTGTATGGATGTGATGCGAATGGATGAATGGATGCATTATGATGTTAGAATCAGATAGATGGTGACACGAACTACAACTAGAAATACCTAAGCATAGAATATGCTTGTATTGTTCATTCTTGATAAAGCATTGTAACATAATCATATTTATGATTGTATGAGCAGTGAGCTCAATATACCTTTAACAAGGTTTTGTATTCCTCTAACAAGGAAATGTAATAATGTAATAATAAGCTCCTAATGGGGCTAGGTCTCCTAATAGGGACAGTATAATTTTAGTACATATTTGTGGGTACCATCCCCATCAGTGTTTTCCCTTGGCCAGGTTTTCCTCGACAAAAAATTCATGGTGTTATGAGTTGTGTGTTTTATGTTTATGTTCTTTTCATTTCAGCGGTCATTTGGTTAAGTTGGAATTTATTAATTTTAAGTTTAAAGTGTTGTAATATATATTCACCCCCCCCCAGTATTACTTAATCATAACAATCATTTCAACAACAATGTCATCATCAATAGTTCTACAACAAACTCCCCCTTTCAACAATCTCCTCCTTTCTCATTGATGAAAATATCCATCAACGACAAGCATAATCTCATCAACATAGACCATGTTCTTACACTCTTTTTCTCCCCCTTTGACATCAAGGAAAAAGGAGGGAAACAACACACACTACCCCCCTGAGGGGAAGCCCCATACTGTAGTCTAGACCAAGAATGTGTTGCAAGCTCTGTGGACTAATGAGTGTCAAGATACATAGTTTGAACTAGGAAGAAGTAATACCAGATGCCTCTCTCAGAGATACTCAAAAGTATCTATACACAATGAATTTGTAAAGATATTTGCAATATGTTTTTTCATGGGTGCATACACAAGTTTTACCTCATAGTCTAATACCTTTTCCTTTAAGAAGCAATACCATATCAGAACATATTTCAATATGGAGTGTTGTATCATATTCTTGGAAATATTAATTGTGCAGGTGTTATCACAAATGATTGATATTGGTTCATCAAATACTACAACAATATCCTTCAAGATCTATTTCACTCAGAGTACCTTTGTGTAGCATGATGTAACTATGTTATATTCAACTTCTGCAGAGGACAAGGATACAAAACTTTTTTGTCTCCAATATATTCCACCTCTAGTACTTTTTTTATCTCTAATACTTTTGGCCCAATCTGCATCATTGTAAGATTTTGGAGTGAAAATTGATCCTCTATGATACCAAAATCTAAATTCCTTTGTTCCTTTCAAATATCTGAAGATCCTTTTTACCATAATAACAAGTGACTCTCTCTTTTTTTGCTAGAATCTAATTGTCAAATGGACATCATACATGATATACGGTCTGGTAGCAGTCAGGTGTAGTAGTTATTTGATTATTAATATGTATTTTCTTGCATCTACTTTGGAGGATTTTCCTCCTTTGATCAACTTACATCTATTAGTCATAGGAGTACACATCGGTTTTCAATTTTCCAATCCAAACTTCTTCAACCACTCTCTGATAAAATTTGACTAAGAGATAAAAATGACTTCATTATTCTGATTCACTTGCAATATGAGAAAAAAATTTAACTCACCAATCATGGACATCTCAAATTCATCCTGCATCTAATCAGAAAAATACTTGCACATGTCATTATTTCCTCCAAATATTAAGTCATTAATAAAACCATAACTACTGAGAATTTATCTAATTAAAATTTGAATTTTTTTTTTTCTATCAGTAGATCCTTTCTAAAATTTTTGATCTATTAAATACTTATCCAGTCTTCCATACCAAGCTCTAGGAGCTTGCTTCAACCCATACAGAGCCTTCATAAATCTAGAGATTATATCCAAATAATTTGATAACTCAAATCCTTTAGGTTGTTCAATGTAAACCTCTTCTTTTATATCTTCACTCAAAATTGTTGACTTCACATCCATCTGATAAACTTTAAAATCCTTTATTGTTGTAAATTATAAGAAAACCCTAACAACTTCCATTCGGGAAACAAAAATTTCTTCAAAATTAATGCCCTCAATTTGAGTATATTCTTTGCAGACCAATCTTGCCTTGTTTCTCACAACATGTCCATCCTTATCCATTTTATTCTGGAAGACCCACTTTGTTCCAATAACATCTTTGTCTTCTGGTCTAGGAACAAGCTTCCAAATAAAAATTATCTCAACATGTTCCATCTCCTCTTTCATTGCCTTCATATAAATTTGATCATGAAAAGCTTCTTCAACTTTCTTAGGTTCAATCCTAAAAATAATGACTCCTTTATTTCTATCTTCAATGGTCTAAATTTTTGAGTGATTCCCCTTATCTTCTTATTTGTTCTTCTCTTCTATTTCTATGTCTATGGACTCATCATATTCATATCTTGTTTGTATAGTCTAGTCTAGACTTCCCATAATATCATTTTGATGTGGTGTCCTAGGAGCCAACAATAGATGTTTAATCCCATGAATCTCACAAAAGATATTAAATCCACTAATAAAATCTCCTCCTCTATCAGATCTTAAGTATTTGATTTGTCTACCACCTTTACTTTTACCTCTAGCATTGATAATCTTGAATACAACCCAAGTCATTCTATAATGATCATCAATTAAGAGCATAAAATACCTTTCATCTTGTAGACTTCATATTCTGGCTAGACTTCATAGGTTTATGTACACCAAGTCCAACAGTCTAGTAAAAGATTGTTCTTTTCCTATGAAGGCTCCCTTTTTCTATTCTCCCACTTGACATTCTCTGAAAACATTATTATTTGGTTTGGTTAATCTTGGTAGATCTCTCACTATCCTTTTCGAGCTAATCTTCACCAAATTTTCACCATAGAGGTGACACATCCTTTGATACCAGTACCATCTTTCATCGAACTAAGATAACAAGAAATGTCTTGTAGTAGCATCCAACTGATAGATATTTATTCTAGTCCTTTTTCTTGCAGCAATAAAATTTATTGATCCCTTCCAGATTTCACAACCACCATCCTAAAAAATAATATTCTAACCATTTTCACACATCTGTCCATCACATAAAAAAAATTGATGCAACCCTTTCACATAGTACACATTGTCAGTTTTATATTTCACATCAAAAGTAATATAACCTATTATAATAATTTTTGCAGTCTGATTATCTCCAAATCTAACAGAACCACCATCATATTCTTCAAAATTCACAAAATTACTTTTGTCACCGTCATATGATTAGAGAAACCATTGTCAATCAACCATTCATTCTTTGTAGTAGTAACAATTTCAATATTACTTTATGAAGATATTACATTACTAACGTTTTGTTTAGGTACAACTTCTTCAACATAAAATAAATATTCACCTTATTATGATTCATCATATGAGATACTATCATCCTCATTAACATAATAGGCCTTCTTATTAAATTTTAATTTTTTTCTTGTTCCTTCTTTTGGACATCTAGTAGCAATATGACCAATCTTTCCACACCTAAAACACTTAACATGTAAGATACCTTTATACTTACAAGTTCCTTTCTTCAGACTCCTTACAATGTTTTCTTCTGCTTCATTTGTAATTTCATCATTTGATTATTCTTCAACTATTGTCACTTTGAAACCATCTTAGATCTGGTTTTTTCTTTTACAAACTTTCTCATTTTGAATGCGCTTAGAGTGACAAAAGTTGTTCTCTAGTGAATTTTGTTGGATCATAAGTTTATTCGATTGTTAAAACCTTGTCACTCTAGATTTATGGTAGATTCCTCAAAATTTTCTCTATCACATCCTTATCATCCAAAGTGCTGCCAATATTTTTGATCTCATTTACAACATCGCTAATTTTGTAAAAGTAGCTTTTTATATCTTCTCCTTCTTCCATCCTCAAGTTCTCATATCTACCTTTAGCAATCTACATCTTAGCTAGTTTAACCCTATCATTTCCTTCATAGATGTTTATCAGTTTTTCCAAAAATTCATACAAAGTTTCTAATGCAACAACATTTTCCAATTTAGTTTTAGATAATGCACTATATATGGTGTGCCTTGCTCTTTCATTTTCTTCATATGCATTGATCTCATCAGGGGTAGCAGGCTCATTTGTTGGAATAATATATTTCTTCTCCATAACTTTCCAAGTCTTGTAGCTCAAAGATATTATGTATCCTTGCATCTTCACTTTCCAGAAACTATAGTCGAATCCATAAAGGTAGGAATAGTAACTTCATGTGCCATCAAATCTCCGCGAGTGGTTAGGGTCACAATCTAGGGACCAAAATATCTGATACCAATTGTAGAATATCCTTGACAACTATGAGGAGGGGTGAATCAAGTGTAGATTAAACTTAATCACTTTCATAGATCTAGATCATGTAAATTAATTCTTTTACCATTCACCAAAAATAGATGTAAACATGAGAGAGCATACACATGAGCCATACACAATGAACACCAATTTTTTACATGGAAAACCGAAGATGGGAAAAACCATGGAGAAGCTAATTCTCATGAATAAAACATTGCTTAAAGTGATTTTTACAAAAGATGGCTCACTGCCAAAATGCTCATTATGGGTGGGCTCATCGCCTGATGCAGGAGCATCCTTGAGTCGTTGGCAATCTTGCATCACCTAAAAATAGTTTTATTTTGTTTGTTTATTGTTCTATTCCAGTTGGGCAGCTTCAATTTTTTAGGTAGTGATCGGTCCAATTGGCTCATTTTCTCTTGGGATCCAAATGGTGTGTTGTGGACATCATGATGAATCTATGTTTGGATTCTCATCCCGATAGGTTCTTTCTTGATGAAGATTTCTTAAGTTTGGGTCTGGTTCTATTTGTTATTCCTGTTCTAACGGTCAGATTGGTTTTTTTGATATTCAAAGATATTTCACGATCGACGAAGCTTAGTGGATTTTATTACATTCGTGACTGACCTCCGTGTGCGATCGCATGACATTTAATTCATATCTAAAGGGGATCTTATGGATTAGGGTCCTGATCTATTTGTTGTAATAGGTTTTCTTCTTCTTGGAGAATATGATCCTTTATGGATGACTTATGGCTTGTGATCTTGTATATATTTTTAGCCTTGGTTCCTTAGTTAGTAGTCTTAGGAGACAGAGAAGTTCAGTAGATTAGCATCCAATATGGATCTAGATTTCTAATGGTAAGCATGCATGTAACTTGGCATGTTGGTGGGCATGTATGATGTAAATCTTCAATTATAGATAATAAGAAGGCCTATGAGGCATGTTGATTATTCATTATTGAGTTCTTAATGACCTGAAATTGGTTGTTTCTATTGTGTTGACTCTTGTTGCATGGTTGTACCATCTCCATTGGGGAAACTCTTGCCATGGCTGCATCACTGTCTTAAGAAAGAAGAGAGAAAAATAAATCCACCACTGAAGTAAAAATGTCAGAAAAAACCTTTGGCTCACTGCCTTCAGTGTCAAACAACAACATCATGCACACGCATACGCTCTTCTCACAATCTAACTTCACAACTTTGCATTGTACCTTAAACATAATATTTCAAACCACTTCCTTACTAATCCATCACACACAACCTCTTATTTATATTGATCTTAAAAATATGAAATTGTCAAGTCGGTCAACAAATCATAATTTGAAATAGGTCCATACGAAACATTCCCGTTGTGGGGGAATGAAAAGTGGACCACAGCACACACAATGCATCAACCAAAGCACATGTTATCTATATGCCACAAATGGCAGAGCCCAAGAAAAATAATATCCTTAGCCACCACACCTTTGGACCGCATCAACACAACCCAAACATAGAATATTACAAATTAAAGCCCTAAAAGATACGAAACCAAACAAACAAAATCACATCTGGAACAACAAATAATTATGGACCACAGTCAAACACGAACATCACTGAAAACCTCACTAGAACACATTTTCTGGAGCGCCATCCTCTGGGTCAACAAAACCCAAAAACTATATCTGCAATATATCAAAAATATTGAGCACAATACCAACTATCAAAGCAATATGTTGTTATCAATGACAACTACACTGAAGCAACAACACCATCAACCCTGCAATAACAACAACAACAACCATATTAATCACAACAACAACAACCATATTAATCACTACAACAACAATCAACACCATCAAATTTGCAACAACGTCACCAACCATACTATTTATTGAAACAACAACATCATCAACAATTCTGCAATAAACCCCCCCCCCCCCCCCCTCCCCCTTTCAACACTTCCCTCTCTTCATTTTAATTTTTTATTATTTTCTCCATCTCTCTCACCTCTCTCATTTCTCTCTTTTATACCTAGATCTACAATCCTACTATTCACTTTCCTCAACTTGATGATGGACCACTAAGTGCACTCTAAAATTTTTTTTAAAAAAAGACACAAAATGTAAACCAAAAACTTTTACATGGGAACAATGGAGTTGCTTAAATTTAAGCAGAAATTGTGCATAGGCAACCCCATTAGGACATGGGGTAAGATGTTACTTATCCACAATACATCACTACAATAATAATCAAATCGCTTAAAATATTTTACTATGATAAAAACAAAACATGAAATAAACATGACACAAAAAAATTAACCACTACACAATTCAAAAATACTACTCCACACCAAATACTAATTACTACATAACACTTATTTATCTTTGAAAATTTTATGAAAGAATTCTCTTATTACTTTGGACAACAATAAAAAATACTAAGATGTTACTTGTCCAAAATAAATCATTAAGACAAAAAATCAAATCATCCAAAATAAAACACTATGATAATAATCAAATTTGAAATTAACACAAAACATTAAAAAAATATTAAATGCTATACAAAACACAACAAACCAAATACTAATTACTACATAACACTTTATTTATCTTTAAAAAATTTATCACAGAATTATCTCATTACTTTGGAGGACAATGACAAATACTTAGATGTTACATGTCCAAAATAAATCATTAAGATAAAAATTAAATTGTCCAAAACAAATCCCTATGATAAAAGTCAAATTTGAAATGAACATGACACATAAAAATGAAAAAATTAACCACTATATGACACACAATTATACTTCAAACCAAATACTAATTACTACATAATACTTATTTATCTTTAAAAAATCACTTTGATAAAAAAATTAAATTTGAAATGAACAAAACACATAAAAATAAAAACTAGCCACTATACGACATGCAATTAAACTTCAAACCAAATACTAATAACTAAATAACACTTATTTATCTTTAAAAAATAATTATCTTATTACTTTGGACAACAATAATGATGACTTCTATAATACAAAAAGTTAGTAACATAAATTGTACTCCCAAACAAATACTAATCACTATATAACACTTATTTATCTTTAAAAAAGATTTCTCTTATTACTTTGGGCAACAATAATGATGACTTCTACAATTGTTCAACCTTATTGTTTGTTATTTGACCTATATAATTTGTCATATTCATACTCAACACAACACATAATAAGATATTGCCATAAAATTTATTTTCAAACAAATACTTATCACTGCATAACACTTACTTATCTTCAAAATATTTATGAGAGAATTCTCTTATAAATTTGGACAACAATAACAAATACAAAATTGTTACTTCTCCAAAATAAATTGCTATGATAAAAATCAAATTTGAATTTGAAATGAACGAAAAAGTTACTATACGACACACAAGTTATATCGTGATATTCCTATCAGGATTCAACTATGTAGTGGAACACTTATCACTCATTGCATCTAGGTGATGCTCACAGAGGCGAAGCATCGAGTCTTCTTAGGTCACCGATCACAATATTCTTCCAACTCAGGTGCGCTTAACCTTGGAATTTCCTCCGAGCTTAGGCCCACTTAGCTTGCTACCCCATTTGCAAAACCTTTAATAATTGTTGTGCCATATGAACCATTCATTATAGAGCCCCTTTAGCTCATCAATTGATAAGTAGGAGATATTTTCCATAGCAAGTCAAATTGTGATATTGTTATCAGGATTCAACCATGTAGTTTTTGAGTCAAGCTCATTGACCCATGTTTCATGAGTAGTAGTTTACAAGAACCTATCTCTCATGAGAATGAATGGAACACTTAGCACCCATTGCATCTAGGTGATGCTTACAGTGAAGCATTGAGCCTTCTAGGGAGGTCACCCATCCCACTACTACTCCAATTCAAGCACACTTAACCGTGGAGTTTCCTCCAAGGTTAACCCAGTGGGCTTAACCTTGGAGGAAACTCCATAGTTAAGCGTGCTTGAGTTGCAGTAATACTAGGATGGGTGGTCTCCCAGAAAGGTCCAGTGCTTCACCTTTGTGAGCATCCCCTAGATGCAATGAGTGCTAAGTGTTCCATTCATTCTCGTGACAAATGGTTTCTTGTGAATCCCTACTCATGAAACACGAGTCGATGAGTTTGACTCGAAAACTGCATAGTTGAACCCCCATAGTAATATCCAAGGTTACCTCAAGTTTCTGGGACGCTAATGACAAGGGGCGAGGGGATAAGTTTTCGGGACACAATCTTTTTTGCCAATTTTGGGGACGGCTAGGGGACAACTATATAAATATAGGGAAAATTTGAAATGTTAATATGAAAATATGGATAAAACATGCATTTATACATTATAGAACCTTAGGAATCAATATTCATTGTCAATACTCAATATGCAATTAGAATCCAGAATGCATTGTCAAAACATTATTATAAATAATAATTTATAAGTGATCTCACTAAACCATTTACAAATCATCATTGAACAACTATGTGATGTCATGTGCCTTTCACTTGGCAAAAAACGGTTACAACTATATTGTTTTATTCCATAGTTGTACGCTTTCATTCCACGACTTTCCACTTTATTTCACTGTTGCATCCTTTCATTCTACAACTCTATGCAATCATACTTTTGTTCATTCTATAGCTATATGCAGTTGTATGTTTGCCCATTGTTGGAAAAGATTTATATTTGTATACTCTTATTCTACAGTTGTATGCTTTCTTTCTATGGATAGTAGTGACAATTTGGTTCATTTTACAACTGCTTTGTTCATTCTACTATTATATGCAGTCCAAAAGAATTCATTGTCAATACTCATAAAAAAAAAAAAAAAAATTGTTTAATATAAGTGAGTTTTTTTTTAAATGGCTGTCCGCCGAGAAGTCCGGTCATTCCAAGGATGGCAGTGGACGTCCCAAATGTTCGGAGGACAGTCACACGTCCCCGATGCCAAGCAATGTTCAAGGATGTTTCCTAGAAATTTTCAAAATTTGAATATAATGAAGAGGATGTTCTCTTTGTGTCCCGAGACGCGTCCAAGACACGTCCCCACATTAATATCACAATTTGACTTGCTTACCTCCTACATATGACACAATTTATACGTCAAACCACATACTAATCACTACATAACACACAATTTTTTTTTTTTTAAATGCACTTTTATTACTTAGGGCGACAATAATAATGAGTGGGGGCACTCACACAACTGTTGATCTTACGGCGACCAAAATGAGGAGGGCAGCGAACACATTCAAATAAAAACATTAAAAAAACGCAGCCCAAAAATGTGTCAAATCGTGGACATTCCTTTGTTTTAATACCCGCGTATTAAAGAGAATGTGTGAAAAAGGGAGGGACAAAGTTATAGAAAAATGAGAAGATAAGGAAGATATAAAAAGTAAAAGTAAGTGGGAAATTCTTAAAAGTTGCGCAACCCAAAAAAAAAAACGGCCAACAGAGAAAAAACCAAAAACAAATTCTATTTTATTATTTTATTATTATTTTACTTTGACTTCCGTGGAATATAAGCAATTATACATCCATTATTACCATGGCATGGCATGGCATGGCATGTATGATTTTTATGGGTATGTGAGATTCATGGAAGGTGGACGGGCCCACACGGTTTCTAGGATAAAGTTAGGGTGTGGTGGGGAAGTTGGGGTCCACCACTACGCCCACCCAACTCTTTTTGTTGGTAAAGGAGAGATGGAAGCACATCTAGTTGTCTAGGCATGAATGGTGGATTAGGTTTCATTAATGTGGAAAGTGTTAGGGAAGAATATTTGGCTAACCTAAATCAAAGGAGTTTGATTGTTGGTGAAACAAGTAGTGTTTTTTGAATGATGGGTGGTGAGTTTGATTCTTGTGGTGTAGATTTATATTGAAATATAGTTAGGTAGATGCCTTTGATATAGTTAGAATATAAAATAGTCTTGTATAATATATGATGTTCGTAAGCATGCTTGCATTATGGACTATGAATAAGGTGGTCTTTTATACAGAATAATCTTTAAGAAACCCCTCCTTCACAAAAGGTGTAAAAATTGGCAAAATGAGTAAAATTACCGAGGAAAATATTAATTTTATTAACGAAAAATTTTAGTTTACAAAGAAAAATAATAATCTCAATTGGCAATCTAGGCGAATTGTGTTTTTTTTCAAAACTACAAAAATAATATATATTGGCGAATAAAAAAAATATTAATAGTATAACATTAATTTTGTGGGAGAATTGATTCATTTTGCTAGACCGAAAGATATATATTGGCGAATAAAAATAATTTTCAAAGTTAAATATTAATTCCGAGGGTGGATTGAATTTTTTTCGTACACAAAAAATTTATTTGCTGGCGAATAAAACCTTTTTTCAATAGCCTAAAACCTCGAATTGACCTAAAGAGCAAAGGAATTGATTTTAATAGTTGTTCCTGTTCGTTTGCCTAAATTGTATATTTGAGAAATTAGGGCTGTTAAGGATATTCCTGAATTAAGGATATTTTAATAACAATGAACAATAACATCATTCATGGACTAAGACTTAATATTTTTTCAATTCAGATCAAAGTTAAAAACTTAAAAGCCAACACAAAGACAATGCAATATACTAATAAAGCTTATCATATATTTGCTCAATTTCAAATCAAAGTTAAAAGCCAATACAAAGACAATGTAATATACTAATAAAGCTTATCATATTGATATCGTGATTGCAATTTCATTAAGATTTAAGTGTCAACTATCAAAATACTTCATTACATTAACAACTTAAAACTTCAAATATGATTGGAACTTTTTTTGTTTCACTGAATTGTGATTATGAGTAAAAAAACATCAAAAGACTTAGACAATAATACTATCTTCAAAACATAGGTCTAAGACCAAAACTTGAACATGGAAAAGTAAAAACAGTTAACAATATAAAAATTGTTAAGCAACTGGAGACAATCCAAAATGACAAGTGGCAACATCCTCTTCGGGTACAGTCTTGGTTTGTAGTGCAGGTGTATCCACAACAAGTTAATGCAAAGATAAGATACCCTTTTGTGATTTTCTGTCCTCTCTCTATTTTCTCTTCATGGTTCTTCCACTTTAGTCTTTTTCTAACTGTCTCCAGCTGGAAATGCCTTGCATCCTGCAACAATCTCCCAAACAATAATTTCTCTTTTTGTTGGCCACACTGCCTGCCTAACCGTTTGTAGTTCCTCTAGGCTCTTGGTCCACTTGGCATCTGTGATAGCCCTAACATCAACAATAAATGTGGTAACATCTACCTCAAACTTAAAAAAATTATCCATAACATCGTTAAAAACATCTATCTCTTTTGTACCCTCAAAAAACAAGCTCAACCACACAGTAAGAGAAATTTGATCAAAAGAATCATTTCATTCCTGCCAATCCCTTAAGGCACCTTCATTATTGAAGATTGGAGGAATCAATTTACAGTTAGCTTTAGTAATGACTTGAAGTTTCCCATGGATCTGATGCATCTTACCAGAAGAGAAGGCAAAAAGAACCCTGACCTTATCTGTCATTTCTTTTGCATCAATGATCTTGTTAGGAAGATCTCACTTCTGTGACATTAATAAATTAAATTCTCAAAAAATGAATTGTATGGAGACCATGAATTAAAGATTGGGGTTAGTAAATTAAATGTTTCATTACAATTATGCTCTGCACCCTGCAATACCAAATGTGAACTATGTACATCAGGGGTCTTATCTTTTATCACATCAATCCTATGCCCTAGCACCTTTCTCAGGACCCCATACTATGTTTCTTTCTTTATTTTATTAGTGTCCCCATTGATGTGCATATATTATGATACCATAGTTTGGGCTATTTGTAAAGACTGAAAAACTCACAAAGTATGCCACATAAGCTTTTCACATAAAAGTCGAAAGTAGATAAAGTCGAAAGACCAAGTCGACAACCCAGACAATTAATTGATTAATTTACACCAACGAAGTTCATACAAATGACCATCTTGTCGAAGTACAATGAATCACAAGTTATAATACATACAATTTCATGCCGACCAACTTGTCGGATATAGGAATCAAATATACAAATTACATTGATACAACAAAATTATTACAATTCAGAAGTGTCGACCATCTTGTCAATCACTAAATAAGTACATCCATGAAATAGAGAAAGAATAGAAGAAATAAACACTGGAAGTATCAACTCATCAGGTTCTATCTCCTGAGCCTCGGACTGAGTCCCTTACGCTTCCTTGAGAACAGAGGTGGGGTCCAAGCGCTTTTACCGCCCAACCGTGGAGTGGTCAGCTCCGGAAGTGATGAGCTTCCCTGGGGTTCTTCCTGACACGAAGAACGCCCCGTCCCTGCAACGAGAGGTCTAGCTTCTCGCTACTGGCAGATTCGGATGGTCTTAGTGCAGCCGTGTAACTTAACCTACAAGCACATATGCCTACAGTAGGTTCTATACAACGGATGTAGCAAGGGGTGAAGTTAACCAAGCATAA